>AP028427.1:11447775-11772817 GCA_036509395.1 Antheraea yamamai | reverse complement strand
TTTTTTTTTTTTTTTTTAACGTGGGGAAATCCCTTATGGATACCCACCCTCCCGGGGGAGAGAGTGGGTTATGTCCGACTCGCACGGACTAAAACCCCACGGTGTACCGACAGACCGTTGTGTGGGGGCGGCAAGGGATCGTTCAAGCTAATCAACCTTGTAGAGCCGCGCCCACGGTCCGCCCGGCGGAAGGTGACCGCCGGGCTCCTACCTATAGAGGGACAGACCGGGTACACGCCGGCTGCCCCTCCTCGTCCGCCGGACCTGTGCAATGGGGAAGGGGCCCCCCCCCCCCCCCCCCCCCCCCCGCCCCGGGGGGGAGGAGGAGGGGGGCAAAGCGCCGCCTCCTCCTGCCAATCCTCCGTTGGCGGAGACGGCCACACAGCGGGTCCGCCTCGCGGGCCCTCTCCGCCGCCTCCTTCTGCGAGATGACGTCCTCGCAGAAGGAGGACATCGCTCGCCACGCCTGTTCGCTGCCGAGCATGGCCGAGACCACGCTCGGCAGCGACAAGTCAGGTCCTACCGCCACCGCCAGAATGCGGCGCTGCTCCCCCCACGCAGCACACTCAGACAGAGTGTGCTGCGCGGTATCTTCGTCAGCGCCGCACTCGTGACAGGCGGCGGTCGGCTCCCTGCGCGCGATCCGGTGCAGGTACCACCCGAAACAACCGTGTCCGGTGAGTACCTGCACCAGTCGGAACGTCAGGGAGCCCCACTCCCTATCAATCCACTCCCGCAGGACCGGGCGGACGGCGTCTACGGTAAACCGCCCGAACCGTTCGTCCGCCAGGTCCTGCTGCCATCTTTCGACGGCGTCTCTTCTGAGACGCCGTCTCTCCGCCTCTACTTCCCTGGGAGCCAGAGGCTCCCCCCTTCGTTTTCTCGCCGCCGTGAATTGGTACACGGCGGCGAGAACTCCTGCCTCCAGCTCCCAGGGTAGGGAGCCGGCGAGCGTGAAGGCCGCCGCAGAGGACACCGTCCGGTACCCCCGGATCGCCCTCAGTGCCACCGTGCGCCGCGCATTACGCAGCGCGCGCACGTTGGCGGCACCGAGGGCGTCGGCCCAGACTGGTGCCCCGTAGGCGGCCATCGCCCGCACGACTCCCATGTAGAGTCGGAGTCGCCCGGCCCCCCTATGTTGGGGAGTAACCGGCCGAGTGCCGCCGCCGCCCCAGCAATTCGCGGTCCGAGCCCCGCAAAGTGGGGCTCGAACCGCCAGCGCCCGTCCAGGGTGAGGCCCAGATATTTCATCTGGGTCCCCACCCTGATCCGGGCGCCCTCCACCACAATGTGGGCCCCAGGTGGTGGCCCCCGCCGAGGCCCATGAAAAAGTAGGGCCTCGGTCTTTTCGAGGGCCACCCTGAGGCCCAACCTCCTGATGCGCCTGACCACGAGGGTTGTGGCCATCGTGGCCAGGCGCTCCACCTCCCTCCATTCCCCCCCCCGGGCTACGACTAGGGTGTCATCCGCGTAGCATATGAGACGTGCCCCATATGGGAGCACGCCGCGGAGCACCCAGTCGTAGCCCATGTTCCACAGGAGCGGCCCCAAGGCCGACCCCTGTGGAACCCCCCGTCTTGTGGCCCGCTTGACCATTCGCCCGTCGCTGTCTACGTAGGCGACCTCCCTACCTTCGAGGTAAGCCTCCAACACCCGCCGCAGGTACGGGGGCACTCCGAAATATCGGAGCGCCTCCCATATAACACCATGCGGCAGGGTGTTGAAGGCGTTGGCGATGTCAAGGGACACCGCCAACACCCTTTCCCCCTGGGAGGTCGCCTCCGCAGACAGCGACTTAAGGAGGGACAGGGCGTCCACCGTGGAACGCCCTGTCCGGAAGCCATACTGCGCGTCCGCCAGATTCGGCCCCACGCCCTCTAGGTGCTGGACGACCCGGGAGGAGATAATTCTCTCCAGCGCCTTCCCGGCGTCGTCCAGCAGGACGAGGGGCCGATACGCGGACGCGCAGTCCGGAGGGCGGCCTGCCTTTTGCATCAGGCAGAGCCGCCCAAGCTTCCAGGGCTTCGGGAACTGCCCGACCGCAAGACACCGGTCGAACAGCTCCCGAAGCCACCCCCCTAGATGGCCCAATGCTAGGCCGAGCACCCGACCAGGGCCGGGCGCTCTACGCCGGCTGAGGAGGCGCTCGACTGCCCTCCCCATCTCCTCCTCCGTTATCGGAGGGGGAGGACCGTCGAGCACCTCCTCGACTGCCTCCCGAGGCGGAGGCATGGGAGGAGCCGGTAGCATCGGAGGGTCGGGGAACAGCTCTCCCACGACCCTCGCTACCACCTCCGGCCGGAGGGTCTCCGTCGCCGGGGGCGCCCAGGATTGTAACTTCATTCGTACAATCCTATACGGGCGCCCCCAAGGATCCCCCTCCAGCGGCTGGAGCAGCTCCTCCCATGCTGCTTGCTTCGCCCGGCTGATGGCAGCCTGCAGGGTCTTCCTGCACTCCCTATAGCTGCCATACAGCCGGGCCTCCGCCTCCGGGTCCCTATGCCGGCGCCGGCGGCTGCGCCCGAACAGCCGCCGGGCCGCGGAGCAGGCCGCTCGGAGATCGGCGATCTCCGGCGTCCACCAGTACACCGCCCGTTTGTCTGGGCGGTGTACGCTCCGCGGCATCGACGCGTCGCAAACCTCCGTGAGGGCTGCACGGAGGCGGGCTGCGGACGCGTCGACATCAGCCTCTGTGGGGGGGGCATGGCCCAGGCCTGGACGATGGCCGCCTCTTCCGCTAATTCACGGTTAAGGCGGCTCATCGCCCAACAGGGGAACTTCGCGCCCCTCCGGGGGCGAGTGCCAATTCCGGCTTGGGAGGTGGAGACCTCGAACCTGACATATCGGTGGTCCGATAAGGTCTCCACCTCCTCCAGCACTCTCCACCCCCGGACACGGCGTGCGACGGACGGTGTTGCGAACGATACGTCCACCACCGACGCCCCGTTCCATCGCACGCACGTGGGGACGCTCCCCTGGTTGAGGAGGGACAGCCCCAACTCGGCTGCCCACTCCTCAACGGCCATGCCCCTCAGGTCCGTGACAGCCGCTCCCCAGGTCCTCGATTTGGCATTCAAATCCCCCATGAGGACCACGGGGAGCGGCGACAGCCGCCTGACAGCTCCCTGCAGGGAGCCGAGGTACGCCTCGAACTCCCGCAGGGGCTTGTTAGGGGAGAAGTACGCCCCCACAATGGCGTACTCTCCCCAGACGGCCGTCACGAACCCGGCCCCTCTTTCTTTTGATAATTGGCCTCAACGTTTAAAGGACTGTATTGCAGCCAATGGAGACCACTTCGAATAAGCTTTTTACATTTTGAATTGTTTTATATTTATGTTTTAAACTAACACACTGTAAAAGTAATAAATTTTATTTGCAATAGAAAATATTTTTTTTCTTTGTTTCAGTATTTATGGCAAGACTAGGTATAATTATAATAATATCTTTAAGTCATTGTTTCATTAGTTCCTTATACTGTATAAGTGAGCACTGAGGTCGTTATATGGTGGGTTAAGGTTCCAAATATGTTGCTGGTGATAACCCTCATTTCACACACTGTTAGTATTTATATATCTAATGTATACGTTACATTTTATTGTAAGTGACGTGCGTGTTGTACTTATAATTGTTTGTAAAGAGCATTTCTATAATTGTTTGTGGTCTCACAATTTTATATTCCTTTAATACTATTAAAAAAAAATCCGTGCGGAGCTGCGGGTACAGCTAGTATAAATATATTTTGAAAAAAGAACGTGATTTTTTTCATAGTACAATATCAGCAACTCTATTCTAAAAATAAAATACTTTACCTTTTGGTATAATATTGTATAAAGATTCCGCTTGAAATAAATAGTGAAGAAACAGCAATTCCTATTTTCATATTGTAAAAGATTTTCTTTATCTAGAATACTTACAACTCGATTGTAATCTGTGTAAGTAGTGGAACGGCGGGACATCGAAGTAAAATAATTACAGGTTTATTTTTGTTTTTTAGAAACTAG
This sequence comes from Antheraea yamamai, assembly GCA_036509395.1. NCBI lineage: Eukaryota > Metazoa > Arthropoda > Insecta > Lepidoptera > Saturniidae > Antheraea > Antheraea yamamai. The sequence continues at coordinate 11,768,816 of AP028427.1, read as the reverse complement.
ACTTAATATTTATTTATTTAAGGGCACATTAATAACAGCAGGTATATAACAATATACATCTCAATAACAGCATAATTTACTTAAGTTTAGTTAGATAGTTTAAATTTAAACATTTTTTTTTTTTTTTTTTTTTTCTGCAGACTCTCGGTCCGCACCATTTTTTTGCTATAGCTTTTTAAGTGTAAGTTAAGTTAAAAATCGTATCTGTGAGCATCTATTGGGTGTTTTTTTATATATTTATTTTTATTGTTATTGGTTTTTTTTTTTTTTATTTATTTATATAAAGACGTTATTGCCTTTATGGCAGTTTCATTCCGGTCCTCTATCGCCATCTTTAAATTATAATCCACAATATGCCGCGCCGGAGCGTCCATGGCCCGACGGATAAACCTACTAACCGCGTCATCAGTCACGTCGGTATAGTAGACACAGGTGTGGGTGTGTCTGGATACTGCCACTATAGCATGTGAAACACTATCGTGGATTTGCATCCTTCTGCTCTTTGTTTGCAGGATCACCATCGATTTGAAGGTCAATCCCTGGGATTCGTGGACTGTCAGAACGCGCGATCCTTCCCCTACCCCGTAGCCCTTGTTTATCAGGGCTTTTTTCTCTTCTTGTGTGTGTACCAGGAAGAGAGTGTCGGGGGTATGGGAGGATATTTGTTCGCCCTGATAGCCCCTGATGCTCAGAGATCTCACTATCGGTTTCGGTGAGTATATACCGTCGTATACTTGACTCAGCGCATAGGCTACATCCATTGGGTTCCTGTATGTGCAAGTGAGCTGTTGGTCAATACCAGCTACGGCCGTTGGTCTGCTGTAAACCATCCGAAATAAGTTTTCTCGATCAATGTAGGGTAGTTGGTTGAAATCTCCGATGAGGAGAATTTCGCTTGCTTCCGCCAGCCGGCCGGCAGTCAGGATGGACCCGAAATGGTTCATGAGAGCTTCATCCACGATTAACCTTGGACGCTTATCGTGCTCTCTGAAACCATTTACTAGTATGGACGCCATGGTGCGCACCCGCTTTTCGGCTTTTTTGCCGTGTGCCTGCACCAGTTTCTCCTGTAAGTCTTTTGCCGCCTCGGTTGTGGTGGTCGCCACAGCGTCCCTCTCCACATCGAAGTTTTTAATTAACCACGTAGTCTTTCCACAGCCTGGGACCCCGTTCGTCCATTTGATCTCGGGTGTCGACTTGGTGCTTTCCGCCACTGCTAGATTTAGAACCCTCGAGGTGGTTTTTACCCTCTCGAGAATCTTTTCTTCAAGCATGATTCTTGTGCACCGAGCGACTACTACGATTGGATCCTCCGGGGGCGCTTCGAACTTCTGAGGTTGAGTTGTTTCTCGTGTCTCATTTTCTTTCCCTAGTACGAAACCGCTGGTGGAATTGTAAGCGGTCATGTAGCTGCCCGTCATTACTCCTGCTATGACTTGGGCAGTGTCGTTGTTATAGATGGCCGCTTCCGCTTCCTCTAGTCTAGCATCTCTCAAGTCCACGATTCCCAGATGGTTGGCCTCTAGGATTTGTGTACACGTCAGTGTGTTGACTTTAATCGTGGCTTCGAGTATGGCTTTGAACTCGAGTATAGCATTTTCCATATGATCCAGTGGTCCCGTGACAGGAATTTGGACGGGTGGGATGACTTGCCCCATGTCCGCTCTGGTTTTCTGTGACTGCGGTTTAAATTTTGCCTTTGGGACTCTCCTCCGAAGACGGTTTATCGCTTCCTGTTGTGTATTTCTGGTATGTCTATGGGTTTGGGACATCATTATTTGTGTTATTGCTGAGGATGAACCTCTGTCGGGTTTTCCTTCTGCGGATGTATTTGCGGCCTCTGCTCGTTCGGCTGTTATTTTTGCTTGTAAGCGTTCGGCTCCGCTTTGCTCAGCGTTCCCGAGGTCGAAAATAGGTTTATCTGTGTTATAAGTAGGGTTTTTCCCGGGAGTCTTTTTGTGCAGTAAGAAGTCCAGACAAGCGCCTCTGTCCTCGTAGGCAACTATTTCATGGTACTTCGATGCGTTTATGCAGCCCAGTAAATCGGCTACCTTGCCCTTCTCGTATGTGACTGCCATAGCGTCGACACTAATCCTGCGAGATGTTATATGTTCGCTTGATCCCACGTCACCGATTCGGGATAGCAATATACATGCCTGTGAGAATGGCGTTTTGTTCGCCCATGCAAGCAGTGCTATAATCTTGTTTTTGATTCGCACTAGCCTGCATGTGAGACCCGCAACCATGGTCACTGGCAAAGCGTCAAAGGTTTTTCGCTTCATTGCTATTCTGGATGTGCTCCCGTTTATCAGCTTGGCAAGACCGGGCGAGACCGCAATACGATTTCGGGAGCTTACTATGCAGAAGCTTATGCCGAGAGTTTCGTAGTTGTTGTCCATGAAGAGGGCCACCCCCCGGGTTCTGATTCCTGGTACCCCTCTGTCGCCGTATGCCAGAAGTTGCCCCACTGACAAGTGTTGCGTAAGTTGGGGCCCGAGTGTGGGATTAGGATTATTGGTCGGTATTGTGGGCGTCTGTAGAGGTTGCGCCGGTGTGCAGCTTTTGTTTGCCTTGGCCGCTATTTGGAATATCTTCTCCGCAAATTGGAGGAATGTGGGCCTGCTATCCTTTTCTGCTAGGATGGCATGCAGGTTTGGCAGATTAAGAGTAATGTCCAATTGTGTTTGGAGATCCTGCCTGGCGGCCGAAAATCTTGGGCATTCGAGTAGTAAGTGCCACACTGTCTCCCTCTCTTGGGGGTCACACACACAGTTTGGGTCATCTTTTAGCCTAAATCTGTGGAGATATTCTGCTATTCCTCCATGTCCTGTCAACATCTGCACATGAGTAGGGGACCACTTCACTTTCCTCGTCAACCGGTAAGCCTTGGCTATGTCCGGGAGGAGGGTCTTTGTGATCACGCCTGTGCTGGAGGAGTTGTATCGGTCCTGCCATATCTGAACTGACTCCTCTCTGATCTTTCTTTTGACATAAGACACTGGGATTTTTTCGTAGTCGTAAGGTGCGCCTTTCAGCGCTGCCGATTTTGCAAGCTCGTCTGCTCGCTCATTCCCGGCAGTTCCGACGTGAGCTCTTAGCCAAAATAGTTGAACATCCCTGTTAGTTTCCCGTATTTCTTCTATGCAGTCTCGTACTGCTCTCTGTAATGGGTGCGACAGCTTTGAGTTACTCACTAGGTCTAGGGCTGATCTAGAATCGCTCCATATCGAGACCCCAGTTTCCCCACTGAGCTTGACCATTTGTGTCGCTTGTAAGAGCGCGTATAGTTCTGCTTGGAATACCGTACATGCTGGGTGCAGGCTGTATTGTGAGAACTTCGTTTCCCTGTTTCCTTCCCAATAACTGACTGCAGCTCCTACTGTCCCTTCAATCTTGCTGCCATCAGTATAAATGTTTGTACCGGTGGTTTGGTTGAGGATAGTTGTTTCGGAGTTTAGATTCTCATGCAGGGAAAACTCTATTGTAGTGAGTTCCGCTGGGTGTGGGTTTTCCGCAAAGTTCGTGATTTTCTCCAAATTCGTCCCAGGTGGTAAATAGTCCTGTGATATGCCCCGTTTAACCTTATATAAGGCTGCGGCCTCTCTTATCCTCAGGTCTAGTGGGAGTAATCCGGATAGCACGAGCGCTATGTGAGGGAGACTGTGCGGTATGCCCTGCATACTTTTTGCGCAAAGCCTCTTTGGATAGCGTTTAGCTGCTTTACGGTGCCGGTGAGATGCGTTTTTTCTGACCATACGGCCGCTGCGACATATGATGGGCTCTATTACTGACACTATATTATCCTTGTTATCTCACTATTTAAGCCCCAAGTTACCTTCGCGGCACATGCTAGTTGCTTGTAGATGTTCGTTGCTTTTTTGCAGACTGCCGCTATATGTTGATTAAGGTGAGCTTTTTGTCAAGGATCAGACCTAGGATTTATTTCGGTCACCAGGTTTAACTTGATACCTTTAGATACAATTGGGTGGACAAATTACGCTTTTGGTTATCACCATGGCATTTTCTTATTTGGTGCAAACCTTAGCTTATTTCGAACCCCCCATCTTGATACCTGCTTAGGATTGTTTGCAGTTCTTCCATGGTACCGTTTTTTGGCTGGATATTACAATGACAACATGGTCTGCGAAGGGTTGACAGTATACCCCCTCCTTTCGATTAGATCAAGCAGTGAGTCAAGTATGACGTTCCAGAAGGTCGGCCCACTATGGATCCTTGGACACAGCCTTTGGACATCCCTTTTTCATATGCTTCTCTCGCATAGTTGATGGTGATTTTACGATCTTGGAGGTAGGAGCCCACTAGTCTGTACAGGTTCCTGGGTGTTTGCTTGACTTGTAGTTGATGTTTTAGAGTTGGCCACCATGCGTTATCGAATGCACCCTCTATGTCTAGTGAAATTACAAGCATTGCCATTTTGTTATCGATTCCGGTCTTGATGTGTTCCACCAGGTCATACAGGGCGTCCTCAGTGCTGCGATGCGGCATGAAACCATATTGTCTACGATTTAGGGCTGGAAGGAGATGCCATTTCAGACGGCCTACAACCAACTTCTCTACTATTTTCCCTAGGACCGGTAACAGTCCTATGGGGCGGTAAGACTTGGCGATGGCGTAGTCCTCTTTTCCTGGTTTCCTAAGTATTATGACGTGAGCGATCTTCCACAGCCTGGGAAAGTGCGATATGGCTAGGCATTTATTTGCCAGTTCCAAAAACACTCTCCTATCGCAATTAAACATTTAAATTTACAAATTAAATTTAAACATTTAACTTACATTATAAAAAAATGTGAGCCGTCACGGGACGCCTCGCAGATGAGAAACATCGAAATTATTTTAGGAATTGCCCCCTTTGCCATTTTTTTAATTCACAAGAAGCGAACGGCAATTATATAATCTATATATAGAGACGAAATTGAAGGGTCTGTTGTTCCGTTGTTTTATCTGTTCCGGTACAAAATCTAACACGCACTGTCACAAAGCGTTCCAACTTACTGCTCAGAAGTAGAAATCTGTTATTACTAACCTAACGACTGGGGTCCTTTTGAGGTCGACAGTATGTAATCATAGGCTTCACTTACCACTTGATAGATAGGTTGTATGCCTAGCTACTTCACAACATGAAAAAAAACCTACAGCTTTTAACATTTTTTTTACCATTTTTCTTAATTAAATATTTATTTATATATATTTGAGAAATTATTTCTGCAAAACAAATAGTTATTATAATTTCTAAATCTATATTCCATCTCGCGCGGGCAGCAGATATCAAATTTCGGAAAAACTAATCATCTTATTTATATTTAGCTCATCGAATTTTCTTATAGAAATCTTCGATTTTTTTATATCATAGGTGTCAAATGAACGGAACCTGATGTTAAGTGATCACCACCGTCCATAGACACTTGCAACACTAAGGGAGTTATATTTTGCAGACACGCTGTCAAGGGTACAGAAAAGTATCTAAAGTCCCTTTCATCCACAGTAAAAAGAGAAAAAAGGACTAGCAAAAGTGCGTGAGTGAAGACGCAAGCAAAAATGTAGTTATTTATAATGTAAAAATTATGGTGTTTCTTTTACATCTTGTTAGACGTTTTGTTACTAGATATCAGAATCATATATCTAATTAATCGACTTTAAGTAAATACTGGGGGAAACATTGAAAACGTAGTACTTACTATGTACTTATAAAACAAGATACTGGCAGATGCGTCAGTCACGCCTTGCCTTAAATAATAAAAAAAAAGTAAATACTGTCTACTGAAGACAGTAGTCTCAAAAGGGTCTTCTTAAAGATTACACAAAACCCTTTGTGAAGTGGGCAATTATGGCTTTTAAATAGAATTAGGGAGCAACCAAATGGATCCGACTAAATCAACTATGGATATAAGAAAAGGGTTCTTGTGAAAACTCTGTACGTTATGAGGTAGCAAGGATTGCTTCGAGTAGCTTAAATCTTTATCAAATCTCTATTGTTGTTGGATTCATTGTCAATACGCAAACAATAACCTTTTACTTTTTTAAATCAAATATAAGCTGCCTCAAAACCGTTTCTATAGCGACATCGAACGATAGAAGCCAACAGAATCACTCGACCTCCGACAAAAGTGGCAACTAACACAAAGCCGCCGATCGAGATAAAAGTTTCAAAATAATTTTACTAAGAAATTTCATATATTTAATTTTTTATATCGGTTAAAATAATGTTAGAAGCAGTTATTTGCGTTGTATGCCACATTCGTTTAAGATAAAGCAGTTAACTTAAATTCTTCATTGATTATATTGTATAATCTACATTTATATATTACATATTATTTATATATTACATTTATTTAGATTATATCTATAATCTATATACTAATATTATAAAGAGGTAAAGTTTGTGAGTTTGTGACGTTGTAGGAGGTAATCTCAGGAATTACTCAACCGATTTTGAAAATTCTTTTACCAATAGAAAGCCACGTTATTTGTGAGTGTCATAAGCTATATATTACCACGCTAAAGATAATAGGAGCGGAGCAACATTGAAAAATATTTTAAAATCGGGGCTTTTTTTCCTTTTAAGAGCTTCCGCTGCGTCTTAGCCCAAAATAACTATTCCACGCGTGCAAAATCGCGGGCAGAAGCTATTAACTAATTATAATATCTATAATCTATACTAATATTATAAAGAGGTAAAGTTTGTGAGGTTCTAGGGGGTAATATCTGGGGAGTCGGAGAAAAATGGTTGAACGAAAATGTTTCTTACGAACGCTGCCTTAATTATGAGATATATATGATTGAGTTCTAGAGAAAAGTTGTAGCTTGATAATGCCTATTACCGCCCAACGAAGTGGGCACGGGTCGGCTATTACGTTTATAATCTAAGATCTTATTAGGAAGACCTCTATATCATTAAAGTTATTAATAATTATAATGTCGAATTGTAAACAATAAGCTGATAATTATTTATCTTATTAAAAATAAAGAATGAGTTGAAATCTTGCTAAATTTCATGCAGACAAAGTCGCGGGTAACAGCTAGTCTAAAATAGAATAACCTCAATTACTTTTTATTAGGTTCGCTATCTATCAATGAAAGTCCCGTGAAAATCGATGTAACCGTTTTGGACATAGCACAGCGGGCAAAGCCACAGCTAACAGCTAGTATAAATTAAAATTGCCTAAATTACTTTTTATAAGATCACCTATCTGCCAGTGAAAGTCTCGTGAAGATCGGTTAAACCGTTTAGGAGATAGCGTTACGGGCGAAGCCACGGTTAGTAGCTAGTATAAACTAAAATTACTGGAATTACTTTCTATAAGGTCAGCTATCTGCCAGTGAAAGTTTTGTGAAGATCAGTCCAACCATTTTGGAGATAACGTTGCAGGCGAAGCCACGGTTAATAGCTAGTATAAATAAAAATTGCTTAAATTATTTTTTATAAGGTCAGCTATCTGCCATTGAAAGTCCCGTAGAAATCGGTCCAACCGTTTTGAAGATAGCATTGCGGATAAAGCCGCGGTTAACAGCTAGTCTACTTTAAGGTAGCCTAAGTAACCCGCTATAATTTTTTCTATCTGCCAGTGAAATTCCCTTCAAAATCGGTCCAACCGTTTCGGAGATTACCCGGAATAAACAGACAGACAGACAGACCGACAAAAATTTTAAAAATTGTATTTTTGTTATCAGAAGCGTGTATACTTTCATACCCAATCAGTCAAAAAATTTTATTTTGATATTACATACAGACACTTCATTTTTATTATATGTATAGATAAGATAGATAGAAGATAGATGTCCACCCTTATTTGTTTTGGCCGTAAAGTAGAATTTGCTTTGTTTTATGGGATTTAATAATAGGTCTTTACCTATGAAATCGCCGTTCTGCAGTACTGGCCATTTCAAATCAAAATAATTTTTGAAGTGAAACTTCTTTATCGGCGTTGGAAAAAATTTACCGTCACATTTTTCCGTTACGCGCCATCTTTTTTGTATTCATGTCTATGATAATAAAATCATTTTGTTTAAACTTTATCTAATTTAACTTTATTTTTTAATATATTAATGAAATTGTTTGCCATATAGAAAGAAAGGGTTTTTTTTTTTTTTTTTAACCAATTTCTGGAAAGTTGCATATAGATCATTTTGCGAAAAATAAGGCCTTAAACAAGTTTCACTTCTTACGTGTGTACACTAGTACACGCACACATTTTTTTTGTTTAGCTAAGAATTCTAATTTCAAATTAATTTTATTTTAAAAACATGGAATTCTTTTTTCAAAAGTAGTCATTTGTTTATTGATTAGTGTTACATTTTCATCGCATTTCAATCTTTTTTGTCATCATGGATACGTTAAAAATTCGAGTAATTATGGAATATGAGTACCGTCGTGGCAGCAACGCGGCACAAGCGGCACGCAACATCAACGACGTTTACGGAGCTAACACTACAAACCAACGCACCACCTGTTATTGGTTTGCTCGCTTCCGTTCTGGGAATTTTGACCTGAAAAATGAACCTCGCGGTCGTCCGAAGACTTTGGTCGACAATGACGAATTAAAGGCGATTGTGGAAGCTGATGATACACAATCTACGGCTGAATTAGCAGCAGCTTTCGACGTTAGCGTCAAAACAATATTTGTCCAATTGCTTCAAATTGGCAAGGTAAAAAAGCCTGACAAATGGGTGCCCACGAACTCAATGATCGCCAGCGCGAAGTACGCGTCGAGACGTGACCTTGCACTGCTCAACAGACACACAAATGAAGGAATTTTGAACCCCATTGTTACCTGCGATGAAAAATGAATTCTGTTTGATAACCGCAAGCGCTCAGCAAGTTGGTAGGATCCTGGTTCAGCACCTAAACAATGCCCTAAACGAAAACTTACCCCTAGAAAAGTGGTGGTTACTGTTTGGTGGTCTAACGCCAGTGTGATTCATCACAGCTTCTTACCAAACGGGGTGAGCATTACTGCAGATGTGTACTGTGAAGAACTGAACACAATGATGAAGAAGCTGGCACATCTCTAACCAGCATCGGACAATCGCTCGTCTCCGCTGCTCCTGCACGACAACGCGCGATCTCATACTGCACAGCAGACGGTCTCCAAGTTGCAAGAACTGGGGTTGGAAGTTCTCCGTCATCCGCCCTACTCACCAGACCTGACGCCTACAGACTACTACTTTTTCCAGAATTTGGATAACTCTTTGGCGGGAAAAAAATTCAATACCCGAGAGGCAGTACAAAATGCCTTTGAAGAATTTGTTGCCTCCCGTCCAGTTGATTTCTTTAAGAAGGGCATCAATAAACTGCCACTGCGTTGGCAAAGATCCATTGATTGCATGGGTGATTACTTCGATTAATACAAATAAAAAATACATGAAAAAAATTCGTTTAATTTTTTTCATACAAAACGGCAATTTAATAGGTAAAGGCCTAATATATTTCCTTTTTTTTGAAGGTATACGTATTCTTTTGGCGCGTTAGGATAAAATGATGTGAGTAAATTTTTAGGATGCGCGCGCACACCGTCACGAACCCTGAACTTAGCTATAGTCAACATTTTGTTTCTTTGTATCTGTTGTTTGTATTTCTTTGTATTAAAACTTTCAGTGTATTAAATACTTTTATTCTATTGTTAGTGTCGTTTTTTCTACAAATGTAGAATAAGGCGAAAGATAAAATTTTTGAAAAGATTTTTGTCTTGTTACGTCAAAAAAGTATAACTTCTAACGCATGTATATAAATAAGTACACACACACTTTTTTTAATTGTCATCAATTTATTTCATGATATAAACAACATTGTTGAATTAATATTTTGCTAACAATAAAGTGGGCGACAACTCACTAAACTTTGATGGACACGGTGGATTATCATGTTTGTTTATGTAGTTTGATAAAACTGACATAGATATCAGTGAGGTTATTCGGTGGTATGTCATGACGCTTTTATCCTCGAGATTGCTGCTGCACCAGATGTAACACGGGTCATAGTGATATGCTTAAGAGTGTTGTGTTCTGTCCTCATTAATCTTTTTGACCGCTGTATCAAAATCAAAATACTCTTTATTTAATTTAGGCCACGAGAAGGCACTTATAAACGTCAAAACTACCACTGGTTCGGAAAACAACCCAGCCATCGAGAAGAACCGGCTAAAAACTCGATCTGGCTTATCTTTTCATAATACATAACATATTTTTGAAGTTATACTTCTTTTAGCGCGTTTTGGAAAAATGATGAGTGTAAATTTTTACGATGCGCGCGCGCGCTGTCACGAAAAACCGACACCCTGAAGTTAGCTATAGTCAACATTTTATTTCTTTGTATCTGTTGTTTATACTTCTCTGTATTAAAACTTTCAATGTATTAAATACCTTTATTCTATTGTTAGTGTGGTTTTTTCTACAAACGTAGAATAAGGCGAAAGATAAAATTTTTGAAAAGATTTTTGTCTTGTTACGCCATAGAAGTATAACTTCTAACGCATGTACATAAGTACACACACACTTTTTTTTTTATTATTAAAATATATAATACATAAAACATATCTTATAATATATATATTTCTTGTGTGCGTGTGTATGTGACTGAACTCCTCCTAAACGACTGGACCGATTTTGATGAAATTTTTTGTGCGTGTTCGAGTGGATCCGAGAATGGTTTAGATTCACAATTGGAACCGGTAGGTGGCGCTGCGAGCGACTTTTAGGATTTTTTTTGTTTTCAAGGCAGGACAACGTCCGCCCGGTCCGCTAGTAATATATAATATAGCTCTAAGTTCGGGCTTGCACGTAATATAATCAAGAATTTAATACAAAACAAATTAAAAACATTATTGTAGGAAACTAAAATAGGTATTTATTTATCCTGAATTTGCCTCAATGTTATACATATATACGTATAATACGTATTCATACCTAATTTTGTGTTCTACGGAACTATATTTTGAGCGGTCACAAAGTTTGACGAGAAATATATTACCAGTTATCAAGCGGATTGGTAAGGATTTGTACCCGGTTACTATGTATATGACGATAAACCTGCCAAAGCGACCCTTTTTTATCTTACATAGTATCGCAATCAACTGCCCAAGAATCGACAAGCTTACAAGGCGGTGTTATAGAGACAATTGGTCATAAATGGCCGATATTCCGGTAGGCACCGTTATTATTGGATTGTTCTGTTCTTATCAATATACAACAGAGTTCCCGTGCTAGCATAATAAAGTAAACATTAAAAAAAATATATGGAAAAACTGTATAGCGACTGTACTGCTCCCCACATAATATTGGGCATGACGTAATTTATACGGCGTTAGCGGGCTGAAATAATTTTCCAAACATTATTTAGTTACAATGAACAAACATTTTTATTCGGCGCTAAAGGCTTGTTAAAATTGTATTTATATATCCGTTTAGAAGCACAATTTATGGGTATCTGCATTGCAGTTGAAACAACTACTAATCTTAACTTAAATAACAAAGTTTTATTGTGATGGAAATAGTGTTTGTTTTCGTTATTCGGTTATACTATTTTGAGCTCATATTATCTTTGCACTACTATAATCCAAATATTTGGGTAGTCGTATAATATATCTATAACTATACAAAAAATACGTATATACGTGTTTGTTTGTAATGTTAAATTGTAATGGCTACATTTCACACGTACGAAGTCGCGGGTAACAGGTAGTTTTGTAATCAAAAGATTGATTCTTCCGAGTGGGCGTGGATGACCACATCCAAAACTATCCATCCATATTTTCTCATAACCGCGAAGAGATCATAAACATTTAAAATTACCACATATGTTGTGAAGCTGACGTGTGCTGAAAAAAATAAAAATGTAACAAAGTACAGGTATGAATCGAATTATTCAACATTTTGCTTTAGTTTGCCGTATGTGATTACTCCCTAGAATGTTATCCTTATTGGCGACACTATCAGTAGGTTTAACACAACAGTGCTTTTTTTTTCAAACTCAGTTGAGCTGACTTTTCAAATGTCTATTTTGCTAAAATTCAGTGATGTAGTTTTCTCTATCATCAAAATTGATGTCAACTCATTTAAGTATTTTACGCTATTCGCTATTTTTTGGATTTGGGCATGCCCGCCCACTTGAAAAATTCAGACTGAAAACTCGGGTATTATTATATCTTATGGGTTCCAAAATGATGATAATGTTGGGATGTACGATTGAAGAAATCAGTAATCGCAACCAATTCGATGTCAATATGATTGACCATTGCTCAACTGACATCAACTATGAACGCCGTGTCGTAAACATCAATAATTCCAATTGATCCTCAGATTCTATGGTAATCTTAGTTAACTTTTAAACTTTCAGTATAATGTAAGTAGTTCCTTTAGTTTCCATATTTCAGGTCGCTCCAGTTTGTTAACCGCTGGAGAAAAGCCTACTTAACAAGTATTATCACCATGGTAATGGTCGCCCGGAAAACCAATTTATTTTTCATTGTATAGAGTGCAGTATCTATTATGAAAGAAGAGATTAAAGTGGTTTAACTCGGATGCTAATTGAATTCTGATGTTTTTACTAAATAAAAATATATTTTCCATTAGGTTTTACTGTGTGATTTATATTCAGGTTTAATTTGAATGACTTATTTAGGTCTACTTATATATTGCATTTATCTTGTGAACGATACACAATGTAGCTTTATGAAAAAAAGTTTGTTTAATAAACATTATCTGAATGTCATTCAATGATCATTATCTGAAATTATACCACTGAATGTTTAAAGGGTGACATCGTGACATAGAAGGCTATCATGTGGTAGTTCATGGTCACATTTAACATATAAAATAATAATATCGAAACAAACACTAATAAACAACAAAGAGAACCTTAGTTAAAGTTTGTTCTGAAACTGTTAAAATTATGGAAACGATACTTTTAAACGTAAAAAAATCACATCTAGATTCAATGAACAAAATTCAAGGGGCGTTTTTCAAGGTAAATCATTACGTAACTGCTTATCGTGGAAACGTCGCACGGTCGAACAAAGGAAAGCGGGGCGTGAGCCGAGGTGCGGGACCCGGCCCGTAGTACGCGACAGGGCGTGATTCATTTATTACACCCAGTTCGTTTTTGCGTAAATTACCTGATGTTGAGTGTATATGAGTTTTGCGTTTCTCGAGATAATTAGGTCAAATATTAAGCACCTTTTTTTAAATTTATTTATAACGAGAAACAAGTAATGAGTTAATCTGTGAGAGTATTGCAACTGTGCAACCAGTCATGCTGTATATTATTCTAAAAATATAACTAAAGGATACTAAAGCTAAGCTAAACTACTTAAAGCTTAAGTATATACTAAATTTACAATGTTACATCAAATTCTCTGTATATTAAACAAGAGATCAGTATCATTTATATTTTAATGAATTCATCGTCTTTATAAATTCAAATAATTTTCCAACTTTTAAACATTTGAAGGGAGTATCTAAATAGATAATACTGATCTCAAAAGTTTTATATACGAAAAACAAGTTGCACTGACCCGTAATTATATTATGCACAATTAAACAGATATATCTTCGTGTTTAATTCATCGCATGACTGAATACACCACCTTTTAAGAACTAAGAACGTACAGAACATGGACTATTTTGTCTATACAGGACAACTGTGTATCATTGAAATCTCAACTTTTAGTGAAAATTTTAAACAGAACAATAATTACATTTTATTACAACATGTTACCAGCATCATTTGATTATGTTTAATTATGTTATTAGTAATTAATCACCTGCTAGATTTTAAAGGCAGGAAAAGTAACAAGGGGTCTATATTTTTAAAACTAGATTTATGAAAAGTATTTTTTTATTTTTAATAATTAATACTAAATCTATTTGAAATTGAATATCCACACGTCTTTATGAGTTTATTATTAATGAGTAATTTATTAGCAGCAGAGCAGGTGTAATTTAATATAGCTATTATTGAATATACGATTCAGTGATTTGGAAGGAAGTTGACGGAAAATGTCGATGATCAATATTCTCAAACGCCTCGTGCGTCACTTTGCGCGATTTAGCTTCAATTGATTGTCACTCGCATAACCATCCGCTAGTAAATACATTATAAGAAACCTTTCAAAATACGCTGTAATTTATAACGAAATTCGTTCGATTTTATTTTTATGAACTATCAATAATACCTACTTGAATAATTGTTTTACAAATACTACAATTTACATGGATATTTTCATTTCGTAAAACTGAAATTTTATCGGTCTATTAATATGACGCGATTACTGTAATGTACCATTTGATAATCCTCTTTCCAGTTGAATTATCTTGTATAAATAATGTATTATATAATACGCTTAATTCAATTATTTCAAACTGCTCGGTGTCTTTAACAATTTTATTTTACATACTGTTTTATCCCTACAGATTGGTCGTAAATTGAACGCCTCTACCTATTCAGACTTGTATGTAATCGTATCGTTCTTTGATCATGGATATTGGGACTCTTGAATACAATATATAACGAAAAGTCAAGTTAATCTCTTTTAATAGTCGAATGGTACAATTAATGTAAAATTCTGGATCGAATATCAACAGAACGAAGCTCGACTAATTACATTATGCATGCATTAAATATATACATCCTTTTATACAAATACTAGCAGGCCCGGCAGACGTTTTCCCGCCCTGCTTATGAAAAAATCCTTGACAAATTATATACTAAAACGTTCCTCATGAATCACCCTATCCACTGATGAAAGCCGCATGAAAATCCGTTAGGTAGTTTTTGAGTTTATTGCGAACACACAGACAGACAGACGCGGTAGGGGACTTTGTTTTATACTATGTAATAATAATAATAATGATAATGGTATAACTAAAGGCATATCATTTTTGAGGTGGTAAAGTCACGCAAGCTATTACTGGTTTCAGCATGAACGGGTCGGGCTCGCCCGAAGTAGTACCACCCGACCCACAGAAACACCCACGTGAACTAATAGTGCTTGCATTGTTGCGTTTCGTTCGGTCAGTGAGAGCGCCGGAGGCCCACCTCCCCTCTCCCCCTTCCTCTCCTCCACACTCCTTCCCCTCCTCCCCCCAACACAGGCTGGCAACGCACTTGCGACTCCTCTGGTGTTGCTAGTGTCTATGGACGGTGGTGATCACTTAACATCAGGTGACCCACCAGTTTGTTTGCCTCCTATGATATAAAAAAAAATATATATCAATTCTCTTACACATAATGTTTTCGTGTTTTTCAAGTATTCAAAAGAATCTCATGCGGCTATTTGATCTCATACTAGCCGTACGTAGTATTATGTTAACAAAACGACATATGTATATTAAAAACACCCAGATACCAATATCAATAACCTTTTTTTAACACTGTAATACCAATAATGTATTTCAAACAATGGTTTTGTTCGTTTATCGGGTTAATACGACAGCGCTGGGAAATCTGTTTTAATATAATATAAAGTAATAAAGTATCTTTCAGTGTCAAATATACTGTAAACATAACGTATATATTTTATATAGGTATAGGTTACCTTTGTTTATTTTATTGTTTTATACCTCTATAGTTATTGGCAGATATTTCAATTCTATAACTATCATGAAAAAGGCCTTGTTTACTCGTCCACGTATAGCCACCAAAGCTAAATGATTCAGTATATCATTTCATTTTACTTTTTTTTTGTGTAAATCACTAATTTTATATGTAAGAACCTAATATTTATTGTTAAACAATAAAATTGAATATCTCCCTTGATTTAATAAAATACGTGTTTCCGTTTTAAAAAATAACCTTTGATATTAATTCTTACTTTCTCTATCTTTCTCTCTCTTACTCGTTAACTAACTCTTTTCTCTTTCTCAAGGTCTAGTCACTAGAGGTAAAAACATTAATTGAAGTACCACATTAATTGTGTCTGTCAATTTATGTTCTACAATCAAATTATATAAGAACCCCAATTAAACTTTGTTTTGGGCGTTTACACGTAAATAATTGGTGTTAACGTCTAAGGAAATGAAATCGGAAAATAAAATAAAATATCATGAAATTGTAGTATTTCTTTTGTAATATCTTATAAACATTTTCGGTTTTTTTTAATTGCGCAAGCAATAGTTTTGCGCAGATAACCAAAGCTAGTAATAACATCGTCGTATACTTCGAATACTTGGTTCGAATCTCAATACTTTATTTTCAACTACCGAACAAATTAAAGAGTAATTTATTTGTAGCAGTAAGTCTGCCCTTTTACTGTTGTAATCATCTTAAAGATCAATTCTCCCAGTTTAATGGTACAAATCTAGTTCGTTCGGATTAAGGCCTAAGTACTATCGCCACATATTTATTTGAGACAAATACTTTTCACGTTCGCCACAGGACCTTTCTTTTTATACTTACTGGTATTACGAACTATGTATGTATCTTTTAGAATGCCGTTATGAAAACCAAAAATAAAGGCAATTTTGGAGATTGACAAAATTCATAGAATGATGGTAATGCTGAGAAATTAGATCTACTGACAGTATTTTAACAGTTTTCTTGTTTATAGCAACAAATAAATACACTATATTTTTATTTTATTTTAGCAATTGTCATATTTGCTTTACTTTGTTTTTGACAACCAATCCTCTAATAGATCATTACTGGTATTGTCAAGTACGTAATTATATTATACGTTTCTTGCGATCATATCAATAAAACACCACGAATATTACAAAATATACAGCCAAATAACATAAGCTTGAATAAAAGATAAAATGCACTACATGGCATTTCAAGATCCCGCCAAAAACTCAATTGTCATATTAAACGAAATCAGCAATATCTTTATTACAACCTCGCTATCGTCATAATACGAAGAAAACTTCTTTCCACGTATGTGCCAGTAACTATTTGAACATGAGTAACTTTGTTTTTACTTGTTAACCACTTTTGTTCTTTAATATTTTCTTAAATAATTAATGTTTTTAACTTATAATAGCAATAAAATTCATCTCGATGTAATAAAACAAATAAAGACTCTGTAGTAATTTTGTTATGCTTTATAATAAAGTTCTGAAACATTTTACAATAGCTCTATAATAAATTTAAGGACCGAGACAAAGTTTTAGAATCTAAAGATTATTTTTGTAATAGATGGTAATAATATTTGTAGCAATGATAATTGACAATTATTCGCCTCTGTACACAGATTATAATTCAGATAATCAAATATAGTGGAAATAGTATGATTTGTTTCGTAATTTATTTGGTTAGAATTATTTTAAATACATGATTAAATATGGCAGTAGAAATCATAATACTTACGCCAATGCGGCCGACATTCTAGAATCGTTTCTAGAAGCAAATCATCTAGAAAGAAGCGAGTAGGTTGATATCCATTACCCACAATTTAAAAATACATCAAGATATTACATAATATACATTAAGATATTACATAAGATACATTAAGATATTTAAGATACATCATATCCAACAATATATAAATATGTATAAAATGATATAAGTCCGTTGTCATTTTTTTTTCAGTTCTCCTTCATAGACATTTGGCCCTTACAAAAAAACCTATATGTGTAGTTATGTATGCATGTAAAAGCTGCATTTGTTTAACTATAAAAGACATTAAATGCCATTGATAACCTTACAATAAAATCGTTTAAAAAAGCTTCAAATTAATTTTATATACTTGTATATTTGTAAGAACAAAAAAAGTAGAATAAAATATTTAAATAATAATGTAATAACAATGATTTATAATGTAAAAAAAAATACTGACAGTTAATCTTAAACCTATAAACCCATATAAAAAAACTTTTAAAGGTAAAAAAAACAGCTTTTATCACGAATATTCACAATAATTCATCATTCACCACCACTTATAAATTTATCTCCAATGATATAAAATACGTGTTGTATATTCATATATTTTACAATAACTACCGTTATCACAAGTTATCAGTTCTCATGAAATCTTGACAGATAATTACCAACCACTTCATGGTGTCGCTGACCGCACTCATCGTGAATTTTTTCCCAAACGCTCCAAAAGAATACATAAAAAAAATATCGCAACATCTTCATTTAATATAATGTACTGAAAAACCACAGCTTCTATAAGTACCTACGCTTTCAACGATGTGTGAAGTGGTGTAAGCTGACACAGGACGTACAGGAGACATGAAGTAAACGGATAATACTGATTACAAAAAAAATCGTAAGCAAGGGATATTTTTGCATTCAGTCTTGTATGTTTTCTCCTCTGTAAATAAAATATATTGTATAGGTAATATAAACAACGCAAACGAAGGCAATGGTATCCGCTAGTTATAGTTTATCATCATCATTAGATAGTATAAAACAAAGTCCTCTACCGCGTCTGTCTGTCTGTCTGTTCGCGATAAACGCAAAAACTACTGCACGGATCTTCATGCGGTTTTCACCAGTGCATAAAGTGATTCATGGGGAATATTTTGGTTTATAATTTGTCAAGGATTGTTTTATAACTAGGGCGGGACAACGTTTGCCGGGCCCGCTAGTAATAGATATAATGAAAAAAATTGATTGAAAAAATTCATAGGTATCATGTTTCGCGTTAAATTTAATCTAGTTTATTTAATGATTGGTTATGATTATGTGTTTTTAGCTTATGATATTGATCTTTATACTTATTCAAATAAGCATTTCTATATGTACTCATGAGATTAATATCTTCTATACATATAATAAAAATGAAGTGTCTGTATGTAGTATCAAAATAACACTTTTTTACTGATTGGGTGTGAAAGTATACACGCAACTGATAACAAAAAGTTATAAGTAAAAAGTAATAAGTTAAGGCGTGCGCGTCGTAGGTACTTACAATTGCTTTTAAAGAGCATTTCTATAATTGTACATACTCTCACAATTCTATGATTCTTTAATACGAATAAAAAAAAACGCGTGCGGAGCTGCGGGTACAGCTAGTTTATAATATTAGTAAAGATATTTATAATGTGATAACAATATATTCAATTAATTGAAATCTATAATAATACAGTAAAAGTCAAGAAATCGTTTGTTTTTTTTTTTTATTTTAGATTTGGAAATTTTTTTTTGCATGTTACTGTATATTTATTGAGGAAGCTAGACATTAAGGGCACTGCACTAGGGGCAAAGCAATTAATTTACAAAGTGTAGGTTCTAATCTGTACTACTTGAGAACGAAGTTGTAGTACTAATTAGGTGAGAGCAGAAAAACTTATACGCGATTGAAAACTCATAAATAAAAGGACTTAACTGTTGTTAACTTATTTTTACAGAAATCTAGTAGGTAATTAGAACGTAGGATTGATTATTGTCTAATTCTTAAAAGTGTGTAACGATGAAATTATCACGTCGTTTTAATAAATTTATCATGAACTATAGAGACAAGTTTAAACCTTAAGAATAAAGCGAATTCACTCTTTCATTTTCTCCTTTGAATAATAACACGCTGTTTTGTTATCGCATTTCTTTTCATTTGCTTTAAGCGACATATTATATAACATTCGGTTTCACACGAAATTTCTCACGTGTTTCAGATGATATGCAGCTAAAACAAATAACAAATGTAACATATTTTTCCATTGATTAAGCGAAATTGTGTATTATATACATGTATATTAGGAGAATTTTAGGCACTAAAGAATTACTAAACGCCCAATTTATTATATGAATTATGAGAAAGGTTTTGCAAGAATTACTAAAGTTAATATTTGACTAGTTTTGTATTCAGTAAAGCCTTTGTGATGAAGCCATGAACATTTTGTTTATTAACTTTATAAAGCCTGTCCGATAAACCGATTATAACTTGTTGCTGCATAAGGATTTACGAATATGTTATAATTAAAGTAGAAATACTAGGGGCATTTAACTATACATATTAAAAGACTCATTATATACTAAATATCACATTTCAATTATTTACTAATGAGTTCATTTATATCGCCCGTTTAATATTAAGCCTTGCTGATGAAAACTTTTAATTAAAAACTTTGATTTTGAATATCACGTAAGCAGTATTTTGTTATTATATGACGTTGATAGCGACGTACCCTTAATTACTACCTACACAAAGAACATTATTATACGACCAATATCTAATGTATGAAATAAAATAATTTGTTTGTCTTGAGGTTTGTCCATAGTTACAAGTCATTTAGCAAGTTAAATATATTGCGTTGATTAATTTTATTATAGTTATATATTTATACTGTATTAGTTTTTATCATCTTCATTGTCACAAGAACAGAAAACCACTCATCATACACTGATAAAAGTGCGGTAGTAATTGTTTTGAAGCTCTAAGATGTTACATTTCAGTTAGTAATAAAAAGTAATGTTCTATTAATTAGGACTAACATTACTATTACTATAGAATTTTCTTCTCCCATAATTTGTGCCACTAATTGCTACCGATCAGCCACGGATCTACGATATTTTCGAATTAGGGCAGAAACCTGATAAGTGAAAGAAACCCTCTCTTCATCGTTTGAGAAAAATTACTTAATCTCTCGGGTCCTCACAAGGCATAGGTACATAAATGTCGTTGCCGATGGCGGGATCTTTTTTTAGCAACGTGTGCGGTGGTCGGCCCCTTCCAGAGTCAAAGGAAATTAAAAACTACAGAATATCAGTAAAAAGACGTCAATTCTTGATACGGTAAATCTTCAACTTTTATATTTTTAACCATATTATATTTTGGATTTAACAACGCCTGAAACTACCGCTCGAGGCGGGTACTCCGGTTTGTTTCCCCCTAGACCCGGAGCTGCCGCTGATGCTAACGTGAACGGGAATGTGAGAGGAAACATTGACGTGATTGTATAAGCTATCATTGGTGACGAAACGCTCTGTGAATTTCGGGTATGACATATCTATACCATATCTATATCATAGACATATTAATAGGTGAAGCGGAAACTTTGTACCCCTTTTTAAGCGGATTGTGAGAACGGATGAACGTGAAATTTGGCATAGTTAAAGTTTATATGGAGGCGAAGTGCATTTACTAATTTTTTTATATTAAATGCATTAAAAATACATTAAATTTATTAAAATATACATTACTTACATTAATTAATTAATTGGTAAAGTAAATGAATACACTCTAAGCGCGTCATAGCTGACAACGGCGCGACAGGCGTTATTCGACTCACGCGGTGTAATCGCTATGTCGTGCCTTTTTACTTCACATTTACGATGTTTTTTTTTACTAAGAAACTTATCCATATAATTAAAAGGTAAAAGAAATAAAACTAAGTTTAATTTTATTTTAATTAAATTGTTGTAATAAAATAAACGTTACTTTTGGCCGATACTTTTTTACACTGTAGATTCTTTTACGTCACAATAAGAACTGAAAGCACCAATTATGAACAAAATTTTATTGTAAATAAGAAAGACTACAGGTTGACTATTTTTTATAATTCGATGTCTTTCGATCTAAAGCTAATTACTGCTTGACATTACTTTATAACTTACCCGGTAAACAGTACCTAATATTACTGTATAATAAAATACTACGGTGATAATCAGAAAATCATGAAAATCCTAAAAATAGTGATGTTTATGGAACCTGTGATTACTCTTATATTAACAAAAAAATAGTGCGTGGAGTTCTTCCCCGCGGAAGAAGTGAAACTTCGTAATATGGAAATGAAAATAGGAAGGGGTAGAAATTGATTTTTAGTGAAATCATATTGTTTCTTTAAGACAAACTTTATTAACATTGCTTACAATTCGCAATTGATCGCATCTTTTAATTATTCAAATCTATAACAATCACAATGGGATTGTGATAACTAAAGTAAGATACGAAATGTTTGATTATTTTTCTCGCTCTGTCTCTTTCTATTCCCCCTCCCCAGGAGCGTTGAACATTTAACGCAACAGTGCTTTCATACCTCCTCCATGGTAGCGTTAAACGTTTAACGCAACCTTGTTGGAAGTCGCATTAGAAGTTTCACTTCAAAAAAATGGTCGCTGAATAATATATAGAATTTTAACAACGCAACAAATTTTAAATTGTTTTAATATTCAGTAAGCATTCATTAAAAATAAATATATGTATGTAATAGTTTGTTACTGAAAATCGATACGTTTTTATAGACCCCGTGTTAATAACCTTGACATCCCTTTAACAGTAACATTATTAAAATTATAAAAATATAATACTGATTGATATTATTATATAACGTTATAATCATAACTATTCTAATAATAGTAATAGAAAGAAAGCGAGATATCAAATAGGAACATATACAATTGCTACTGAGTAAAAGAGTGATGTTTATGCACAGAAACTGATTTCAGTAAATAATATTAATTGATGCTATTATAAAAATCAAATGCCATTCATAATAACTGTTGTATCAGATAGACTTACAGAGTACGAATTCTGTCGCATAATTAAAAAATCTTATTTTAAAAAAGGTTGTTAAAAACAGTTATGTAGGACAGACAGCGTGGTGGTTTCTTCAAAGCCCAATACGTTTTGATTGTTCGCTTACTTAGTACATGCCGTCCCCTTTAAGGTCGACATTGCGTATTTATTGAAAATTTACTGACACATACCTACTTTATTTTATGAAACGTCTTTCTATTTAACTCTCGTTCCCCACACCCTCATAAATTATATTATTATCCAGCGTCGCGCTGTTGTCACATTGTAACGTGCGAAAGCTAGGGCTATTAATTTTAAAGTGTAGGTGAATTCTCTTTATTATGGTTGGGTAAATGTTCGCAAGGTCTATTATTCTTTAATATAAAGGTGGGTTTACTTTAACGCCATGTCTAAACAAAGTAATTAGGTATACACATTTAGAATTGATATGGCTTTTGTTGTATGTCTACAACAACAGAGAATAAACTTCGAAAAATTTAAACTTGTACGTATGTAACTTTTTAACGTCAGAATATTTTACTCTGTAAATGTGTGGTTAAAATACAAACTAAGTTGATAACTTGATACACATAGGTATATTTGTAAGTAAACGACGGAAATTTAAATCAATTTTAGAACAAATAGTTTTCAAAATATAAATATATCTACTTATATTAGGTTGAATTAGTCCTTTAGTATATTTTTGTACGATTATTGAAGTATGATGATATTGGACTACTATATTTCGTTGCGAATTGTGAGATGTTTCGATTAAATATTTCTTATGGCCATTAGATCTTCAACTTTGTTAACAAAATGTAAGAAATTAAGAATATATGAAACAGTAGAATAACGAGCAGTTATATTTTTTTTACACGATTAGAACTTTTTGCGGGCTATTGTTTATCATAACTTCCAATTTATATGGATACAATGTTTTTGATGTGAAACATCTATACGCGAGAGTAAACCTTATTGTTGGCGTGGCGTGTGACCCGGGGCGACGCGACGCCATGCGCAAGCGACTGTGCACAATGTCTCTTGCCGCACTGAACTCGCATACCTATACTATAGTGTATACAGTGTTCTTTTCTACGTTATACATGTATTTCACATTTGCCAGGCGTCCCGTGACGGCTCAATTTTTTATATCAACAAGTTGCATTATCCTGTCACTGTATTGCTGCTTAAGTGAACAATACTTATTAAATAATTCTACGAACATTTAAAAGCAATCGTCAGGCTTAAACGATAAGCTGCAGGTTCGTTTGTTATACAGGATTGACTTCTATGTGATAAATATACATTAGCAATGTGTTATGAATACAAATAACAGCAGTCTCGTTACCGCAGTAAAATCTATGCTCCGTTTATTTAATAAAAGGTTGACCCTTTTCAATAGCTGACCGAGTTTATTGATTATCCTGTCCTTAGTGTAAATATTCTAGAAACTGAGTAGTACTATAATTTATAAACGAAACGTTGACACATTAGCTTAAGCCGCGTCTGATAGGTTTTGGATTAATGTATATTGTATGATTAAAGTATATTATTAGCACAAATTTGACATAATAATATATTAGGCAAGATTGAACAGATAACCATAAATCGTTTATTAACTAAGTTACCGAATAGATTAAATTTTACTTTTAAACCAAATTAAAACAAGAGTTAACAGCTTTGAAACGAACGTTAAATTAAAGTTTAATTAATTATATTAGTTGTTGATGTTATTTTGTTTGTTTAAACTGTGCGTACGCGGTTGTTCGTACATTTAGCGAGATGAACTGAATAATTTCCGTATTGGTAGAATCGTAAGAATAAAGAAGAAGAAGGGGATGTTATTTCTGTAACACAAATCTCTATAAACTCAAGCTCATAAGTTGGAAAAAACTTAGCTGGATTCAAAGGTCAAATGTTTTTTTTTACATTCCTTGCTAATTAATTTGTGTTAACTAGTTTTAATTATGACATTACTGTTCTGTCAAGTTGCTTTTATCGACATGTAAATATGTTTTTCAATGATAATGAAAGGAAACGTCTTCGTAATACAAAATTTTGATTGGTTGCTATCATTATTTTGTTACACTAGGTTAATGTATTTATGTTATTTCTTTTATACATTCATTGCATAGTATTCTTTGTTCATGTATTTTCTAGAAACTCGCGAGTAGTTTACTCCTCTGTCGTGGGGTAATTAAGAAAAGAAAAAGGTGTTCGTTCAATTTTAGAAACAATAAAACTCATGTAATTAAAACGGATATGTATACTATTGGAAACATGCATAAAACAATCATAAATATACACACACTTTATCGCATGATAATAAATTATAATTTACATTTATTTTTAAGAGGCCGTTCATAAAATACGCTCACAAAATTTTACATCCTATATCTCCTCTTGCCCCTTCGCCACGACGTGTTACATCTTCTGCGAGTCAGAAAGATATTTATATGTTTACAAATATGAAATGAATGATCTTCTATAGTAGTAACAAAAAATAAGAAACATCGATAGAAAAACTTGCAGAATTGTTTGATGAACTGTGAACGTCACGTTTACTTATATCCCCCCGTCCATTCTTGTCATAACTTGTCAAATAAATTGACATCCCCTCTCCCCCACAAGTGGAAACGTATTTTATGAACGACCACTAATACACAACATTTACTGTTAACATGTATATTGATATTTATACACGGAACTCTATTCTTTATTCCGTTATATTTAGAGCATATTCTACAATATTTTTGTTTTTATTTTAAATAATACTATATAATTTATATATATGTCACAAACCTCTTAAGGAAGCGCGCTTTAAACATTAGTACCATACAATAAACATAAAAGTTTAATTGGTGCAGGATACAATAAACGCTTTGTAACACTGTAAGTGCCGTTTCGGTAACGTAAGTGCCTATAACTGATCTGATAGAGTATATTTTAGCAATTTCATTTAATTACATTTTATCTGGCCTACATTTATTTTATCATCATCGGCTATAGAGATTTTTTTATATAATTAAGGTTTATGAAGCATTTAGAAAGATAAATAATGAAATCCGTGTTCTAAATCGTATACATGATCACCATATTGGTTTTTACTGAATTACTTACAACTAATTAGAAAATTGATATATAAATAAATACTTTAAAGGTGCATTTTCTTTGATTGTTATTCAATTTGAAAACAGTAATACAAACCGCAAATACAAATTAGGTTAGATATTAACTTAATATTCATTCTTATACGCCCTAAATAGGGCAAACAAAATAACTTTCATGTACACTATATATATACAAGCATACTAATAATCATAAAAAGGTGCATTAATGATTTTAACAATATATTATACGATCCCGTGGAATTGATTTTTTTTTATATCATAGGAGGCAAATTAACTTACGGGTCACCTGATGGTCAGTGATCACCGTCGTCCATAGATACTAGCAACACCATGGGGAGTCGTAAGTGCGTTGCCATTCTGTTTGGGGGGAGGGGGGAGGGGGAGGGAAGGAGGTGGCCCTCCGGCGCTCTCACTGACCGAACGAAACACAACAATTCAAGCACTGCTATTTGACGTGGGTATTTCTGTGGGTCGGGTGGTAGTAACCCGGGCGAGCCGACCCATTCATGCTGAAACGAGTAATAGCTCTACCATCTGCATAATGTAAATGAATCATGTTGTATAAGAATAACGTATATAAATTATATAAAACTCCGAAATTGGAGGTGTTCTGTAATTTAGAAAACATTTAAATCTTTATGAAACAATAACACGAAGTATAACAAGAATAATTTTATCAGAAAACTTTATAAAAGTTGAATAACTATCTTACTTATTCTTTTACTATAAACATACTAGGTTCTATATCTAACAACAGCGTACAATTTAGAAGAATTGAGGAATTTTGATTAGATTAGATTAGATTTTTTTACCTCGAAATACTATAGCATTTAGCATATGGCTTGAAAATGGAATTATACATAGTGGAATCCAATATTAAGAATGTAATGAAAATAAAAGGGATTCGTTAGACTCATATTTTATACGTATAATTTATTCAATAAATCTAACAATAAATGTAAGATGTATATTAAAAACTATTGTTCTAAAGCATTCACTTAAAAAAATATCACCTAAGTTTGTTTTAGATACATGACACCGTGACGATGTTACTACAAACCTTAAGTGAGTTTGGCAATATTAATTTATACGTTGTAAGGATTTACGAAGTCTCTACAACATTTTATCTCTTACACATATTAATTAATGCCACAACATTAAATAGTCCATCTAAATCATCCTTTCTGAATAGTTTTAGTATTGTGACCCATTAAATACATACTACAATATACTCACGTAACGTTTTACAAAGTTTTACGTCGCCTGGTTAGCGCGACAACGATTCATTCTTTCATGATACGGATCGTATTTATATTCACATGGCTTATAAACTATTGTATTTTATATTTATTATGTTGTTCTTATATGGAAATATGAAATTTTCTAAAATTTATTCTTAGATTACAATATTTCAATAAAAGGATATTTCGTACATGAGTTTTCTTTTTTAACTCAACATTTAACATCTCAATTTTTCGTATTCCTAAACACGATCCTTTTATGGGTCACTATCCTCAGGTTAAGAAACTATGATACAAGTTACAAACTATACTTTATAATTACATACATTTTACCATACTGTACTTATATTGTTTGTCTACGCTTACATTTCAAGGTAAAACTTAGGAGAGTTTTGATGATATCGAACAATTCAATCAATCTTTATGACATTTTAAATTATTAAAAATATTCTTATTCGGTTTGACAAAAAGGACTTTTGGTATCCATAAATTTGTAATATGAAGAATAACGTAAAACACAGTTTTTCCTGTATATATACTAACATTTCCCGTTACACATTATCTAATTTTCAGGTTATTACAGTTTAAAAGATCGTTTGAAAACTTCGATATCAGTCGAGATTATATACTAACATTTATAATACACTAGATGTACCCGAAGCTCCGCACGCGTTTTTTTTAAATTGTATTAAAGAAACATAAAATTCTGTGACCATGTACAATTATAGAAATGCTCTTCAAAAACAATTGTAAGTAAGACACGCACGCCACTTACAGGAACATGTAACGTATACATTAGATATATAAATACTAACAGTGTGTCAAATGAGGTTTCTCACCAGCAACATATTTGGAACCTTAACCGACCGTATAACTACCTCAGTGCTCACTTACACAGTGTAAGGAACTAATGAAACAATAACTATTTTATTATAATGATATAATATGTCCATATTGTCAATAAGTAATACGTTTATGATCTTATATCTTATTAGAAAGACCCCTTCTATCTTCAACATTATTACTATTAATAATTATAATGTTGAATTGTAAACAATGAATGAGCTGACGTCTTGAAATTTTGCATAAGTATAAATCAAGATATGAAACTTTATACCTGTTGAAGCAGTCTTTAATATTCGGCAATTTAAATAGTGCTCATTGAACTCAATACAATATTTTTATATGTTACTATGGTTACTGAGTTGTGTAGACGAAAGCGCGGTAATAAAAAAAAATGGCCACCAAAATGACTAAAAAGGCAATATAATTCCAATTACATACATAGATACAAATATATTAATTTCAATTATATTTATTCTTAGAGCCCAGTACAACGCACGTCTTACGCACATGTTTACAGTGAACAACATATTTTTTGCTAAATTTCATACCAAAGAAGTCGCAGGCAGCAGATAGTCAAAAATACAACAACATAAATTATTTCTTATAAGGTCCGCTATCCACCGGTGAAAGTCGCATGACAATCAGTCCAATCGTTTTGGAGATAGCATTGCAGACGAAGCCGCGATTAACAGCTAGTCTAAATTAAATAAGACTAAATTACTTCTTATAATGTCTGCTCTCTGCCTGAGAAAGTTCCGTAAAACTCAATCGAACCGTTTTGGAGATAGTACTGCAGGCGAAGCCACGGGTAACAGCTAGTCTAAATAAAATACTAAATTACTTATTATAGTGTCCTCTACCTGTCAGTGAAAATCCCGTGAAAATAGGTCTAACCGTTTTTGAGATAAGACTGCGGGCGAAGCCACGATTAACAGTTAGTCTAAATTAAAATAGACTAAATTATTTGTTGTGATGTTCGCTATCTGCCGGTAAAAGTCCCATGAAAATCAGTCCAACCGTTTTGGAGATAGCATTGCGGACTGAGACGCGATTAACATCTAGTTTAAATTAAAATAGACTAAATTACTCCTTATAATGTCCGCTTTCTGCCTGTGAAAGTTCCGTAAAAATCGATCGAACCGTTTCGGAGATAGCACTGCAGGCGATGCTATTTTTAGCAGATAGTCTAAATTAAAGAAAAGATTAAATTACTTGTTATGATGTCCTCTATCTGTCGGTGAAAATCCCATGAAAATCGGTCCAACCGTTTTGGAGATAACATTGCGGACGAAGCCGCGGTTAACAGCTAGTCTAATTTAAAGTAGCTTAAGTAACCCGCTGTAATTTCAGCTATCTGCCAGTGAAATTCCTGTCAAAATCGGTCCAGTAGTTTCGGAGATTACTCGGAACAAACAGACAGACAGACCGACAAAAATTTTTAAAATTGCATTTTTGTTATCAGAAGCCTGTATACTTTACCTGTATACCCAATCGGTAATTTTTTATTTATTTTGATATTACATACAGACACTTCATTTTTATTATATGTATAGATAGATATGATATTATAACTAAGTACTGTGAAAATACACTTGGAAAATACTTTTATCCAGAAATGATCAGTAAATATGACTAAAATATATTACCACTTTTTTTAGTTATGTGGGTAACTATTATATTTCATCGGAATTCCATACCGCAATTCACATTCAAGATTGACGACTTAAGTGTTCACAATATATGAAAATCTAATAACGTATTGTCCCTCCATCATTCCTTAGCATAATTTAGAAAATCAGCCATTCCTATGTACCGAAAACATTTTACTGTAAGTCATTCATCTCAAATGTAAATAATAAATATCCATAAACAAATAATTTTAATATTAACTAGGTACTTAAGCTCATGAGATCACTATATTCACATTTACGGCCTCAAATGAATTGTAGAGGCAGATAATAAAATGAATTCAATAATTCCATAGTTTTTTGCCTTACATTTCCTGTTTCATTATTAAGATTCCGGGGCGGCACTCCTCAGTCGTATAAATCACGTTTGGAGATTGTGGATATAGTATAAAGGCCGCTGCTGTCGGTCACCTCGTCCGTGCTCTCCGTTAATCAGGAAATATCTATATTTTCGATTTTATAAAGGAATCGTCGACGACGCAAATCTCATGAATCCCCATTAGGAGCCATGGTTACCGTACTGCAGTTAGCTCGGGTTGAACGGGTAGAGCTGCGTCGCAGCGCACCACCGCCTACCGGATTCAATACTATCAAATTTTCGCTTTTTCTGGTTCCACGACAATGGCAGAACAAAAGTTCTTTCATGCCTTTTCTAAAATTTTTCGAGAGGAAAGCATACAACAGAGGATTAATGCCAGAGTTGAAATACGTTATAAGAAATGTCAACGGTGTTAGCAACGTGCTAAAGTCACTGGTGCCTTCATAGCCGCTCGACCAGTACTGCCACATCTTGCGGGCGTGGAATGGTAGGTTACAGATGGCGAAAGTAAGGACGACTACAATCAGCATACGCACCACGCCGCGTCGCGCTCGCAGCACGTTCCGCGATAGATGACTCAAATGATGGCAGTCTCGTGATTCTTGGTTGCGAGCACTCTTTGGAGGTTTGGCTGCTTTTGTAGTTACATCGGTCTGTTTATAAAAGCACATATTAGAAATTCTATAATTAATATATTGCGAAATGCATTTGATGTTGAAAATAAAATATATATTTACATTACGTAACGTATGGCTTGAATTATATTAGGATAATAAAGATACTGAAGTTTATGAGCTACAATTTTACAAACAGCTTTTGAGTATTATTAAAATAGTATTTCATCTAGTCTAAACAAAGTTTTTGTAAATTATTGTATACAAATTTCAAAAGAAGTCATACATATACACCTGCTACTAGAGTACAAAGAAAATTTCTAAAAAAAATCTTTTTTTATAACATCTGAATAAAAAGGAATACTGTTGCGTCGTTTTTATTTCCTTGACTTTCAAAATAACTAGGTATTCTAATTTAGCGTATTTATAAATAGTATATTTATAAAAAGTATAACAGTTCAAGTAGGCCAAAATATAAATGGGGTCACTAGGCGTGATGATGTACGTGTATCTCGGATCTGCACGGGATGGAGTCTAGGGCGCAATATAGCTCCTATTATGAAGCCTTAGCCTGCCACCTTACTAATGCGTGGTGAAGTACCATATTCTACGTGAGGTGACTTTTTCTCGCAGAACACGATAAATATAGGATGGAAAGCCTATAAACGCTCCTGGGAGTCGGTACGGAAGGCGCCCCTCGTAGTACTCTTCTGCTTATCAGAGGGGATAGGCGACCGGATTAAGAAGAGTCTGTTAGGCTTACTAGTCGGAAAGTGGAGGGAGAAAACCTCCTTAAGAAATTATCATCGGAGAAAGTCATGTAAAAAAGTTAAAGCGGGTGGGAAGACAATGTCGGCAAAAGACACGAACAGGCGATGGTTGGAGGAGGCGTTTCCTCCATTGTCAGGCTGGACCAATTGGGGAAGGGGCCGGGGAATCTAAATTTTCATTGCATTGGCTTGGTGAATAGTTATGTCACCTAGATTGTCTCAGTCAGCGGGCAAACTGGTCTTCGCACTGGCCTTGCCGATGAGGTGTCACGATTGATATTCGCGCAGTCCTATTGCAGACAGGTTAGTGCGAGGTTTTAGTCAATAGGAATCCGACACTACCTGTCTCTCTTCGGAGAAAATGGTTGTCCTATATACGAGCTACCCACGTTTAAAAAAAACACAAAATATG
This sequence comes from Antheraea yamamai, assembly GCA_036509395.1. Lineage (NCBI taxonomy): Eukaryota > Metazoa > Arthropoda > Insecta > Lepidoptera > Saturniidae > Antheraea > Antheraea yamamai. The sequence continues at coordinate 11,737,383 of AP028427.1, read as the reverse complement.
AATGGTTTTCTGATGAAAATTGAAAATATTCAAAAGTAATCTTGACGTTGTATTATCGGTTACTAAAATCAACGCCTCCTCAATCGGCGGAGAGTACCCGGCCCTGATGGGGTCCCGGGTCGGGTGCTCGGCCTAGCGCTGGGCCATCTAGAGGGTGGCTTCGGGATCTGTTCGACTGGGTCTGTCGATCGGACAGTTCCCGAGGCCCTGGAAGATTGGGCGGCTCTGCCTGATGGCGAAAGAGGGCCGTCCTCCGGACTGCGCATCTGCGTATCGGCTCCTCGTCCTGTTGGACAACGCCGGGTAGGTGTTGGAGAGAATCATTTCCTTCCGGGTCGTCCAACACCTGGATGGTGTGGGGCCGAATTTAGCGAACGCGCAGTTCGGCTTCCGGCCAGGGCGTTCCACCGTGGACGCCCTGTGACTTCTGAAGTCGCCGTCCACGGAGGCAACCTCTCAGGGGGAGAGGGTTTTGGCGGTATCCCTGGATATCGCCAACGCCTTCAACAGCCTGCCGCACGGAGTTATATGGAAGGCACTCCGGTACTTCGGAGTGCCCCGTACCTGCGGCGGCTGTTGGAGGCGTACCTTGAAGATAGGGAGCTCACCTACGTAGATGGCGACGGGCGGATGGATGGCCCGACGCGCGACAAAAAGAGGGGTTCCACAGGGGTTGGTCTTGGGGCCGCTCCTATGGAACATCGACTACGACTGGGTGCTCCGCGCCGCGCTCCCGCACGGAGCGCGCCTCATCTGTTACGCGGATGACATCCTGGTCGTAGCCGGGGGGGGGGGGGGGGAATGGGTGGAACTGGTGCGCCACCCACCTAGGGCCCACATAATGGTGGAGGGCGCTCGGATCAGGGTGAGAACCCAAATGAAGTAACTGGGCCTCACCCTGGACGGGCGCTGGCGGTTCGAGCCCCATTATTTAGCGGGGCTTGGACCGCGAATTGCTGGGGCGGCTGCGGCGCTTGGCCTGTTGTTCCCCAATATCGGGGGGTCGAGTGCTGGGCACCGCCGACTCTACATACTACTCTACATGGGAGGGCTCCGGTGTGGGCCGACGCCCTTAGTACCGCTAACGTGCGCGCACTCCGAAGAGCGCAGCGCACAGTGGCATTGAGAGTGATCCGGGCGTACCGCACGGTGTCCTCAGCGGCGGTCTTCACGCTCACCGGCTCCCTACCCTGGGAGCTGGAGGCAGGAGTTTGCGCCGCCGTGTATGATTTCACGGCGGAGAGGAAACGAAGTGGGGAGCCTCCAGCTACCAGGGAGTTAGAGGAGAGGAGACGGCATCTTAGAGAAGACGCCGTCGAGAGATAGAGGCAGGACCTGGCGGACGCGCGGTACGGGCGGTATACCGTAGACGCCGTCCGCCCGGTCCTGCTGGAATGGATTGGGAGAGTTCCCTGACGTTCCGACTGGTGCAGGTGCTTACCGGACACGGTTGTTTCGGGTGGTACCTGCACCGGATCGCTCTCAGGGACCCGACCCCTGCATGCCATGAGTGCGGTGCTGACGAGGACACCGCGCAGCACACTCTGTCTGAGTGTGCTGTGTGGGAGGGACAGCGCCGCACTTAGGCTGTGGTGGTAGGGCGTGATTTGTCACTGCTGAGCGTGGTTTCGGCGATGCTCAGCAGCGACCATGCTTGGCGAGCGATGGCCTCCTTCTGCGAGCAGGTCATCTCGCAGAAGGAGGCGGCGGAGAGGGCCCACGAGGTAGACCCTCTAAGTGGCCCTGTCCGCCAACGGAGGACCGGCGGGAGGAGGCGGCGCTTTGCCCGACTCCTCCCGCCACCGTAGTCGGACCTGAGGAGATGGCCGGGAGGCCCATTTCCTCATTGCACAGGTCCGGCGGACGAGGGGAGGTAGCTGGTGTGTACCCAGTCTGCCTCTCTATAGGTAGGAGCCCGGCGGTGACCTTCCACCCGGCGGACCGTTGGGGCGGCTCTACAAGGTTGATTAGCATTGTACGATCCCTTGCCGGCCCAACAATTACGGTCTGTCGGTACACCGTGGGGTTTTAGTCCGTGTGAGTTGGACATAAAACACCCTCCCCCCGGGAGGGTGGCGTATCCATAGGGGATTTCCCCACGTTAAGAAAAAAAAAAAGGTAATTTATTCCACGTCATGAGCATATGATAAATATACCGCAGTTTAATGTGGCCTTCAAGTATTTAAAAGCGTTGTAAATTAACGAAGAGATATGCGCGTTTGAATGTGATGGCACGCGATCAGACAATTCTTCAGAGAACTTTGCGTTATATTAATATACGGTATCCTATACGGTATAACCCTGTATCCTACCCGAAGACACGAGGAGTTTAGAGAGCCTGTTTATTCACGATCGTGAGCCATATAATACAGAGTCTGTCATTATACGATGATAAGAAGTAAATAATTAAATCAGTAACCTATATATGCAAGACATTCCTTGTCATCCAAATAAAGTATAAGTTTGAAATGAGAATAAAAAATCCTGATTAAATAAAACATACTCTGGGGTAAATAGTAGAATAATTAAAGCGATGTACACACAGCGCATCGATCGACACAGGTTCGAATTCTTGCAAATGAGCTCAATCAATCAGTCAATGAAAGCATCGTAATTAAACCATAAAATGGAGGTAGAGTTTTGTTCTAAGCTCGCCTTACTAACTACCATTAACAAGTTAAAAGTCTGAGACCAACCACCAAAATTTTTTTTTTATATCATAGGAGGCAAACGAACACGTGGGTCACCTGATGTTAGGTGATCACCACCGTCCATAGACACTAGCAACACCGGGGGAGTCGCAAGTGCGTTGTCAGACTGTATTTGAGAGAGGAGAGAAGGAGGAGGAGGGGACCTCCGGCGCTCTCACTGACCGAACGAAACACAACAATGCATGCGCTATTACTACACTTTGGTTTTCTGTGAGAGGGTGGTATTACCCCGTGGCGAGCCGACGCATTCATGCTGAAACCAGTTATTACTTCAGCGTGACTCTGCCACCTCTAATAAATAATAAATATAGATGTGTTCAGGTAGCTGCGCTTGGGACCCAGTTTTTTGTTTAGGTTGACCGACCTAGACCATACCGTTATTTAAGATCAAATAGGATTGAAGTCAAACGCCAACTCCAATAAAGAATAAAGAAACTTAGAACATTTCATTAAAACTAGAATTTGCAATAAATTATTACCTAGAAGAATTTATCGATGGTATCAAAATTCAAAAAACCTAACCACTTTACAAACCAAATATAATACGAAGGCATTAAAATCAGTACCTCGCTACCATATACAAATGTTGATGATCTTAAAGATATAGAGACTAAATTAGTATACGTCTACAAACTTTGTATCCAACGATACGTAAATTACACAACTCTTATGTGTAATCTAATCTATGAAGATACGAGTACAAACTTGGTGAAATCTTAAGTTACGAAAGATAATAACTTGTTGTACATATACCATACATAATAATATCTTATTCGTGTTGTTTTATCGCTAAGTTTTTGATAAGTTTATTAAAGAAAAGTGTATACATAATGATACTATATTACAGTAGAAAATCTGTAAGTTGAACTTTAGCAGAGGCGACAAAAAAAATCGAGTTTTCAAGTTATTGAGTTTTCGACTTATAAACGATTTCGATCTATGCGAAATATTCGAGTTGTAGAGGTTAAAATTAATTTTTACCTTTTCAAGTTCTTATCGTTGGTAACTTATTTTTCTTTCAACTATATATGTAATAAGCTTCAAATGATAGAGTTAGTAGGTTAACAAAGCAAATATTGCTATGTCCGAGATACAAAGGTCCAATTTATTTTTTCGAAACTTCGAGGAAAATATATACTGGAATAGCTTGTATGGACTCATTGTTTATTTTGACTTATGGAGGGTTCGAATTTCGAGTAATCGTGATTTTGGGGTTGCAAGGGAAAGGAACAAGAGACTTTGTTGACTTTTAAAGGATCATTGTTAGGTACATATTGTAAGGATAAGTAAAAATATTGTATTATATAATTTCCAAATCTATAATATTTTACAAAACCAGGTGCTTAACCTACCATAATTCACAACTTGAGAATTTTGAAAATAAAGACTCTTAGGTAAGTGTTACTAATAAAGTGGGTGTGTACTTATGTACACGCCTTAGAAGTTATACTTGTTTGGCGTAACAAGATAAAAATCTTTTCAAAAATTTTATCTTACGCCGTATTCTACGTTTGTAGAAAAAACGACACTAACAATAGAAAAAAAGGTATTTAATACATTGAAAGTTTTAATACAAAGAAACAAAATGTTGAGTATAGTAACTTCAGGGTGTCGGTTTTTCGTGACGGTGTGCGCGCGCATCGTAATAACTTCAGGGTGTCGGTATTTCGTGACGGTATGCGCGCGCATCGTAAAAATTTACTCTCATCATGTTTCCCTAATGCGCCAAAAGAAGTATAACTTCAAAAAATCTTAGTGGACCAAAATTACTAAATATACTCGTATTTTTCTTGCCAGAATTTTGAAGAATTACAATTAATTATTTTCGCCTTCGTTATTAAATTAAGGAAACTCTAAAACTTTGTGTATAACATTTCACACATAAGATTTTTTTTATATCATAAGAGGTAAACGAACATTCAGGTCACCGGGTGTAAAGTGATCACCACCGTCCATAGACACTTGCAACACCAGGGGAGTCACAAATGCGTTGCCAGCCTGTATTGGGGGGAAAGGAGTAGGGACGGAGGGGAGGTGTGCCTACGGTTCTCTCACTGTCCGAACGAAACGCAACAATGCAAGGACTAAGTTATATTGTTATATTATAGGTTGCATTGTTATATTTAACATTATTAATTCTTTATATTATACTATAGGTAACATCAGAAAATAATCGTACCTTGTTCTCTGTAGTGCCTATAAATGTTCTCTGTGACTCGTTTTCGACGTTGGTGGATTTCTCAGCACGTGGGATCTGCGTCGCACAGCACTGGACTCTGCCGAGATTTTGCAGGGCGTGAGAACTTTGCCACAACCCAACTGCGATTCTCGTGTATAAAACCTGTTGCAATTAGGTTATATGTTCATAATTTATGTTAAAAACTAACTGCCCGCCTCGGCTTCGCACGTATTGACGAAAACAATGAGATCAAATTATCTCTTTAGAGTACGACTATGTAATGAAATGTCAACTAAAAGTCAACCTGTCAATTCTGTCTATATTTTTGTAGATCTCAACTGCTTTTGTTTGACTTGCTTACTTTTCTATATGGAGATTGTTACCACATTTTTTTTTCTTTTATGTACGACTAGCCTCTGTCCGCGACTTCGTCCCTGAGGAATAGTTACTTTGGGGTAACGCTAACACGCAGCGGAAGCTCTAAAGAGAAAAAAAACCCCGATTTTGAAATATTCTTCATTGGTGCTCCGCTACTATTAGTTTTAAATCGGACCACTAGTTCCTGAGATTAGCGTGTTCAACCATACAATTAAACAAATTCTTCAGCTTTATATATTAGTATAGATGTTTCAAATATTCCCTTTCGTACAAACTTTTGACAATTACAATTTACAAACACAACAAAAAAGAATTAGCTAAATGAGTGCGGTCGTTTAGAAGTGATGAGCTTACATATATTCCGAACTTGATAATAGATACGATTTATATTTGTTTTTCTTCATCAAACGAGTCTTTTAGACATTTTAGTTACTTTGGAAAATTTATCACAAGAGAGTAGTTGGGCGATACGGAACAATAACTATGTCCGACTAGATCGCAGACACCTTACACCAGGTGTAACACCGGCGATAGTGGCATTTTTAGTTCACGTTATCGCTTTTAGGAATCAAGCAGTGCGTATTCAGCAGATGAGAGGCTTGCAAACTAACATGGTATCATCGGTCGATGATGGACTGTCGATCTCTGGTTCATCGCCGTTATTTTTGGATTCTGCTGTACTTACTATTAAGCACAGATTCGTGGTACTATTAAATAAAAACAAAGATTCATGCCTTAGAGTCAAATGATAAAAAGCTTCAAGAATATAGTAACATTAGGTACACATTTTTTTTAATTCAAATTACTGCTTCTACGTTGCACTGCTAATGAACAATATACCGCTTGCGCCACGTTTTCATGGCAGGAAAATACACATCGCTGAACACGTAGCGCTCGTAACAGTCATAGTTTTTAAAACTGTAATAATTTTATATCAAATGAAGACATTACGATAATTTGTTTCTTAGATAAGGGCCCAGTATCTAAGAAGTGAAACTAAAAAATGTGTTCGATATCTAACCAGTAGTTTAGGCGTGATGAGCACACAACAGTGGGTCTCTGTTATCATTGCATAGTATAAAACATAGTCTTCTACCGCGTCTGTCTGTCTGTTCGCAATAAACTCAAAAACTACTGAACGGATTTTCATGTGGTTTTCACTAGTGGATAAAAATGTTTTGGTATATAATTTGTCAAGGATTTTTTTTTATAATCAGGGCGGGACAACGACTGCCGGGCCCGCTAGTTTTAGTTATATATATTAGTAGTATATTCATATATATAAGAAATTTATTGTGTATAGTGGAGTATTTCAGTAGAGTATTCAGTTTCATTCCATAATGTATGATATCGTGATACAAATAAAAATAATACGGCTATGTTACAAACAATGATTAGATATTTTATTTATAAACTCGACTAAACTGAAATAATTAAGTTAACTGAAATATTAGCATTCTACGAAATTCAAGAAAATTTAGATTGGTGGCTTTAATTTATATATGATGATTTTTGTCGAATTAAACAAAAAAAGTTGAGCCCATCCAAACAAAGCGATTAGTTGGAGAATGTTCCAAATCACGTTGTTTTAATATCCTAGTGCCGACTCACTTTATTAGATTTCGTATTAGGCGTAATTCATTGTAACAATTTGTACAATATAAATATACTAAGCTACTATTTTCAGTTCAAAGGATTGAATTTTCAAACTTTTATTGTATTGGAAATACTACAAGGAAAGTTTTAAAGTTGCTAAAACAATATCTTTCCATTTAGGCGTATGACTAGAGAGAGACGTTTGGATTTTGGAATAGTTAGGATTAGCGATGGGAGTAGATGTATGTTTTAAGTACAAAGGCAATTATATAGGCATATGTTTGATGTTTAAAGTTTATAGACAAGGTTTATTGCTTATATAAAAAAAAGTGTGTGTGTACTTATGTACACGCGTTAGAAGTTATACTTCTTTGGTGTAACAAGATAAAAATCTTTCGCCTTATTCTACGTTTGTAGAAAAAACAACACTAACAATAGAAAAAAAGTATTTAATACAATGAAAGTTTTAATACAAACAACAAAATGTTGACTATAGCTAACTTCAGGGTGTCGGTTTTTCGTGACGGTATGCGCGCGCATCGTAATAACTTCAGGGTGTCGGTTTTTCGTGACGGTGTGCGCGCGCATCATAAAAATTTACTCTTATCATTTTTCCCTAACGCGCCAAAACAAGCATAACTCCAAAAAATTGAATTTGCTACATAACATGTAGTCACGTAATTTTTTTTATTGCGTACTTCTTTCATACCCGATATTTCGTTAAAATAATGTTGAAATCAACTAACAGTACACCGGTGAGCCTCGAAGAAGTTTCTTATTTAATGTAAGTATTGAAAATTGATTTGTGGGAAAGTTAACCGTGGGCCGTGGGGCCGTGGGGTATATTAGGAATTAAAAAATGGCATGATTCTTGAGATATCGTATTTCGCAACAATCACAACCCTAGGGTTTCAATACAGTGTTTGAAGTTTTAATACTTTCTCCTTTTCATCATCCTTTACAGAAACCATGCTAATTTTTTTTTTATTCGGTATTCTATACTATTCCTGAGCTTAGTATAAGATCCTTTTATTCTTCATCTATTTTTTTTTTTTTTTTTTATTGTAGCTCGGCAGAGTGACTGTACTGTGCCTGATGGTAAGCACAGTACAATCCAAAAACAATGGTGACCGCCGAAAGACATACTATCCATCGCCGGTCGCCGCTGTCATGCCGGCCTGAAAGCGACCCAGTTAGGGACAGCTCCCCCCCCCCCTGTTTTTGGAGTAACATTTTATCATGAGAAAATATAATTTATTGTCGATTAAAAATGATTATATTTTTTAAATACGTTGCCTGTTTTTTTTCTTACTTATAATTAGTTAAACTGAATTCACGAAAATTATATTAATACACAACTAGTACGTGCATTAGCAAAATAAAACAACGGTACGTTGATAATTACATTAGCGTGGTCGAGCTATTATCACGAAAAATGTGCCTCTTTATTATAATCACCACACTGAATGACAAAGTGTCTATAGAAGTTACAATAGACGACTATCATAAAAAGAAGGCTCGTCAACATTATATTTTTACATGAAAAAATGTATTGTCAACAAAAGAATCGAATATGCATATAAATTTGCTTTGATTAATTAACCTATAATTAAGATTACTGAAGGGATTATATGTAATGTTTTTTTTTTATATCGTAGGATACAAGCGAACAGGCGGGTCACCTGATGTTAATTGATCACCACCGTCCATAGACACTTGCAACATCAGGAGAGTCGCAAGTGCGTTGCCAGTCTGTGTTTTGGGGGAGGGGGGAGGGGAAGAGGAAGGGGCAAGGGAAGGGGGCCTCCGGCGCTTTCACTGACCAAACGAAACGCAACAATGCACGCACTGTTACTTCATGTCGATTTTCTATGAGAGGATGGTACTACCCCTGGCGAGCCACACATTCATGCTGAAACCAGTAATAGCTTCAGCTTGGCTCTACCACCCACAAAACCTACCTACGCTTTGCGTCCACCGGCTGAGTGCCTTACGCGCTCGCCTTAGTAGTCCGGTGAAGCTGTTAAGACGTTGCTAGGTCAACAGCGTAATCAGTTCGAAAAAAAAAAAGCTTTGCGTCCTCTACGAGATCTACTACGGACAGTGCTTTGAAGAGCTGTTCGGACGGATACCTGGTGCTAAGATCCGTTACAGAACGACTCGTCACGGATTGAAATTCCGTCAGTGTCATCTCGATGGTTGGAAGTCGTGCACTCCCCACGTTCGTTTTTTCCCCGTACCACAGTTCTCTGGAATGTACTCCCAGCGGCAGCGTTTCCGGGTCATTACAATTTACCATCATTCAAGAATCGAGAGTACTCCTTTCTCAAGGGCCGGCAACGCATTTATGATTCGTCGTGTAGCAGGTGTCCATGGGCGGCGGTGATCACTTATCATCAGATGACCCGCATGTCCATTTGTCACCAATGGTATAAAAAATGTAAAGAACTATGGGTTAACACCATTAAAGACTAGGTGCCCGTCCCGACTGATGTATCAATGAAAAAACTGATAACAAACCTTGTCTTTGCACAACGTTCATGTAATGAAATCAAATGATACCCAAACAATTGAAAGTCAATCTGTCGATTCTTTCGATAAAGATCTCTCCACTATCTTTTGTCTCACTTATTCGCTCATTTTTATAAAGATATATTTATACCCAAATTGTTCACTTTTCTTCGCGATCTTTCATTCATTTTCTTTTATATCAACCTTGTTTTGAAAATTACAAACACAACAAAAAAGAATTAACCGAAAAGGTACAGCTTTTCTAAAGTGATACGCTCAAATACAGTCGCTACCTGATTTGTTATATAAGTAACTTATAGGAAAAACTAAAAAAAATACGGTTTACGGTTCACGTTTAAGGTTCATCTTCACTCACTCACTCACTCCATTCACTAATCATCTATACATATAATAAGAATGTAAATAACGTGTCTGTACTTTTTCGATTTTCATGAAAAAAAATGTTTCAGGTGTCTAGGAATAAGCAATAAAATACATTTCAATCATTTTTAGAATCGTCTGTCTGGATGTCTGTTTGTATAAACAAATGCTAAAGTTCACAATAACAAAAATAACCTCATCATATAGCTTATCTTCGAGAGTAACTTAGTTTTTGTTTCATTAAAATCGGTCCACTCTATCAAAAGTTATTGTAGTTTGAATGACGGCTTCTTCTTATAGTTTAAGTTCATATTTTCGAGAAGCTACATATTGTTCATATAGAAATAAGCACGTGTCTGAGGCACAGATATCCTTTTGAGTATCACGCCAACTACCTAGAGTTAGATATAATACATTCAGATGATTTTATTAATCATTGTTATTTTATATTAGGTTCCACACGGACGAAGTCGCGAGTACAGCTAGTTTTTAAATAAAACATTAAATCAATACGAAAATCATACTTCATTCACCGTTCCCAAGCAATTGGTAAGCAACTTTCCATTGAATCATTATATTTTGCTTGATACGATATATACCGTTTTTTGCCTCGATACCCTTCTTTTCATAAAAAGAGATGATGCAGAACAAAACGTAGTCGTTATAACTTTAAGAGAACGTTCTCAGTCTCGGGGATTATCACGGATTTCTCGAAGCTATTTATAGTTCCAATACGAAGATTCGAATGAATATAATATAAACATGAGATATATAAACTTTTCTTTAACAATAATTTAACACTTTGTTGAATTTACATAGGATTTTGAGAACCCTAAAAAATATATAGGATTATGAATATTTCAAATTATTTTTTGTTATAACTTCCATCAAGACAATCTTCATCATCTTCTTACCCTTATCCCACCTAAGTAGGGTCGGCACAACATGTTTTCCTTTTCCACTCTTGCCTATCAGATGCCATGTCACATATATCATTTTTCACATAATCCATCCGTACTATCCATACTTTTATTTTTTGGTCTTCCTCTACTCTTATATCCATCGACCATCATACTCAAAGCTTTTCTAGTTGCATGATCTTCATCTCTCCTCGTGATATGTCCATACCATGCTAACCTATTTGCTCCTCAACTTCCACCAAGACAATTAATTTCGCTATGTAAGAATACAATTTTACGGTTAAATCATTTGAATTTAAAACAAAATATTTAAGGTTTAAGGTCATTTGAATATGGTTCTTCGAAGCAGTATTTGTTTTAGGTAATTACTATTTCGTTGAAGTAAAAACTTCTTTAACCCCGTTGTGATTCAAAGTTCAATGAAACGGTAAAGTAATATTAAAAATAGACAAAAATATATAGCCGGCGAGAGAATGAGATAGAATACGTTATCGTCTATATAAATATTTTATCATTTTTTAAAGTTTTATCTCTACCCCATGTGAACGGCACGGTATACATGCTTTTAAATTATTTTTGTCTCTAGTAAAAGTGACAAAATTTGAAAAATATTACGATATTAATACTAAAATTATGATGTCACATAAAGAGACCATTAGTATATATTGTGTAAGATATAACACTAATGGCTATCTTTTACTCAACTAATCAGTAAATTTCAATATGAATTTACAAATATACTGCCATGCTAAGAAAAAGTACAGTAGCTCGATGAAGTACAGTCACGGAAAATGTGGTTTAAGTGAAGCAATTTAGAATGTTTGGTTTACTGTACTTATGTTTAATAACAGATGTAAAATAAACACGCTATATTCCTATCGTAATGCAAGTCTATATAAGTATTGTAGGATATAAAATGCGGCGCTAAATATTTGGAAAAAAATGCCTTTTCCATCACGTTTAAGCATGTTTAAATAAAAGCCAGTTTTAAAAAGTATTTAAAATAATAACTTTAAAAGAATAAATATTAATATATCCTAACTAATATTATAAATGTGAGAGTTCTTTTGTTATGCTTTCACGTCTTATCTACTCAACCGATCATTATGACATTTAGTATGTACTTTGTCAGGGGTACTGGAAAGGACATCTACAAAAAATGTACTGCTCTCGAGGGATAGACCAAATCTTTATTAATGCGAGCGAAGCCGCAATCAAAAGCTAGTAATTAATAATTGAACTCTTCACTTTCCCGTCGCAATTTAAACGCCTTCTCAAAATGTTAAAAATATAATGATTTTCTTCTTTCTTTCGATAAAATTATCTTTTCTATACAATTAAGTCTGATTTTTTATACAAATACTGGTAGGTACATAAAATAGATGCCTTCCGATACGTAGACTTCGGGTATTCTGTTAATTACATCCGACAAAGAATTCAGGTATTGTAGTTTTTCTTAGCGAGAGAATTTATATACCATTTACTTAGCACTATCTATGAAATTCTTAAAAAGTAGTTAAGAATTTCATAGATAGTGCTAAGTAAATGGTATATTCATGGTATATAAATTATAGTGCAGTCATTGTCATCTCTATAGACTCTTAAAAACATATGACCATCGACTGTACTTATGCGTAAAATGTATAAAATACCTCAATACCCTAGAATAACTACACTGACAAATGTTTACACCAACTGATTCATGAACTAATGCCAACACTACACACAACTCAACAACTAATATTAAATGCCAAAGCGGTTTCTATTTCTTTCTTGTTTTGAACGAAAAATATGAGTATATCAATAATTATTGTAATGTTATTACAACGGAATCTTACCGGTACTTGGAAAATACTGAATATCGTCAGATGTTGTAATGATATTACATATTTATGCAAATTTATCCACCATGATCCCAAGAGTTCTTTGAAGTATTCCAAAAACGTTAATCACTTATTCCAACAACATCGAACGAATACCAATATGGTATTATGTTATAAACTTATTGTATAATTGATTCTAGGTATGTATGTACCTTACATTTCAAATTATCAAATTCTTCCACAGTTTTATTTAATACTTTAATATCTTTGAATTACTATATCTGAAATTTTGCATTTTATCCTTGTATGGCAGTTGTTACAAACTATTGTATAGTATAATAGTTTTAAATAGATCTAAATTAAATCATAGCATGTTAATTTTCAGTTGCAGATTTTCCTTAAAATATTTAAAAAGTATGCTTTTGACAGCTGTTATAACTTTGATTGACATTTTATCAAGATACTTCTCTAAATATTCATACCATGAAATGTAAAGTAAGTTTATATAAAAGTTTTATAAATTCAGATTGTTCTGTAGGATTAATTCTCGTAATATTAACGAAATGAAAGTTTGACGTGAATGTATAATCTATATACATTTGAAGTGTCTACTACTATCTCGCCAAACGTAGTCTCTGGAATTGCTGAACTGGCTGCTAAAGAATTGCTTAGCGTATCAGCATATTATCTTCGCTATAATAATAATGCTTTTTATGAGGATTATGAAGTAGATAATGATAAAACTGGACGGAGGAAACTTAAAATCGGTTAAAGAGTCGTTTATAGGTGTGCGTTCTGTGATTCGGGAATATTAACTTTACGTCGACTGGTCGAAATATATTAATTTATTGTATACCGAATATGTCAATAAAACAAATTAAAGATCTCTTGTGACTATAAAAGCCAGTCTATATTACGCACTCCGAGTTTTACTATCAAGCTCTCCAAACCGGTCTAGGCTCCCACAAGGCTTAACGATGAACCGACGATAAAATTTGAATTAAAAAAAAGACACAAATCACAATTAAGCCAGATGAAACACGTAATTCCCATAAACAACAAAAGCATTTCCATTAGAGCGATGTCACAAGTACCAGCTCGTTATAAATAAGTTTTCATACACTTGATTTACTCTATATATATAAATTGGTAACTTTATCATAAACATACATAGGTTGTTTACATCTAAGCGGGGTATTCACCTTCGTACCTTATGTTATACAGAATATCTTTCATTAGCTTGTCATTAGAAAATATAAATCCAGATCAATGCCCTCAATCAATGTCTTTACATAGTTATATACAAAGAAATCATAAACATTTCAATTTCATATTATTTGTGTCAATACACATTAATTTAACCAATCTCAGTTACTATAACAACACTAATTCCTTATTGAAATACTTCTTTCTATCTTTCCTTACTCATTACATTTAGTGTATTTCATATACATTCAAAACAGAGACGATGCGATTTATGAGAGACGATTATATGTCATTATTGTTCAACAATATATTGTTTATCATAGTGATGAGAAAATTACCTAAAGAAGAAGATAAAAATGATTGCCTCAAGTCTGATTTTTAATCTATGAAAATTGAAACACACACACACACAATGAGAAACTTGCATCCAGTACACAGACAAGACTGTACTACAACTGTTATTGTGAGGATGTATACCACATTTTGATGGAATGTGTTCAATACCAACCAAGGTTGTAGGAATTTTTTAAATGTTACTCGATCCACGGATGTAGGCATTTGTAATTCGATGCTGTCAGACCCTCTGTCTTAGAGTGCAAAAATGTTATACAGAATCGCAAGTTTAGCTTTTAAGATTTGATTAAATGTGATTATTGTAAAATTTAATATTTATACGGTATTCTTACGGGGCGTCATAGCCGATACGCGACAAAGCCCATATTAAAAAGAAAAAAAAAACTATTATGAGATTATCTGTTGTAGTAGATGATAACACATTATTTTATAGCCTGTCTGTATGGATCTTGGCTACTACAGAGGCGGATGAAAAATTACATGTTAGTATGCAAATGTTAAGATTAATGTGTGGTGTAACCAGAATACATACGATTACGAATAATTATATCAGAGGAAATTTGAAAATACCAAATTAACATGGTGTAGGTATGTCATGACATCAAACATTGACCTTAAGTTGGCCACTAAAATATCGGTTTACATGGCAGTTGTGCTGCCAAACCTCCTATACTCCTCTGAGACGTGGTGTATATACCGCCGTCACATTCGCACTCTGGATCGCTTCCACCTTAAATGCCTGCGTACCATCATGAAGATCAGATGGTCCGATAAAGTGCGAAATACTGAAGTTTTGCGACGAGCCAATGTTGGTGGCATTGAAGCCTATTTAATTCGTCGACAGCTTCGGTGGTGCGGTCATGTATCGCGTATGGCGGAGGAAAGAGTGGCGAAGCGCATCTTCTATTCTGAACTGGAGGAGGGCAAGCGAAATCATGGTGGTCCCCTCCTCCGGTACAAGGATGTCCAAAAGCGGCACATGAAGAAATGCAATATAGAGCCCTCTTGTTGGGAACGTTTGGCAGCACAACGACCAGAATGGCGCAGAATGGTGGACAGCCAAGTACGCGAGTTCGAGGCTCAGCGGAAAGCTGACCTTGATACCAAACGCGACCAGTTAAAGGCTCGCCCTCCTGCTGCCATAACATATCATTACGAGAACGGCGTACTCACGTGCCCTCAATGTGCACGAAGTTTCGCCGCGAGGATAGGCTACATAAGCCATCTTCGAGCGCACCAACGCCATTTCTAAATTTAGGGGTCAAAGTGGTCGCCATGGCCGAAACCGGTCGGAGCAATCATCATCATCATCATGTCATGACAAGAGATGAAAGCCTTGTGTAATCAGAAAAGTTTTAAGTATGAAGGATATAGGATTAAAGAAGACCAAGAAAGGTATGTATGGATTATGTGAACGATGATATGTGGTAGTTATTATATTAGGTAGTTTAACGCGAGAGGGCAGCTCCTGGCTTCCTCTCTTACCCCCCCCCCCCCCGATCCTTTCTTCCATTTTGATTACCGCTAGCGCTTGGCCACGCCGCGAGGCGGTCCGCCATTATACCGCTGGCGCGTGAACGCATCGCGCGTGTAGTTCCGCTATTATACCGCTGGCGCGCGAACGTATCGCGCGTGCAGTTCTGCTATATACCGCTGGCGCGCGAACGCATCGTGCGTACAAGTTCCGCTTTTATACGTGCCGCGAGACGTACGTGAACTCTCCGCTATTATATGTGTGACGAACCAGACGCAAATCAACTCGTGAGTGAATACATTTGATGTGACCCGCCTACTGATTGGATACGGACACAAACCTGCCGAAACCAGCGATCAGCCTCTGCCAAGTAAGCGTGTATTTTCTATTCTATCCTAACTCAATCTATTATATACTCTTGGATCCTATGATTGAGCGTATTTCCCGTGATACCTTGCCCACGCAAACCGCCAAAATACAATCCACCTCCTTCCATATGTATGAATAGTGAGAAAAAAACTGACATAGGAAACAGAAAAACATACTTACGTGGGATAAGGGTAAGAAGATGATTATCTATTCCGATACATATATCAATACTTCATTGATTCAAAATCAATCGTTTGCTTGTGTAAAATAAAACCACGTATATAGGCATAATTCTATATATCCATAGTTAAAGAGATATAAGAGCTTTTTAAATTAAAATGATCAAAAACTACTGAAGTTATATAATACTAATAATTACGTTAATTTTTGTTTGGTATATAAAATTCACGACGATTGAGTTTATTTTTATTTTAATCCTGTAGCTACGATCTTTTGTCTTGATTGTCTTTTGAGATATTAGATATAATGTCGCAAAGAAATGTTTATTAAAAAAGTACTTGGGTACTTCAATATTTAAGTAAACCCAGGTAACATTATTAAATTCTTGTTCTATGACAAGGTAATTTATTATTTCTTAGAGATCTATGTTATTCTCGGGTTTACGAACATTTATATTCTTTTAAATTAAATTACCTATATTTTTAATTAACAGATTAATCTGTTGTTGATCCCGTGGATATTACATATCCTATTTATACTTGTATATAAATAGTGGTTTTAATAAAATAAAAATATTATTGTCTGTAGCCCATTATAGTTATCATGAAATTTTTTAAATATTTCTACCGTGAAAAATATTCACACAAAGAAGACTATAGAAAACCTTATAAGAAACTTTTTCCTTAGAATTGGTGCGTGTAAAGAATAAGGTTTACTTTAAGATGTCACTCCTCTTGGCAAAGCTATTATAATATTTCATAGACATTTTTTTTTCCTTTTTTTTTCTTATCTACTTTATTTTTAAACGAGCTTCATTAAATGTAACTTAATGTTGATTGTAAATTTGACTGTTAATTACTATTATTCTCACACTATCATCAAAAGATTTATTCTGATCTCATTTCATTAGCTTAGGAGCAACCAACCGCGACTTTGTGTAAATTTATTATAAAAATAATAAAACATCAACTAGGATACAATTTTCTATCCGTGTTTTTGAAGTGAAAATTTCTGCAACCGCGTTGAGCAATTTAAAAAAAATATTGGTAGGAAAAAAACTTATGGCTTTGCGTCACTGATAGTCTCGACATGCTAGTGACGCGTCAGCCATGATCTCCACATGCTCGTATTGCTCTTGCGTCAGATTAGTAACGCGGCCTGTAATCATGTAATATTGATGTTATATTTTATACTAGCTTCTGCCCGCGACTTCGTCCGCGTGGAATAGTTACTTTGGGCTAACGCTCACACGCAGTGGAAGCTCTCAAAAGCTCCGATTTTAACACTGAAAGACTTTTTGAAATCGCACCAGTAGTTCCTGAGATTAGCGCGTTCAACCAACCAAACAAACAAACCCTCCAGCTTTATAATATTAGTATAGATTGAGCTCATGCAGCCCATTATATGTTTAATTAATTAGTAAACTGTCTCAAAATGCACATAATTATTGTTCCGAGTGCCAATACATGTGAAAACCAGGCTAATGTTAACAATTGGTTTAAAAATTCAAAAGAGAACAGTTATTAATGATAGTTAGTAATAGTGGATCCTAATTGTTATTATAAATGAGAATGTGAGTTAATTTGTTTGCTACACCTTCACGCCTTAATTACTCAACCGATCATCACGACATTCTGCATACAAGTTTGCAAGAGCACATAAGAGGGCAAAAGGTACCTACCACCTTTCATCTTGCAACAGTGCTTTTTCTGAGTGACAACAAAAGTTGGAAGTGTATAAATGAAAATTTTCAAACGTATGTCGGCGTCTACGACTCTTTGTGTGAGCCACCTCCGAATGACTCACAACTATAGCGATGATTTGCTGATTCCGAAGTTGAACTTGAAGAACGTTGAGGTTTTCTCGCAATAAAAGATTTGTTACTAGTGAAGCGGCGAAGGATGTGCTCGTATACACACTCATTCAAAACAGGAGACTATTCGATTACTATTCACTATCTACTAGTACTAACGATGACTATCTATCTATTCGATTATCCTATTACGGTTACTATTACTATGATTGCTCTCTATGACGCCCGCGCCTGAATTGTTCACGCTCCGGGCCTTGCCTATACGGCACCGGTGTCGCTCGCCTGACGCTGGCGGTGCTCCGCCAATCAGAGCACTTAATAACCACACGCACAGCGTCAGGGCTCGGCTAAAACTACTACACAGGGCGGTGCGGGCGCAATGAGTTTCCTTCGCTTGCTCTTTATTTCTAAAATAATTTTACAATTATTCTTACAGCTAGAAACATTATTTTAAACTATTAAACTATCCTATATATAAAATTACAAGGGTTAGTACTTATTCTAATACTATTTCTATATAAATCTCACTTGTTAGTACAATTATGATATTTTAGTATCGAACTATATTATAAAATCTATGAACTATTTAAGGCAAAACACTATAACACTACACACGATTAATATACACTACTATCTAACACAAATCACTTTAAATTGTTGCGAACACTTTGTGTATGTATTCTTTGACAACGCATATTATTTAAAAGAGCTTATTTATACTGTACAAAAAAATATATGTCATATTACCTACCGTCATGACACATAAAGGTGTGACGTAGAGCAGCCCGAAATTCACCATGTCAAATAATTCCGAATTGTATTTTCTGCGGTGGGGTATACATATTGTTTCCACGTGTCCATCACCCAGGTCATTAGTTATCGTCTCCACCCATATGAACTTCGGGGCACTGTACGCCGCGCTTGTTATCCACACGCCTAAAATCACCATCTGCAAAACAAATTAAAGAGTAAATACTTGAAGCATGGGTGGGATAATTAATCAGAGGAGAGGTTTTGGCGGGATAGTAGTCTGTCATGTAGTGGCTTTTATATGTTATTTGACTCTATATCTTGTGATATAGTTATATAGTTCGGTTATTGTGTATAAGTGGATGGACAGTAATACAACGGAGCATGAATTCTGAGATGCTACAAAAATTTCTTGGAAAGTTTTAACAAGCAGCCACCATCTTGTTAAAACATTGAAATTATCGTGAGACATTTCACAGACATCGTGAGACCTCCTCGACAATGGCAGTAATAATTAAGAACATTTGTTGCCAAAAATAAAATAAAAAAATAGTAATCAAAGAAAAAATTACGCAACGACTTAATATCTTCAAAATATAAATGTTCAAATTTTCAGCTTGTGCTGGATATTTAATTATTTACATTGCGTAAACTCGTATATTCTATTTCTAAACGCAGTCATTTGAATGTCATCAATAACAATACCAGTCTGTATAACCCTTTTATCGAGGATGGAATTCATAAAATCAAATGAACGAAGTCAGTCACATTCATTGTGAGTTTTGGAAAGCTTTACCATAAGTAATTTATTGAAATTCATTAAAACCATTTGACGTTTAAATGATAAAATACTAACATTATTAAGATTTTTCAATAGTCATTCATTATCATTAAAATTTTAATCTCCTAAAATTACTTAAATAATTTAAATAGATCAAAAGCTGTTTTGTATTTGAGACTGAATTAGCTCATTATTGAGGAAAACATGAAAGGAGTGATTTATAAAGGAAGCTGGAAAGTGATGCTTGGAAATTTTATAAAACTAAGTTTAAACGTCACAAATAATAAAACACAATATATATTAATAGATACTAATCGTCAATATGACGTTTGTATATTAAGAGTTTATGATGAAAGGTATCTTTGAAAATACTGTACGCTCATTTATATAGATTTTGAGGTAAAATGGTCAAAGGAACAAGAGAAACGAATTACTTAAGGCGTTATGGAATTTAAGCTTTGTCATCGAGATCAATTCATCATATGAAAATGTAATGAATACTACGCGTATATTTCTATAACATTCGAATGAATAAAATAATCTTGTTATTTATATATAAATTAAGTTATATTTTGTTTATTATTTTGGCATTTAAATGCTTTGAATTATTTATTTACTCAATGGTAAAAAAGGTTACATTTAGGGTTTAGCTAATAAGAACTCATTAAAACAAACCAAGCTACTAACCATAACCAGCAACAGTCCAAATACTTCCATTTAGGAATAGCCAGATAATCAAATTATTAAAAAAAGAAAGACCTCCAATTTGATTCGTACCATCAAAGAACGTCCATCTCGAACGCTGGTTCTTAACGTAAAGGATCAAATTGCAAAAAAGCATTTACCAAAGTATGCAAAATAAAAATAAGTTTTAATTAAATTTTCACGCAGCATTGACCTTACACAATCGGCATGCCCTAATTTACTGCACGACCATGCACGAATTTCGATACGGAAACATGCACTCGTAAACAATAGAAAGAAATAAAGAGAGATTGAGAGCGAGTGAGGCAAAGTAGCATGGAAGGGGCATAACACTTTTTCTGTACGTGACGATTCCTACCAGTCAACGCCTACTGCAGTACGCGTTATGAACTTCGTTCCGAGAATAAATATATAAATCGTTTAAATAAAAATATAGGGCAATTGTCTTATGGCTGCAGGCTGTAATATTTAATAATAAAATAGTTTAGCTTCAATTTTTACAGTAAATAGTAAACATTTTTCGGAAACAATTTTTGGACTGAATGCTGTAAACATAAAATTATATTAATACGTATACTAAAATTATTCATAAAATTCGTATATCTCTAACGAATCTCATTAATGAATCAGTAGAAAGGAGAAAATTATGTAAAATTGTATTACCATTCGTTAAAATATCGAAATGTCAATTAATACTGTATACAGTCTGGAATATCCGTGCTTATCTATACTTAACATTATAAAACTGGATGGTTTGTTTATTTGGTTGAACGCGCTAATCTCGGGAACTACTAGCCCGATTTGAAAATTTCTTTCTTTCAGTGTTATATAGCTCATTTATCGAGGAAGGCTATAGGCTATATATTATCAAGCTAAGACCAACAGGAGCTGAGCACCGATGAAGAATGTTTCAAAATCGGGGTTTTTTTCTTTTTGAGAGTTTCCACTGCGTGTTAGCTTTAGCCCAAAGTAACTATTCCACGCGGACGAAGTCACAGGCACAAGCTAGTTAAATATATAACGCGACTGCGTGAAAATAAGGTCTAACAGATTCATAAAAGTGTTCCTAAAAGGATGGCTCTTTGTAGCGTTGTTTACACTGAACTCCATTCCCCATCTACGCGCTCGAATTTGATTTAGTAAACTTGTAGCGTGAGAAAAATAAAATATAGTGTTATATCGTGAGTAGATGACTAACAGTTTTTTGCCCATGAACTTACCAGCTAATATAGTTTGATGTAAGCTTACCGAATAAGAATTAAATGTTAATACACTTTATTTCTAAATCACCTCTAGAAAGTACCTATTCTAAAGGTTTTTATCTCTCTTAACTGACTGATTCTTTCTTTTTTCATGTAAGATATTTATGATAACGATGTTATCAAATAAATATTTTTCAAATAAATCGAACTATAAAATGCTTTCTATAAGATTTTACAAGCAAAACTTATCTCATAAACAACATTGGATATAGTTCTTAATTATGATCTCTACATTCTGCATTATTGAAGGAATTACAAATAAATAACTTTAATATTCTCACAATATTACAAAACTCATATGATTGATAGGTAATATAAAAAAAAGCTAAAAAAACAAAGAAGTAAAACTAATACATTCAAAGTAAAGCTACGTATAACTTATATTATTCATTAGAGATTCCCTACATGTTTTGAGCTAAATAATATATGGGTTTTAGAAATCAATTAAACTCACTCTGAGTCTTGTTGAAGTGAGGATCTGCTTGCACGTAATCGGGTGTATGATAGCGAAGTATCTCTCGGTACATATCACAACAAGTATGAATATAGACGCGGTGTAGCTCAGTGAGTGTATGAACTGGTACATTTTGCACAGGAAGTCGCCGAACACCCAACTGAAATATATCGAATTTGTTAATAATTAAAATCTATAATAATATAATCAGAACGCACCACCTTTTTAATGACCTAAATCATGCACTAATCGAAACCCAACGTGTCTCACCTGTTTTACATATTTATGCATTTTTTCTTTACACGTTTTAGGTTTTTTTTGTTTGTTTTGGTTTTTACTGAACCAAAAATATATCTGAAAAATCTTTAGTATCTAGTGATTTTTTTCTACCGCCATTTCATATTAAACTAGATATCATGAAAAACTTTGTGAACACTATGGCAAAGGATGGTGACGGCTTCAAATATCTCTAGACAAAATGTCCCCGAAACAGCGGCGCGAAAGTGAAAGAAGGAATTTTCGTAGGTTTATAAATACGACCTTATACGATATTAAAAAGAAAGAAAAATAAGCATGGGTCGCTTTTATAGAAATATGTCATGGTTTTGTTGGCAATAGAAATAACTGACAACTACCAAAATCTTACTAAAGAATTTCTTTCTGCTTACAAATTTCTGAAATACAACAAGTCTCTCACAATCCATTTATGGACTCACGCTTTCTTCTCCGACAATTTTAGTGGCTTTTTAGATGAAAATGGTGAAAAATTTCCCCAACGTATATTGAACATAGAAAAACGCTACAATGGAAAATAGTCAAAAACAATACTTGTTCTCTTTTACTGGTCTAAGTATTCAATTTGTTAAAATAAAATGGATTAAAAATAACTTCGTAGTTAAAATTATAATTCAATAGAGTTACCGAGAATTTTAGTGAAGCGACATTTTAAATTGATAACTAATTTATGATTATTGCGTTATCATATATGTTTCAAGATAATATGTAGCGTTTTAAAACAAATATTATTACAAAAACAATATGTGGTAAATATTTGTTTTTGTTAAATTTCTATTCAGGAACATCAAATATGATATAATAAAACTTGAATATTATAATGACGGAAAAAATATCTTTTTTCAGAGCAGTATAATTTTGGTCTTCCTGACGATATTAGATACGTTGAATCTTGAAATTTTATACTGAAAAATCGTGCCGTATAGTTTTATAAATTAACTTTGCTCAAACACTGTTTTTTAAAATCCTTTGAACTATTTATGTTATCACGAAGATTACCAAAACGCTAACAATTAAAATTAATAAATAATAAAATTAAAATAAATGAACATTAATATCATATTATATATAACTAGCGGACCTGGCAGACTTTGTCCTGCCGTGGTAATAAAAAATGAAATCCCTAAAAGCCAACCGCAGCGCCACCTACCGGGTCCAATTGTGAATCTAAACCATTCTCGAATCTCCACGAACACACACAAAAAATTTCATCAAAATCGGTCCAGTCGTTTAGGAGGAGTTCAGTCACATACACACGCACACAAGAAATATATATATTAAGATAATCATATCCTATTTACCATTTTTAACCTTATTATCTTTATATTTGCTTATTGAATTATTTCTATGTAGATAATTTTTGTCAACGTTTACTAGGGCATTGTTGAATCTCTCTGAGATAGGATTTATGTAGAGGTGTGACCGCTCGGTTGATAGATGACCTTATTCTCTTGTCGCCAGGCGATGTTGATCACAGAGAAAGGCTTCTCGTACTGGTAAAGCTGACACGATGCTTTGTCACTTAATTGCCGTTACTAAATGGAGATTTACTCTACCGTTGCACATTTAACAGATAGCGGGCTGCTTACAATTATAATTTTCGGTTACGTTTCAAATTTTTTTTATTCATAAATATGATAACGTAAATATTGTTCTTGGAGTATATGTAAGAGTGCTTATAATTGTATTTTTTTACTCGTATCTTTATTTGTAATTTGTTCACGTCCATTTTTCGGTTTCCATATAATGAATAAAGATATGTTAGGAAAGATTTATGTGTTTGTGTATATACAAACTATATATATATTACATAGTTATAATTTTACTCTAGGCATGTCATAATACTAATGTATACTAGACGTATGTATTCGATTAAATGTTCTCTAAAGATAAGGCCACATTGCAAAATTTGGCTGTGCGATTTTTAGTCTAGCGCTTAACATACCGTCTTTTTAATCACATTTTTGCAGAAGGAAAACGATAGCAATTGTTTAGCATAACGATAGCAAAACCTGCTTAGTAGGATATATTGAAGTTATGTATTAATCGTAATATAAAATAACATGTGCACATAACATTACATTCTCTATACACGTACTCGTAGGAAGGTTTTAGCATTACGTATACAGGTGTATCACTGTATCATGTGTGGTTTTTTTGCTAATACTTGACTTTGATCGGCAGATAATCATAATTTACCATTTTTGCCGATATGTAACCAATATCTTCTATTGTTTAGGTCTTCTCCTGTCTGTTCTGCGTTTCACCTAAGACGCAATGCGAATAGAATTTCCCGCTATTTTTGTCAGTTCTCGACTTATATTTTATATTGATTACAGAATTAAAATTTTACTGCGGAAATGTACTAAGCGCTCATGTAGTGCCTCTTACAGCGTGTGTGAATTTTTGGCTGTGAAATATTTGTGTAAATGTAAATGGATGATTGTAGTGTACACTTGTGTCAAAATACAAATTTAATTAACTTGCGAATTTTAAACCGCTGGTTCGAGTACTCATGCTTCTGTATATTGCAGAATTGCGAAAAAAACGCGCGGTATTTTCTGTCCGTAAAGTACTGTCATTTCATATATCAAACAGGGCAACGGAGGCGTAATTGAAACCAACTTGCAAGGTAATCAATCACACATGCCACCTGAAATTTCATTCATGTCTACTTTGTTTGCACATTCTAAGCGAACATGTATAATTTATATAAGACGTTAAGTAAGTTTAACTACGTAAACATTAAAAGGATTGTTTCTCTGTATTATTTATTATTTCTTATATATAGTTATTCGTTGCCTGTAAAAAGATTTATAGTTTTAAACCTACACTATACTATCACCTATCTCCTGTGTCCATTTGGAAAACGGCAACATCGCTGCCATACTTATTTATGTACCAAAACGGAATTAAGTATATGGTTGACAAAACACAGGCACGAGGGGAGCCAACTCTGTCGCTAGAGGCAGGAACCATTAAATTGCTTCTAGTACGACTAACGTTCTATTTGGATTGTCACACGTAACTTTTTACCGCGTTGACTTTTTACTTTTTACCGTCATGCAACACGCACACTCATTTATTACTATTATTCATTTATTATGTTCTTGACGAATTAATGAAAAGATATGAAGGCACAATTTCACAAATGATCGTTTAATTAATAACTAACGAAATCTTGTATTGTGATAACTAAATAGAGATACATACACATATGAATATCAACGTATAGACACATAAATGATAATTAAATAAAAATAAATCATACACCGTGATCAAACTCGCGACATCTCGGTTCAATAGCAGAAATTACTATCATTGCACCACGAGGCCTGTCAGTAGCAGGATAATAAAGAAATAATAATGTAGTAAGAAATAAAAGTAAAGTTAGTAAGTAATGTTTTTTTAAGCTCGGTATTGCATGTTCTTGTTAATGATACAACAGAACAAAAATTATGTAAGTCCAAGCATAGAGTATGGTCGCAAATCAATGCAATCAAATAACAAAAAGTAATATTAAATATATACTGCTTCTAAGTAGTTACAATTCCTGTTACAATAAATGATAAACAACAAAACTCACTATTACGAAGAGTAAAATTTCTGTAATAAGAATTAATTTTATAGGTGCAAATTAAACTCCGAATCTACACTATAACTATAAACAACTAAATTATGTAATTTTATTGAGAACAAAAGTGAGTGTGTGTACTTATGTATACGCGTTAGAAGTTGTACTTCTTTGGCGTAACAAGATAAAAATCTTTTCAAAAATTTTATCTTTCGCTTTATTCTACGTTTGTAGAAAAAACGACACTAACAATAGAAAAAAGGTATTTAATACATTGAAAGTTTAATATAAAGAAATACAAACAACAAATACAAAGAAACAAAATGTTGACTATAGCTAAATTCAGGGTGTCGGTTTTTCGTGAAGGCGTGCGCGCGCATCGTAAAAATTTACTCATCATTTTTCCCTAACGCGCCAAAAGAAGTATAACTTCAAAAACAATCTTCTGAAACATCAACAATTTCTTAGATAGGATAGAAACTTTAATATCTAATTATTCCGTAATTATGTAAACACTT
Organism: Antheraea yamamai; assembly: GCA_036509395.1. Classification (NCBI taxonomy): domain Eukaryota; kingdom Metazoa; phylum Arthropoda; class Insecta; order Lepidoptera; family Saturniidae; genus Antheraea; species Antheraea yamamai. The sequence continues at coordinate 11,711,150 of AP028427.1, read as the reverse complement.
AAAAAAAACCTAGCCATCATCCTTGGAAATTAATTACTAAGTACTACGTATTGTTTCCTTTCAGTGTTTTATTTATTTAAGTTGTGAGGATCAGAATAAATAGCCTAAAGTCTTTAAGAGATAGGAACGGTATGGGACTTCTACATAAATAACTCATCCATCAAAGTGCTACAGCTGCGGACGACTTTCGGTCTGTTCCAGATAAATAACTGCCAAGATGAAAGTAAATATAAAACGTTGTGATTTATTGTTTTAGTAGAAACGTAATATGATTATTTTATCAATTAATTTGATGATCTATTTGATGATCATTAGTATATAGTAATGCTTATAATGAAGGGTTTCTCTGTTTGATTCAAATCTCTTTCAAAATGAAGGGCAATCATATATTTAAAATTAATTGAAGCCATAAGAAGAAATTTAATCTGCAAGAAACTCGACCTGGATTTTCTTTTCAATAAATTTTATATTAAAACAAAATTGTTGACAATCGTATTTACGAGTTTATTTGTCAATTTTAGGATTCATTGGTAACAAATAAATTTTATTTACAAATACATGAACGACAAATAAAATCTAAATTTCCTGTTAAACTGTAAAGTTTCACGTTCAAGAATGAATTCCTGTTTTCTACAAGGTACAGTAGAAAATGGAATGTTTTAATTTCAATGACATTAAAATTAAAGACATAATTTACGGTTCCGTAAATTTCTGATCCTAGTGGATTATTTTGTGGAATACGTGGGTACTTTTATCATCCATTACATATATTATTTACAACAAATTTTGTACACATATTAAATATGTACGTTACGTACATGAATTATTTCTTATTTATATATGAAGGGAAAAACCGCTTAAGCCACATTTACAAAACTTTTCAGAAGAGACAATTTAAACAAATGTGACATAACGCTTTTTACACTTGTTTTCGACAGTCATATTATGAAATGAGTATTTTTGTGGCCATAACCTAAAAAAAATCGATTAGAAAAAAAATGGACTTAGCCAGTTTTTTATCCTTTAGCCCTTCATATGTTTTCATACTTTGAAGAAACAAAATTCTAAGTTGAGAAATAATCACGTCGTGTGGGAAAATCATTATAATAAAACAAGTGAAACCGGTTGAATATTGATCTCGTATCCAGGGTTTCAATATAGTACGTAATGTTTCAGAATTTATAAGTGGAAATTTGTTCCCGAGTCAATATCTATTTACTATCAGGTGGTTTACCTTAGGTGTTTTCTGCACTTGCTAATTTTTTTTTCCTAAATGATAAAATACTGTATTGTGTAAAATGGTTGAATACATAAGGAGATTGAACTATGACGAATCAATAAATAAAGCCCCGATATTACGAAAAAACGAAGTATTTCCAATTTTTTTTAACTGATAACAATTAATATAATAAAAAAAAAGAAATTCGGTTGAGAAACAGAGAAGAAAGATGTATAACTGCTTCGCCTCCGCCTGTTCTTCATATAGAAAATATTCATTGGCACAGGTAAACAAACGACCTTAGAATGTACACGAGTCCCGAGTATCACATCGTAAATTCTAATTTATCGACTCTTGTACAACCACACTCCATTTTGATTTGTGAGTAACAAGCTTTTACCAACATTCACTTTACCCGAGAGAGATTTATTGAAGAAATTGAGATAGATATTTAATAAACGTAGCGACATAATTATTTTCAAGTGTCTTGAGAAGAGCCTTAAAAGTTAGACACAGTAAGTACGGACTAGTAGTACGTTCAGAAGCTGCGTCGAATCTATACATATTAGACTGGGCCAAAAAAATCAACTATTTTTTTTTTAAGTATATCGAAAATATTATTTGGGGTGACAAAAAAACAATGTTGTGAGAATTTGAACCCTTAATATTTATATTAAGAGGTCTATCATCGCAACTTTTCCGGATTTTTTTCCGGAGCGGGTTTTTGTCTCATAACTCCTAAACCGTCGAGGTAAATGAAATTGACTAAGAAACATTTTTTTAAGAGAATTTAATTGTCTACAAAAAAAGACTGATTAAAATTTTTTGTCAGATGAACCGTTTTCTTATAACCACGCCTTGAAAATTGGTATGATTTCAGAATTTGATTTTTAACTTTAGGATTTTGTCATTCACTTAAAAATTAGTATCCGGAAAAAATTCAATAGAGATTCTTCAAGGGAATTTAATTTCCTATAAAAACCTCTCTTAACATTTTTAGCTAAATTCACTCCTTTGAAAGTTATTCAAAGTTAAAGTAAAACACAAACGTAAACGTATAAACGTTACTATTTCTGAAGAAAATAGCTTTTCAATGCTAATAAATAAAAATATATTATGATTTTTTCAAATTTTTCATAGTTTTATTGATAAAATAAAAATTATTATCTATAAAAAGATCAAATATTTCAATGGGCTCAAAAAAATTAAATTTACAGCGAGAAAAACAAGAATTTCATTTTGACTTCAACTTTAACTTTGAATAATTTTCAAAGGAGTGAATTTAGCTAAAACTGTTAAGAGACGCTTTTGTAGGAAATTAAATTCCCTTCAAGAATCTCTATTGAATTTTTTCGGATACTAATTTTTAAGTGAATGACAAAATAATAAAGTTAAAAATCAAATCATACCAATTTTCAAGGCGTGGTTATGAGAAAATGGTTCATCTGACACAAAATTTCAGTCTTTTTTGTAGACAATTAAATTCTCTTAAAAAAATGTCTCTTAGTCAATTTCATTTACCTCGACGGTTTAGAAGTTATGAAACAAAAACCCGCTCCGGAAAAAAAATCAAAAGTTGCGATGATAGACCTCTTAATATAAATATCAAGGGCTCAAATTCTCACAGCATTGTTTTTTTGTCATCCCAAATAATATTTTCGATATACTTAAAAAAAAATAGGTTGATATCTTTGGCCCAGTCTAATACATATAATAAGAATGTAAATCTAACGTGTCTGTACTTTTTGATTTTCGTGAAAAAACTTGTTGCAGGTGTCTAGGAATAAGTAATAGAATTAATACCAATCATTTTTATAAATGTTTGTCTGTCCGTTTATATGAACTCGTATCACTGCTAAAGTACTGGGTTCACAATAAAACTACACCAAGAAAATCATAATGCATATCTTCGAGAGTAACTTAGTGTTTGTTTCATTAAAATCGGTCCACTCTATTAAAAGTTATTGTAGTTTTAATGACGACGCGGCGTTAGTACGAGAGAAAAGTAGACAAGTAAATGGACTTAATACATTCAGATGACTTTATTCATCGCTGTTTTTACATAGACTTCTACGCAGACGAAGTCGCGGGCACAGCTAGTATTGTATATATATGATATCTTAAAAAGAAAACAACACAGCCAAACTTTAGTGAAGAGTTTATGTATTTTACAGTTCCTCTATCAAATTACCACCACCTCCTTGTTGAAAGTATTTTGTACATTTTACATGCTTCATTAATTTTATAGCGTGTTCATTGTACAATTTGCATGATGAATTACTTTGAGTCGCCTACATGAGCAGTCAAGCCAACTTAAGTACAAAAATAATCTTGACGACAGCGATGAAAATATTTATCGGGAACCATTTTATAGCTGTTACTTGTTATTTGTCACGACCCGACATTTATAGTAAGTAAATATATCGATTATTTTTACTTATTCGAAACACCAAAATATGTATATGCTTAATCTCTCTATACGATTTTTGTATACTATCAACTAATAGGTAATTCAATAAGTGAACGAATATAAGTAATCCTTACTTCCACTTAATATTATTAATGCGAGTGTAAGCTTCATTGTTACCATTTCACTCCTTAAATATTCAACTAATCCTATTGAAATTTTGCATACACGTATCCAGGTGCATAGAAAAGGATATAGGCTATTTTTATCATTTAGAAAAAAGTGTACTGTTTCCTAAGATATAAGTTTAACGTGTGAACACAATCTAACCTAATGTTAAACGACAGTGTGATCGAAGTGAACATACTAAGCCTAGAGAGAATTCGCTTTTAAGTGCAGCTATCCGGAAGACAGATCCAGATTTATGGCGATAATTTTTCAACTTAATTATGATGGTAGACATCAGTCTTTGGCTTTTTGTAATGCTCTGATGAGTGCTATAGTTGCCATCGTGCTATAGTTCCATTATTATGTTTTCCTTCACCGAAATCCAGCTTATTGTTGTGATTCGAACCTACTTCGATCGACTAGGAGTCCATACACTAATAATGGTTACTATTGCTTCAAATAGATTAATAAATAATATTTAAAAAAAATTGAGCAATCACGGGACGCCTGGCATATGTGAAACATCGAAATTGTTTTGTATAAGTTATATGCTTAAAAGAACAGATTACGACCAGGAATCAACTATGGTATAATGAAAAGATAAAGCATTACAACTTTGTTCCAAAAATAATGACTGTTAATTTATTTTATTACATAAATATTCATTTTTATTAAACACAAATATTCTACTAGGCGCAGGCGCGGTGTGTTTGGCGGCATTTATCAAAGGGTGATAGGTCGTCGGCGCGTGCCGCGTAACACTAGTATAACGAATGGCCGACAAAACTTTTTTTTTTTTTTTTTTTTTTTTTTTTTTTTTTTTTTTTTTTTTTTTTTTTTTTTTTTTTTTTTTTTTTTTTTTTTTTTTTTTTTTTTTTTTTTTTTTTTTTTTTTTTTTTTTTTTTTTTTCCCCCTTGTTCCCCTGTTTGTGTTCCCCGTTGTGTGTGCCCTGCGCGTGCTCGCTTTCTCTTTTGGTGGTGGGGGGGGGGTGTTTTTTTCCCTGTGGTTTTGTGGTTTTTTTTTGGGGGGGGGGGTGGTCCGCCCCCCCCTCCCCCGGTGTTTGGGGGGTTTTCCCCCCCCCCCCCTCTTTGTTTTTTTTTGTTTGATTGCTTTTTTTTTTTTTTTCCCCCCCCCTTTTCCTTGTTTTCGTTCCCCCCCCCCCCCCCCCCCCTGGCGGGCCCTTTTTTGTTTTTTGTTTTTTTTTTCCCCCCCTTTTGGGGGGGGGCGCCTTGTCCCCCCCCCCCCCCCCCCTTCCCCCCCCCCCCCTTTGGTCAAACCCCCCCCCCCCCCCCCCTCCCCCCGTTTGCCGGCCCCTGGGGCCCGTGGTTGTTTACCTGCCGGGGTTCGGGCTGCCTGTTGGTTGGGTCCGTCGTTGGGCCCGGCGGTTTCCCCCCCCGCCGGGTCGGCCGCCGCGCGGTGGGGTTTTGGGGTTTTTGGTTGTTTTCGTGTGGGGGGGGGGAGGGGGCCCCCCCCCGGGCGCCCGGGAGGGGGGGGGTTTTTGGGGGGGGGGGGGAGGGCCAAACCACAAAAAAAATTTGAATACCATATTTATACAGATAGGGATGCAAATGTTTTTGAGTATTTCGTTAATAGTGCAAGTGCATGTTTTGCGTCGCCACGTCGCGCCAAATTAGACTATAGACAAAGTTTCATACAAGAACATATAATTTCAAACTAATCATAGCTCGTATTATGGTAACTTTCGGTGAAGAAAAATAGCTTGATGAAACCATAGCGATGGTAGGGCTTTTTCTAAGCTTGTCTGGCTAGCTACTAACCTCATGTTGAGAATCTGTCGCCAACACCTGTTGGTGTGTTACAGCAGCTGCACTCTAGAGTCAGTCGCCTCTAAATTCAGCGTGTTTATTATGTTAAACCACGTCGTTATTTACCATCAGATGAGATTATGGTGCAACGCTAAAACCTATACTGTGTTATTACAAAAAAAGTTAAATACGTATTAAATACTTGCTTTAAAAAGGTAATAAATGCACCGCGCTCGCTCGAGCCAAGTTCGCGTTATCGTTGTTCGCAAGTCTAACCTAACATACCAAACCGAGACAAAAGAGCAAAATGGCGAACATAGAACATACAGCGACCGCGGTGCATTTAATACGCAGCCTTTTTAAAGCAAGTATTCAACACGTATTTAACTTTTTTGTAATAACACCGATAGAGTATAATAATAAAGTATAAAAATATATATAAATAGCCAACATATTTAACATGTCATAGATGTTCAATATCAAACACAGAGCTGATAATTATGCTCATCAGACAAAAGACACACACACGTAGGGTTTCTGAACTCTTGGTTTAATAATAGGCCTTCCCACTAATAACTCTACGACCCATGCTTAGAGATATACACATTATTTTCACAGTGTATAAAACGTTTTATTCACAGATCTCTTTGCTTATAGCAAAATGATAAAATAAATATAGAACACAGAATTAAAATAACTATAAATAGATTAACGAGATGCAGCGTTCTGTTTGCCCAATGATTACATTCACTCACCTTGGTATAAGATATATGGTTAAGTTTTGGAAGACACAAAACACTCCAACGCATAAATCTGCCACCGCGAGATTCGCCAAAAAGAAATTCGTTATGGAGCGGAGTCGTCTTGACAAAGTTACCACGAGGATTACGAGAAGGTTACCTGAAAGATAAAAGAAATTGGTCTAACTTTTTAAAATTTACTATCGTAATAATTAACTCTACATTTTTATATATATAAAAATTTAGTGTCATGATGCTTGTCCGCGATGAACTCCGAAACTACTCAACTGATGTTCATGAAAGGTAGCATTTATATATAATTTGGTCCATCTTGATAGGACAATTTATATTTCGATTAATGACTGCAATATTTTTTAATTAGTAATTAAATTATTGTCAATGTTGATTATTGTTATTGATTGTAAGTTTCATCAATCTCGAACAAATGGCGCTTTAAATTAGTTTGTTGGCAGAAAACTGTAAGAGCGACTGTTATAGATATGTCATAAGTGGCGCCACGTTTTAATTTTGAATTTCTTTTTCAATATTTGATTGAAGAAGGCGTTACTTTGGGGAAATCCATAATTAAATGTTAGTTATTAAATGTTAGTTAGTAGTTAGTGGACGCTACTTTGCACTTCCGCCTGGAATTGATTGAACACTACTATGTCTAACTGCAACAAAAAGCGAATCAATTAATCAATATATATGTATACTTATATTAATTATACAACATATAATTAATATAAATATAATAATAATGATCAATAAATTAATTAAAATATGTTGCAGATTGACGTATAAAAACCACAATCGATTACACGTGTTTCGCTCCGTCACGGAGCATCTTCAGATCGACGTTGACTCTTCCAATGCGAACGGTACTTGGTACGAACTTGGTAGTTTCGTCAAATAATTAGAAAAAAATGAGAAAATATTATAAATTATATTTTAAAGTTGAATAACTTCGAAGCGCGTCGGTTTATCAAAAAAAAAATATAAGATAGCTTTTTTGTAGAGCGTTCAATTTTATACAGGAAAATGATTTGGTACCTAACCTATTTGATGAACCATTAAAGAGTTATAAAATTCTAAACTCAAAAAAATAAGCTTTCCCATGTTAATCATACGGGAAATTAAAATTTACCATGCGGCATATTGTAATATTAATACTAAGGGCTGCGGCTTTCACGGGATTTTTCATAATTTCCAACAACATTTTCGATATATTTAAGAAGAAGAAAAATAGTCGATTTTTTTTAATCAGTATAATATACATATATATTGATTAATTGATTCGCTTTTTGTTGCAGTTAGACATAGTAGTGCTCAATCAATTCCAGGCGGAAGTGCAAAGTAGCGTCCACTATAATATTTAATTTCTTTTTTAATTCAATATGTAATAACTGAGCCACAGGAACACGTGGCCGGGTCAGATCGTATAAAATATATTTGGTATTAATAACTTTGTTGTTATAGCCTATAGTGTTGTGTGAACTGGTAAAAATGCCTTAAGTCCTTAATAAAAATCGTTAAATTCTATGTGATAGTAGGTAACATTATAATAGATTTACCAAAGATTTTTTTATTAATATCGTTGTTCTTTCGGTTAAAAGGTAAAATTTTCAGCAAAACAATTTTATTTTAAACTAGCTGTTACCCGCGGCTCCGCACGCGCTTTTTAAAAATGTATTAAAGAAATGTAAAATTGTAAGCGGGTGTGTACATTACAGAAACACTTTTTCAAAAACATTTGTAACTACGATACGAACGCCATCTACTGTAACATGTAACGTGTACATTAGATATATGAATACTAATAGGATATCGAATGGGAAGGGATTTATCATCAGCAACATAATTGGAACTTCAACCTACTATATACCAAACTCAGTGCTCACTAACACTATATAAGAAAGTAATGAAAATTATAAGCTATACATTATCGAACAATATATCTTAAATCTTTTATTATATAGATATAATATACCCGTATTGTCCATATACTTAAGTTATTCTTATAAGTTGTTATAATCACTGAGTTATGTAGAAGCAAACGCGGTAAATAAAACAATATGGCTGCCAAATTGACCAAAAAGATGGTATAATTCATATTACATACAAATAAATGACTTTCCATTATGTATATTTATTCCTGGAGTCCAGTAAAGCACACGTCTCACGCGGTTGTAACATATTTTTGATCAATTTCACACGGACGTATGCACAGGTAGCAGTTAATCACTACATAGTGTACCAATTCAAATAAGAAAAGAATCATTAAAATCGGTTCACAGTTGACGAAAATATCGATTAACATACATTAAAAAAATACATACAACCGAACATAGTAACCTCGCCCTTTTTCGAAGTCGGTTAAAAAGAAAGTCAAAAACTACCATTTTCATGCCGTTTTCACCAGTAGATAGAATGGTGATTCATGGGGAAGGTTTTGGTATAATTTGTCAAGGTTTTCATTTTATTATCGGGGCGGGACAACGTCTTCCGAGCCCGCTAGTTATCTGCCCGTAAAACCCCCGTGAAAGTCGGTCTAACCAATTAGGAGATAGTAGGATATTGCGGACGAACTCTTGAGTAACAAAATAAATTAGTCTAAGTTACTTCTTATAAGGTGAGTTATCTGCCAGTGAAAGTCCCGTGAAAATCAGTTCAAGCATTACGGATATTCCACTGCGGTCGAAGGCGAATAAAAAACCTAAATGACTTTTTATAAGGTCTGCTATCTACCAGTGAATAACCCGTGAAAATCGGTCCGACCATTTTGGAAATAGCAATGCAGACGAAGCCGCGGACAAATAAAATAGAATATGTCAACCGCTATAATTTCGGCTATTTGGCAGTAAAAAGTAAAATTCCCGTTAAAATAAGTCCAGCCGTTTTGGAAATTACCCCGAACAAACAAACAAACAGACAAAATATAATAATATAAAAATATAGACAAAATATAAAAAAAAATTTTTGGTCATTTGTTGCCGTATACATTCATCAAAAAGTTGTTATTTTAATTGTACATACACAAACTTTATTTTTATAATACGTAATAGATAACAAATTTTGAATAGGAAAACAAAATAAACTTTGAAAATGTTTGCGAAAAAAACTAACCACGTTACCATGGCAACGTATATAATAACTAACGCTAACGATATCTCTCAAAAGGAAAAAAGTGCCCGATTTTGAAACATTCTTCATTAGCGCTCCACTCTTATTGGCCTTAGCGTGATGATATATAGCCTAAAGCCTCCCTCGATAAATGAGCTATCTAAAACCGAAGGGGTTTCTCAAATCGGACTGGTAGTTCCTGAGATCATAGCGTTCAACCAAACAAACAAACTCTTCAGCTTTATATATTAGTATAGATTACAAATCTAAGGGCTATCTATAGTTTATAAACATCGTTGGAGGCAGATTTCACATGCTTATCCAGCTATAGATATACATATAATAAATCTAACGTGTTTGTACTTTTTCAATGTTCGTGAAAAAAATTGTTGCAGGTCTCTAGGAATCTATACTATAATAAAACTGTAGCAAGGTCAAATCTGTACATTAAATATTTTTTAAAAATTTTTATCGGGGTAGACTTTGTTATCGATAAGAACCAAAACGATCTTTTTACAATTTTTTCTTCTTCTTCTTCTTCTTTCTTCCCTTGAACACGCACACCAAAGACAACCGATTTCAACTGCACAGTGATAACTAATATTACAGATTACATCTAGGATACTTTTTATCTCATAAAACGCAAGGGATTCTCCAGGATCTGCCTGTTTGTCTGTCCCTTTGAACACGTATCACTCTGAAAATACTGAACCAATTTTGTCGAAATTTGGCACAGTGATAACTAATATTACAAGGTTACATCCATTTTTATCTCATAAAACGCAAGGGATTCTGCAGAATAACGGACGAAAATCAAAAATTTGTAGTTAATGAAATTCTTAACGGATTTTGGTAAATTTTCTTTGTGCTATGTATAGCAGACAGATTAGCTAAAAATTTAAGCTATATTTCTCTAAGCTACTTTAAAAAAAATACCAAAAAAAAATCGCTGGGTTCCGAACAGTCGGCTCCGTCGAACCACCTAATGTCCAGTACGTTATAACTGAGCTACGGCTACATGACATTTCTGTGCGTAATTATTAACCACATATAAACAAATATGTGAAACAAACTGTCACTTATATGTTGTTACACTTATTTTATTTATGAAAAATGTTTACTAAACAAAGGTGACAAATTTTTTCCTAAAACACAAACCTAAAATAGTTACATTCATTGTAGAAGAGAACTCAATTAGAGTCTATCAGTACGTGTTTGTTTCGATATCTGATAAAATTAGTTTTCTAAATACTGTTAGTCTTAAGTACTTGGATTTTAGGTATGTGAACTACGATTAAAATAAATCAGTTGAAGTGTTTGCAGTTACCATACTACGTTTATTTATACTAATATTTAATGAGAGGTAAAGTTTTGTTTCCAGGAATCAATTTCAAAAATTCTTTCACTGTATAAAAGTATATTATCCAAGTTCAGTTTCTCATAAAAAAGGTGGTTTATATGTGAAAAGTAAAATAAATGTGACAAAATTAAAATTGAATGCAGATTTCACGTATACTTTACAAATTCTTATAAAACAAACAACTAAAACAAAATGGAAATTTAATGTAGATAAAGTTGAATTTTTACAGTATGTTACGTTATGAAGTTATAAGGGGTACTAGAAGACATTTATCGGCAAATATGTAAGTTAGTTTTATCTTCACTTTATGACACTACTTTAGGTAATGCTGCAACAGATTCTACGCTTATTTTAAAAGATTTCTCACATATCAACTGGGTATATGTTTGAGTGAGTTCCTATAGTTTGGATTCACAATTGGAAGTGCTAGATGCGCAATCGGCTTTTAGGTTTTTTAAGATTATTTGCATTTAAAAATACAATTAAACCGGTAATAACCGATTTGGTGCAGACAAGTTGCACGGGTCAGCTCTACATAATAACTTACATTCCATTTACATGTTGTTCCATATTTATAAAATTAATTTTCTAAATATTTTCTTAAGATGGTCATTTTAACACATAAAATAATTAGTTGAGGTGTTTGCAGTTACCAACTATTATAGTTATACTAATAGTATAAAGAAGGTAAAGTTTTGTTTTCAAGGAATCCTTGGTACCACTAATGTGATTTAAAAAAATCTTTCACTGTTAGAAAGGTATATTATCCCAAGTTCAGTATTAGTGAAAAAGGTGGTTAATATGTCAAAAGTAAAATAAATTTGACGAAATTAAGATTGAATGCAGATTTCACGTATACTTTACAAATTCTTTTAAAACAAACAACTAAAACAAAATGGAAATTTAATGTAGATAAAGTTTAATTTTTACAGTATGTTAAGCGATGAAGTTACAAGGGGTACTGGGAAGACATTTATCGGCAATATATGTAGGTTAATTTTTATTTTCATTAGACACTTTAGGTAATGCTGCGAACAGGTTCTAGGCTTATTTTAAAAGATTTCTCACATACCAACATACACATACCAACTCTATCAAACATATGTTTGAGTGAGTCCCTGGATAGTTTGGATTCACAATTGGAAGTGCTATATGTCGCTGCAATCGGGTTTTAGGTTTTTTAGGATTATTTGCGTTTAAAAATACAATTGAAAACGGTAATAACCGATTTAGTGCAGACGAAGTTGCACGGGTCAGCTAGTAACTAATAAAATGCATTTCAATCATTTTTAGAAATGTCTTGTTGTATGAACACGCATCACTGTCAAAGTACTGGGTTCATTATAAAACCTCACCAACAATATCACAAAGCGTATCTTCTACAGTAACTTAGTTTTTGTTTCATTGGTATCCGTCCATTCTGTCAAAAGTTATTGTAATTTGAATGACGGCTCAAGTTAAATACGAGAGAAGAGGAATAAATCTACTATAATCTATACTAATATATAAAGCTGAAGAGTTTGTTTGTTTGGTTGAACACTATGATCTCAGGAACTACCAGTCCGATTTGAGAAAATTCGTCGGTTTTAGATAACTCATTTATCAAGGGAGGCTTTAGGCTATATATCATCACGCTAAGGCCAATAAGAGTGGAGCGCTAATGAAGAATGTTTCAAAATCGGGCACTTTTTTCCTTTTGAGAGATATCGTTAGCGTTAGTTATTATATACGTTGCCATGGTAACGTGGTTAGTTTCTATCGCAAACATTTTCAAAGTTTATTTTGTTTTCCTATTCAAAATATACTACTTTTATTTCCAATTTTTTATTTGTTATCTATTACGTATTATAAAAATAAAGTTTGTGTATGTACAATTAAAATAACAAGTTTTTGATGAATAGATATGGCTACAAATGACCAAAAAAAATTTTTTTTATACTTTGTCTATATTTTTAGATTGTTATATTTTGTCTGTCTGTTTGTTTGTTCCGGGTAATTTCCAAAACGGCTGGACCTATTTTAACGGGAATTTTACTTTTTACTGCCAGATAGCCGAAATTATAGCGGTTGACATATTCTATTTTATTTGTCCGCGGCTTCGTCCGCATTGCTATTTCCAAAATGGTTGGACCGATTTTGACGGGGTATTTACTGATAGATAGCAGACCTTATAAAAAGTTATTTAGGTTTTTTATTCGCCTTCGGCCGCAGTGGAATATCCGTAATGCTTGAACTGATTTTCACAGGACTTTCACTGGCAGATAACTCACCTTATAACAAGTAACTTAGACTATTTTATTTTGTTATTCAAGACTTCGTCCGCAATATCCTACTATCTACTAATTGGTTGGACCGACATTCACGGGGCTTTTGCGGGCAGATAACTAGCGGGCTCGGAAGGCGTTGTCCCGCCCCGATAATAAAATGAAAACCTTGACAAATTGTACCTAAACCTTCCCCATGAATCATTATTCTATCTACTGGTGAAAACGGCATGAAAATGGTAGTTTTTAACTTTCTTTTTAACCGACTTCGAAAAAGGACGAGGCTACTATGTTCGGTTGTATGTATTTTTTTTTATGTATGTTAATCGATATTTTCGTCAATTGTGAACCGATTTTAATGATTCTTTTTTTATTTGAATTGGTACACTATGTAGTGATTAACTGCTAACTGCGTGAGACTTGTGCCATACTGGACTCTAAGAATAAATATACATAATTGAAAGTCATATATTTGTATGCAATATGTATTATATCATCTTTTTGGTCAATTTGGCGGCCATATTGTTTTATTTACCGCGTTTGCTGCTACATAACTCAGTGATTACAACAACGTATAAGAATAACTTGAGTATATCGACAATACGGGTATATTATATCTATATAATAAAAGATTTAAGATATATTGTTCGATAATGTATAGCTTATAATTTTCATTACTTTCTTATATAGCGTTAGTGAGCACTGAGTTTGGTATATAGAAGGTTGAAGTTCCAGTGAAGTTGCTGATGATAAATATGGGATTCGATATACTATTAGTATTCATATATCTAATGTACACGTTACATGTTACAGTAGATGGCGTTTGTATCGTAGTTACAAATGTTTTTGAAAAAGCTTTTCTGTAATGTACACACCCACTCACAATTTTACATTTCTTGAATACATTTTTAAAAAGCGCGTGCGGAGCCGCGGGTAACAGCTAGTACTATTATAAAGCTGAAGGGTTTGTTTGTTTGGTTGAACGCGCCAATCTCAGGAACTACTGGTCTGATTTGAAAAATTATTTCAGTATTAAATGGCTCATTTATCGAGGAATGGTATAGATAGGCTATACTTCATCACGCTAAGACCAACAGGAGCGGAGCAACAATGTAGAAAATTTCAAAATCGTTTTTTTTTCCCTTTTGAGAGCTTATGCTACGTGTTAGCGTTAGCCCGAAGTAGCTATTCCAGGCAGACGAAGTCGCGGGTAGAAGCTAGGAAATAATAAAATATATTTCAATCATTTTCAGAAATATCTGCCTATCTGTCTATCTATCTGTCTGTCTGTTTGTATGAACACCCATCACTACTAAAGTACTGGGTTCACAATAAAACTACACCAAGAAATTTATAAAGCATATCTTCAAGAATAACTTAATTTATGTTTTATTAAAATCGGTCCACTCTATCAGAAGTTATTGTAATTTTAGTGACGACGCTGCGTAAGTACGAGAGAAAAGTAGATAGGTAAGTGGACTTAATACATTCAGATGACTTTATTAATCACTGTTTTTTTACATAACGTTCCACGCGGACGAAGTCGGGGAAACAGCTGGTCTATATATATAATAAAAATGAAGCGTTTGTATGTAATATCAAAATAACATTTTTTTACTGATTGGGTGTGAAAGTACAAAACTAAAGTACACACAACTGATAACAAAAATGCAATTTTTTTAAATTTTGTCGGTATGTCCCTTTGTTCCGGGTAATCTCCGAAACGGCTGGACCGGTTTTGGCGGAAATTTCACTGGCAGATAGCAAAAATTACAACGGGTTACTTAGGCGACTTTAAATTAGACTAGCTGTTAACCGCGGCTTCGTTTATAATGCTATCTCCAAAACGGTTGGACCGATTTTCACGGGGCTTTATCATGGGCAGTTAGCGGATATCATAACAAGTCATTTAGTTTATTTTAATTTAGACTAGCTGTTAACCGTGGCTCTACCCGCAGTGCTAGCTCCAAAATGGTTCTACCTATTTTACAGGACTTTTACCGGCAGATAGTGGACAATATAAAAAGTAATTTTAATTTAGACTAGCTGTTAACCGTGGCTTTGCCCGCAATGCAATCTCCAAAATTATTGGATCGATTTCCACCGGACAAACACAGGCAGATAGCTGACCGTATAAAAAATAATTTAGGTTATTGTATTTTAGATTAGACGACTTCGTCCGCATGAAATTTAGCAAAAATATGTTGTTCACTGTAAACATGTGTGTAAGACGTGCATTGTACTAGTCTCCAAGAATAAATATAATTGAAATTGATATATCTGTATGTATGTATTCTGAATTATATTGTGCTTTTGGTCATTTTAGAAGCCATTTTATTTTATTTAAAATGTCAAATATTAAAAACTGCTTAGATAGATATAAAGTTTTAAATCTTGATTTATATTTATATTTATGCAATGAATGCTCATTCATTGTTTACAATTCAACATTATAATTATTAATAGTAATTTTAAAAATAGAAGTGGTATTTCTAATGAGATATTAGACCATAAACGTATTACTTATTAATATTATGGGCATATTATATCATTATCTGTCTTTAAGTCATTATTTCCTTATACAGTGTAAGTGAGCACTGAGGGAATATGGTGGGTTAAGGTTCCAAATATGTTGCTGATGATAAACCTCATTTGCCACACTGTTTGTTGGGGCCGCCGCCTGTCAATATGGCGACACCTCTCGCCCTCGTACGTCACTGGCCCGCGGTTAGGCGGGGTGAGGTGGAAATGAGGTGAGGTGTGGCGAGGCGACGTTCCCCGGCGGTGGACGGGCGTAGTACTCTCGAAGGTGGTAGCGAAAGCGCCGGTAGCCCGCCTCGGTGACGACAGTCGGATGGCGGTGATGTCTTGAAGGGGCGTCGATGATATGCAATGTGATGCACGAGCCAGCCGATGAAGATGGTAGATTTTCAAGCAGAGGTCGGGGTGGTCGCAAGAAAACACCGTGGTTCTCGTATAATGACCGCGTCCCCGAGCCAACAGAGCACTACTACTGACGATGTTAGACTTCTCGATGTTACTATTCAATGTTATCTCGATGAGATGTACAAGCCAACTACTCAATGTTACTGTGAATCAGACTACGATGTTATCTCGATGAGATGTACAAGCAAACTACCTGTTATCTCGATGAGATGTACAAGCCAACTACCCTCCAGTACCGCACGGACCGTGCTTATAAGCAAAATCGGGCCGGCGACGATACCCTTACACGGCGTGACTCTATTCGTTGGCTCGGATATCGCGTTCCTATTTATTTATCATATTTTTACATATACAAAGTCTATAATATAAATTTCTTATCATCTATTTGCATGCAATCTATATTCTAAAATTTACATCTTATATCTATCTTACATATGAATAAAGTTATCTCTATATTAAGCGCCGTTTTGCACTAAACTCTATATTCTATTCTATAATTCTATATAACTCTATAATAATCTTATTACATAAACCTTAACTTATATTCATATGTAAATCTATTTTCAGTGTGTTATTTACATCGATCTGTATAGGGTGACATAATTAATCTCTATATATATTCACATTCACATTCACTCGATATTCAATATTACATATCGTTACGTTATGTTCGCCAGTTATATATATATATATATATTCCTTGTTATAATATTAATTCCATTCATATTTTATTTTAAAACGATACATAATAAAATTAGAAATTTCTGTTTACAACGCCGTTGCGTGAGAAATTACTGTAAAGCCATAAAGTCCCGTTCGACTTGCAACTTTCAACTATTGTTTGTACAATTACCATAAAATAAAATATATTATTTTATTGGGCTCGTTCGGGTACCGTAACATCATAACAAATATTATTCGGCGGACCCTATTCATCAAGTATATTGCTTGTGCAATAACCATTTAACAGAAAAAATATTATTTTGCTTTATTCAAAGGCAAAATCCACCGCGTAGTCTCTAGGAATTAGTATTTTTAACATTACAAAGGAAAGCCGGTATATAATTTGTTCTTGTCCATATCGTTAAAAACCGTTGTAAACGTTGTACCTCTATAACCATTAGGTTTGTCTATATTAAATTATACAATCTTCCATATTTGCCGTTCTCTATGATCATATAATATAATTCTTGCTATGTAACGTATAATTCAATAGTATATAACGTGTGTAACTCTATCATATTCTCTCTACGAATGTTTCCATGCGCACACGCTATATATTCCATACGGCATAATTTTAATCTCATCTATCATGTAATTCCCTACTTAATGCGAATGTAATCTACAAGTCACCCTATACTAACACACATACTCGTAATTCTATACAATCCATAATTCAGTAATTCTATGCATGCATTAGTCCCTATTTCTCTATTAATATACATGATTCTACCTATACTTAACTTATTCTATAAATCAGTACATACATCATTCTATATTCAATAATTCTACACATGCTTCTACATATCCATAATTCAATCCCTATTACTATAAATATGACATCTATAATTCCATGTTCAATAACTCAATACACACATAACATACCTACAATTCTATATCCAATTTATATATCTATTTTATTATACTAGCATGAATTAAATCTAACAAAGTCTATATTAAATGTCGATAAATCTATATCTATGGTCTCTATAAAATATCACTAAATCTACGTATAAAACTATGTATAAGCTACTCATCGTGTGCGTCGCCAACACTGTTAGTATTTATATATCTAATGTATACGCTACATTTTACTGTAAGGGACGTGCATGTCGTACTTACAATTGTTTATAAAGAGCATTTGTATAATTGTAGATGGTCTCACAATTTTATATTTATTTAATACAAATTTAAAAAACGCGTGCGGAGCTGCGGGCACAGCTAGTAATGAATAAAACCCTTCAATTAATATGTCATGTTTTCCCGCTATGTCCTAATTCGGAAATCCCTATTATTATGAAAATGTACAAATAAGTCTATGTTTTCATTAGCTTACTATTTATCTTAATCTACAGAATATTAAGCTATCATTTCTTCTAATGTAAATGTACAAGATATTTTATGATTTGAAACTTAAGTAGAGCATAGGATTTTTTTTATATATACTAGTGTATATCCGTGAATTATGTTCATTATTATGGTTGCTTCCAGGGGGGAACTGATTGCGGCATTCATGATCCGGCCGGTCACATACCTTATAATAAATACCTATTTATGAAAGGGAAAAAATCATCTCTGCTTTGTGAAATCTGTCCGATTACGAGCGAATTTTATTATTTGTTGCGGAGTTGCGTCAAAAACTGCTTGGTTGCGCCGCTTTATGTATGTTTGAAAATTCCCGCATTATGGATTAGGTCGCGCCACTTTGAAGCCCGGCCAATTAATTGCGATCAGGTCACGCCACCTTTCTAGCCTTGCCCAATCACCTTTTCCCGGCACATGCTAGTTCGGTATCGCGACGCCCGCGCCGCTAGTTTCGATTGCGGCCGCCAGTGTTCGACTGTTGCCGCCATTGTGCTATTTCGACTGCTATCGTCGTGTAGTTTGCGCGCCGGACAGTGTTGTTGTGTCCGCGCCGAGCCGCGCCGCATGCTAACATTTTGAGTTTTTGCATGGTCGAGTGAGAAATAAACGCATAGTTACATACGTGCCAACATACATTATAAACAATAAGTGTTGTGAGGGAGGAAACCCAGTGGAAAGAAACGAGAATCACCTAGCCGGCTAGCCACGTGAAGACTGCATCGCCGCGAGGTATGTGCCAAGTTTCCTTCCTATCCTTGTCTCCCTAGTTGTAACTGATCGCAATAGTTGAATATCAAATATAGCAACCCCGCATATACAGTCCACTTAAATTAGCTTAGATACCCCCGCACACCGCATGCACCCATCGGTGACGTCGACATCGCCGCGGCGTCACCACTGCACTTGGGTCCTTAGAGGATTGTTGAAGAGATTAATGTTACATCCGAAAAGCATGTAGGTAATGATGCAAGAATATTTTATAAATTTAGTTCCTTAATTTATAAATTTAAAGATAAGTTTTACTATAGGCGTATAAATACAACTGCGTAACCCTATTAGTCTGATATAGTCGTCAAAAACCTATTAAAACCTCGTTAAAATAAAGGAAATAGATTATGTATGCTATTATGTTTTTGTTCCTTTTTAAATATAGTCATATGTAAAAATAATTTCGTACAAGCTATATACTATTGAACGAGCAAAGATACGTTATGTATTCACAACTACTAAAAGTAGGGTTAGATGTATTTACATAGTAAACCACAAAACGCCGACGCCTATTCGGCCGCAAGCCGCAAGGTACATTTGTTATATAGAAAACCGCTAGCTTTGGTGGAGTCAACATGGATGTAAAGAATGCTTGTAGAAGAGTGAAGCACTTATAAATAATTGTGGTTGTTACTAATTCTATCTGAAACGTAAACGTATATACTTTACAGCTTCACCAGACGCCCACCAGCTATAAGTTATATCCTATCTCCTAATGTTACTTTATTTTTAACCATTGACTTACAATATTCCGCTTATAGTTCTATTTCCATAGTAAATACTAAGGAAAACTAACTGAACTATAGAAGAAAATAACACATGTCGATATTTTCTGAACAGTAGTAGTAAAGTAACATTAAACTATGTACGATGGATTTCCCCGAAGTAATACTGTAATCAATTGAACGTTTTTTTTAAATTCTAATATTATAAATGCGAATGTAAGTTTGTTTGTTACGTTTTCAAGCTTTAACTACTCAAACGGTTATCATTAAGTTTTGCACACATGTTGCCAAGGAAACAGAAAAGGACGTAGGGTACCGTTCTTTCAGAAAAATACTGACCTCGATATATAAGCGCAAACTAATTTTCCTTTTAAATTTGATGGAACGGAGTCACCGATACGAGTAGAGGAATATTTCTTTGATATGTTTGATTGACAATTACTGTGTCGTCTACCGTTGTCCTTGCTGGTCCTCTTCACTTCCTGGTTCTGCTAAAACTGCTAAGTTTACTGCTACACTTCTCACAGAGGTAAACTTTTCTGTACTAATCGAGTAGATATCCCTCTCGATCGAGTTCAGATATGCCGGTTTATGTTCGCTGCGTGTTCTAAAACTATTTGGTAATGATGAGAGATTACCCAGTGTCTGCAGTTAGAAATCATTTACTGCCCTTTACGTACTGTTGATAGAATACTAAGATAATACCACTAGGCGCCCACTACAACCAAAAGAGTTGCATACCTTTCTTTCCCTGTGTTCACTTATATCTCTCACGATATACTTAAAGTAAATACTAGTACACAGAATATATACACAAGTTATGGTATTTATAGCATAATGAGGTAAATAAATAACAGTATTATAATGCCATGTTGGTACAACATAAGACACTTTTTAGAAGTTACAATTAAGGTTTCATAAAATATCGCTTTTATTTAGTTTCGTTTTTATTAAAAGAAGACGTTGCTTTTATTAAAATGTCCATAATTATATACACGAGGAAACATTTTAATAAAAAACAGTATTAATACCTACTTATATTAATAATGATTCATAACAATATTATAATTCTTAGGGTATCATGTTACTGGGATATTACTTGTTACGGTAGTATAGACAAAAATGTACGTGAGTGCTAGTTCAGGGCTCCACAGCTAACCGCTTTGACCACTAGACTGTGAAGACGATCACACAATAAATAGTCTGAAGGATACTAGTGTCGGGAAAATATAAATACTTATAGACCAGATAATATTTGGAATAGAGTATAATAATAATATGAAGTGGCCTTCTTTTATGATACCGAAATTAGATTCTCGTATAGGGTTATTGGTATAGTATACAAATTAAAAAAGATTAGTCCAAAATAACACTTTTTTGTATAGAAAATTCAAATTAAAGTCTTTTTGCTTCTTCATAAAATTGTCGATAATAAAACTCAAAAACAAACTGTTAATGTTTCTTACTCTTTGAAATTTAGTATCAGAATAAAGGCATGGCAGCCTGCCTAGTTCGGTTTGTACGCTATAGACATACATAATTCCGTAAACGCTAGTGAACCGCGGAGCCGCGCCGCGCCACCTGAGAACATAATAGAGCTTTAGCAGCTCGTGGTAAACATCATCAATATAAGTCTGAATTCTCTTTCCATTTCAATTTATTCCAAACTTGCATTTTATATACCCAGTTGTAGATGACCTATCACATATTATTTAACATGTTAATAATATGGCATTTATATCGTTACCACTATATATCAATCCAGTCGCTGAGATGCTTGCGAGCTGGCCGACAATAGCGACTGTTGTTGCAAATCCCTCAAGAGTCGCCGCTGTTTCTCTACTGCACTGTGTTTATTATCATGTTAGTGCATTCATTTTATCGTTCCCGGAAAAAAGTATTCATTAATTATTATACTCTTTAGAAATAAAATTGGGGATTTTTTTCCTTATTAAAATATGACAGAAACGAATTATCTAATAATCAAGGAGCGGTTTATTAAATTTGTACGCTTTTATGCGGTGATATTTATTGGTGCTATTCACATTCGTGAGAACATTTACGAAATTAAATAATCGAAAAGTAGGCAAGAATGTAATATAAGCACAATTACACTTTCAACGGGCTAGTTCAGATAACATCATTATTATTTTTTATACTTTATAACGTGTTCAGTGTCTGACCACGAGCTTACCTGATCTTAATTGAGGACACATCGTCGCGATATCTCGACTCACAATGACCACAAGATAAGGTGGTAAACATGCTAAATATAGAAGAACTGACTCTAAAATACAGCTGCCCCAAGTCATCAACTTGAGTGTGGTAGTTAATCAGACTGGCTTAGAAAGAGCCATACTGGCATGTTATGATTTTATCACGGTGTTATCATTCATCAAAAGCTCCAATTCATTCGCAAGCATTCGAACCTACGTCGATCAACGTTCGAACATATTAACTACTGACCCATCATCGCTTTGACCTATAACTAGATATGAAATATTTTACCAGTACGAGAAAATCACATCAGTTTCATAAATATTTAATGTATTTTGATCTCAAAAAGAACTTTACGAAGGAATCTTTACGATATACTATATCTATTTCACAATATTAATCCCAATAAAATATAAATCTACAAAATCAACACACTGAATACAACAGAGGCCGAATTAAAAAAATGATAATGATGTAGCGAGAAAAAACATTTTGAAAAATAACTTTTTAATTCACGACTATAGAATAGAAAGTATCAGAGCTATACGTCCTCTTCACGCCTCATGAAGCCTCAAGTGTGTCAACTTGGGAGTATTTTACTAGGACACTCTTTTTGGTACTAAAGTGTCTAAAAGTGTAATGTTATCTTTAGCTTTTATATCACATTCGTAAAGCTCTAAGAAATCAAGTCATGAATTTATCTGCAATAAACTATTTATAAAACAAAAATAGTTTACTCTTATGCACAATGTTATGAAGTCTCGTCAATGAAAAAATTATACATTTTCAAATAATAATAAGTAATCAGTTTAAAAAACTGTACGATAAAAAAACACTAGATATAAACATCTTTGTTGGTTGATTTGTGGAAGAATTAATACTCTTTCAAGATAAAAAAGTAACGTGCCCTCCCTCTCTCTAGTATAACGCCTTCTAGCTTCTAACGCTTACTCGTCACGTGCGATTACACTAAAGCCGAATACGAGGCTTAATACAAAACTTTATTAAAGTTTTACAAGAGACGGATAATTTATCCAGTAACGATATAAAAAGTAAATTTCATTTCATAATAATGGTTATGTTTTTTTTTTAATAAAACTATTATTATACTCTTTTTATTACTATATAACACTATATCAATATTTCAATTAGACTAGAAGCCACCGGTGACTTCGTCCGCGGTAGATTACAACATAAACATTAATAATTATAGCCTAATGATATAAAATAATAAAGTTAATATAATATGTAATATTATATTATGTATAATTATATTATGTATATTATGTATAAGTTTATATATGTATATCTATTCAAAATCTCCATGAAATATATATCTAGCTGCACCATAATTCATTGTACTTGATATTAGTATATACACATATCTCATCTTTATAAATAAAAATCAATGTTTGTATGTTTGTCTTCAACGTATGCCGAAACTACTGATCAGACTATGATAATAATTTTGTAGGGTGTTCTGAGGACGCCCGAGATGGTTTCTGGCCCAAAAAATAATATACGTATATATAAATATTTTTAATCAATATAATTATTTGTCTTCAAGAAAGAAAGGGCTTTTTCTTCTTACTGAAACTTTTTACACTACATATGATATTTTTTTGACGTATTTGACATATTTCAATGAAACATCAGTTATCACAATTAATCAATTCCATTTGTACCATTGCCATTGTTTAGGAATTTATGTAGTTCTGGCATAATAGATACGAGTATATAGTGGCATCCAGGGTACTGAAGCTGTTCATCTTATCGCTAAAGAAACTATCCAGACTGGATATTTTGATCACTATAAAACCTATGTTCAAGATTTATCCTCCCGAAACAAGACTGATTTGTTTCCATTATGGAACTCGAAACTGGAATGTATCAACCCTACTGCAGGCAAATCATAGGCTTCCATTCAGAACAACATTCCTGGTAAGCCATGGATTTATTAGTTTCGTGATTGTTGTAAGTTAGCTGTGTCTATTATCTGTAGACGTGTGCTCTCCAGTCCATCTTGCAAAGCTCAGAATCAGGGTCAACTCGATATGTGAATGTGGGTTGGATGAAGATACTCTAGAATACATTTTTTTCAATTGTCCCGATTTAGAATTGTATTGTATGACATTTTACCTAACAATATACTTCGTCCGTCTGATTTTAACAAAGGCACAAAGGTGTGTATTTTCTCTTTTTATCAAATTCTGGCTAATCGTATATGTTTAAACAAAATTAAACTTTAACATAACACAATCACTAGCAGTAATTATTATGTAAATTGCCGGGAAGACATCTCTTATATAGGACAGTTTGGATTCACAGTTGGACCCGGCAAGTGTCGCTACAATCGGGTTCTAGGTTATTTAAGATTTTTCACGTTTAGAGATAAAATTGGAACCGGTAATAACCAATTTGGCGCAGACGAAGTAGGGTAGTATATATAAATATAAGAATATCAATTCGTATATCATCATTACATAGTATAAAACAAAGTCCTCTGCTACGTCTGTCTGTCTGTTCGCGATAAACTCAATAACTACTGAACGAATTTTCATGCGGTTTTCACCAATAGATAAAGAGATTCATGAGGAAGGTTTAGGTATATAATATGTCAAGATTTTTTCTTTAACAAGGTGGGACAACGTCCGCCGAGCCTGCTGGTGTCATATATATGTACATAGCCTAGCAGCGTCGCACGCGTACCATTTCTATTTCAGTATTTGAGTTTGTAATAATATTCCTAGGAGGTCCTATAATAAAATTCTTTTCTCGATTTTGTAAATACCCAAAGAATGGTCTCTATAGAACTATCGAACATTTTGAAATAAACTGCGTATTTATTTATTTTTGTAAGTGAAACAAATACAATTGGAACATAAATTTCTGATATTTCAAATCACCATACAATTTTAAAACGTTTCCATCCTAACACGCTTTAACAAAAGTATTTCATTTATCTTGGCCGTAAACTCTAATTATATTATTAAGATCAAAATATAAAATGTGTACAGCATTGCCCTTTTTATCCTTTAACGTCTGATCACCATCTCGTTGTTAAATGGTGACGTGGGCGAAGATGGTAAATAAGCCAAACCTAGAGGGGACTAGTTCATCAGTGCAGCTGCCGGAACACACCAACAGGTGCTTGGCAATAGATTTTCCACTTGAGGGTTGTAGCTAGCGGGTGGTGGATTTAACAAAAATCCTACCATCATGTATCACAACGTTTTCCTTCACCGGAAGATTCGACTCATTTGCAAGGATTCGCACCTACTTCCATCGACGCTGTGTCCGAATACGGTATCAACGGTATCATCGCTTCAAATACCTTCATATGCTCCCTTATAGTCCAAATAGCTTCACATCCAAAAGTTTCGTATAGGAATGCTAAATGCCAACAACCACTCGATTCTTGAAAAATTAATGCTATCTAAAGTAAAAAAGTAAATTTGAAATAACACTTAAAAAAGGTCGGCCATCTGGGAGTACTACGTTCCATACAGAAGTATATTATTCTCCAAAGAATGTCACGACACCTTTCTTGTTGATATTGAAGTCTTGCGTCACAACTTACGAATTAATTGTGCACTGAAATATTGTTTCATCTATCTTTTTAACCAAGAACCTAATTCCGAAATCTGTAGTTTCAAAAATTACGATTTTCCATTCAAACTGCAACCGCTTATTCCATTTCTATAAGATTGCTTCCATCTAGACTAAAGAGTGAAGCACATTCTGATCTTCATTCCTTTACCTTTAGAGCTACGATTTTTCTCAAAACAATTTTGCACCTTTTTTAGTGGTATTGTAGCAATTTTCTTCAAAATTTCTTCTACCTAAATTATAAAAAGTAGATATATACAATGATTTCGAATATACATACATTATCAGTATTAGTAGTCAGTATTTATAACATTAATTGGGATAGTAGTTTAACACTAATCGTTCCTATAAGGTACAGATCACACTTAATCTCTTATAACTCCTAAGTGTTTCTAAGTTCCTTCTATTGTATAACAGAAACGGCATCCCTTGATGATACATTTGTGTATCAACATAATATTTTATTTTGTCAGTATATTTACAGTTTTCTCTTAGGTAAAGTTCTTTTATATTACTTCCTGTTATATTTAATCGTTACTCCTTGAAGTGTGTTTGATATACATAATATCAACAGTATACATTGTGTAGATAAACAATTCAACTACAATTTACAATCTAAATTATAGAAATATTAAGTGCCACTTATGAAATATAATACGATTTTTTTATAATTTACCAATATAATTACTATCCAGTTTTGTCTAAACTTATATGACGTCAAGGATTAATAAACTAGGTAATTCATACTTTAAGAAACATATTTAAAGATCGAGTGTTCTATAATCTTATTTGAGGTTCCATTTGTTAGATTCCCACCAATAAAACAATGAGTTTTATTCCCAAACGCTATTTGCTTGAGTTATTCAATATGAATACATTCTATTTTGTTTGCAAACAATGTCGGACTGAATTATTCTTTTCAGTACGCTTGTTACAAACATGTATAACACTAGAAGATATAAATAAATAAAAAAATAAAGGTTGAGATATTGTATACATTATTGAAGAAACCTTATACACGTTAAACTTGTGTACGTACCGGTAACTTAAAGATATATTCAACTATATGTTAAAACATCTTTAGGGTATTAAAAAATGTAATATACGCTATACTTACAGTATTCTACTATTCGTGCTATAAGTAAATATTGTATTATATGATGATACTAGAAGTTACCTGCGGTTCTGCACGCGCTTTTTTAAAATGTATTTAAGAAATGTAAAATTGTGAGTAGGTGTGTACATTACAGAAATGCTTTTTCAAAAACATTTGTAACTACGACACGCACGCCATCTACTGTAACATTTAACGTGTACATTAGATATGTGAATACTAACAGTGTATCGAATGGATTTGCTATCAGCAACATACCTGGAACTGTAACCTACTATATAACTCTAACCGGTAGTTCTTGAGATTAGCGCGGTCAACTATATAAACAAACAAACATTTCAGCTTTATATATTGGTATAGATTACTTCAATCTATAAATATAAAATCAACTGCCGAATGTACGTAAGCACATCACTTACGAACGGTTACACCTACTTGGCTATTCTCTTTTTGTTGTGTTTTAATTGTCAAGACAAGATTTGACAAGACAAAATATGGTTAAAAAAAATTGAATGATATAGAATACAGGAGAGCGATCGTCAAAAATATTGACAGTATGGCGTTCAATTAATAATTATTTTTCATAATTCAATTGCCATTTTATTTTGTTACATCGTCGTATTGTAAAGAGAAGATTTATTCTCATTTACTTCGGCAGAACCTTCGTGTAACGCCGAAACGGGCAGATAATATGTAAAAATACTATGCACTGTTTTTCCTAACTTAATATTACTAATAATTAGTAACAAGATTATTTTCATAGTATTTATCTACTCAGTATGTTACCTTATGCATTACTAAAGTAAAAAATCTATACTAATATTATAAAGAGGTAAAGTTTGTGAGTTTGTGACGTTGTACGGGGTAATCTCCGCAAGTACTAACCCGATTCAGAAAATTATTTTACCAATAGAAAGCCACGTTATTTATTAATGTCATAGGCTGTATATCATGCTAAGACCAATAGGAGCTGAGCAACAATGAAGAATGTTTTAAAATCGGGATTTTTTTTCCTTTTGAGAGCTTCCGCTGCGTGTTAGCCCAAAATAACTATTCCACGCGTACGAAGTCGTGGGCAGGCTATTAATTAATTATATTATTGTTATTATATTATAAAGAGGTAAAGTTTGTGAGGTTGTAGGGGGTAATATCTGGGGAGTCGGAGAAAAAATGGTCGAACGAAAAGGTTTCTTACAAACGCTGCCTTAACGATGAGAGATATATGATTGAGTTCTAGAGAAAAGTTGTAGCGTGATAATGCCTATTACCGCCCAACGAAGTGGGCACGGGTCAGCTAGTATGAAATAAAAGATTAAACCTTAAATAACTGTAAATTGTAAATTAATATATATTTCCACCGTTTTAAAATTTAAAACAATATATTATTATCTAGAAAAAATGTTTAAATATAGAAAAAGATAAAAATTGAACATGATTTCAAATGAAAAACATACAAAGTAACTTCTGTTGGCCATATACAGACAGATTCTTAAATTGTTCTACAAATTTACGATTGTGATTTTTAAAAATATTATTATATGAAAATATTAATATGATTTGAGATTAATAACGTGGAGCACATACAGTATTTTTAAGGAATATAAAACATAGGAAACTCACAAAATAGTTTAAAACATTTGTAGAGTAATAAAATCGTGATCGATTTATATAGAGCTATTATTGCAGTAATTACCTGTTACATGCGTCCGTCCTTTTGCTTTTAAATTCTCAAGTATTTTCATAATTACTACTTCTGTTAACATCACCATTAATAATCACATTTTTTTACGACAATCTGTATGCGATTATAAGTCTCTATGTGGAAAAAATAATGCAACATTTTATACTTTGGGCTAACGCTTTGAAAACATTATATACATATTACTATCTCTCTATGGAAATAATTATTCTGTCCTTTGTAGTTTTGTGACGTATAAAGATTGATGTTTATAACTCATTAGCTGTTCCGGCGACTTCGTCCGCGTGGAATAGTTATTTTGGGCTAACGTTCACACGCAGCGAAAGCTCTCAAAAGGAAAAAAACGATTTTTAAACATTCTTCATTGGTGCTCCGCTATTGGTCTTACCGTGATGATATACGATGATATAAGATACGATAAGCCTATAACCTTCTTCGATAAATGACCTAGTTACACTGCAAGAATTTTTCAAATCGTACCAGCAGTTCTTGTGATTACAATCTAAACTATGTTTAAAGCTTCATGTGTTTTCAGTTTTTGGTGTGAACAGATCTATGCTTATGGATAAACCAAAATATTTTTGCTTATATTTATACATGCATGTTGTTATATGAGATTCAACGAAGTAACAAAATTCAAGATATAAAATTCTGTTTCATCAGCTTATTAGGATAATAGTCAAGAATACTGTTATTGAAAGGAAAAAAATGTCATTTACGTGTGGTGATACCTAAAATCAAATTTTAACATAAAACTGCGTTATTGATGGGTTTCGCAGATGATATGTAACCACTTAATATGATAAGCAAACAGACCGAGCTAAGTTGTCTGGAGGATTACTGTCAAATAAGTTAGAACTTAATCCTGGAAAACGCTCAGTATATTCGTAAGTGCTCGGTCGGAGATAGAGCGCGCGAACAAGCGCTTCTTGATAAATGTAACTCCGTCTGCGAATTCGATGTGTACCAAGATTCCAAATTGATTTTGCAATCTCAAAGAGATACAGTTGCTGGTACAGCCATAAACCATTGGGGATAACTCAGTGCTACATGTAGGCCAGAACATCAAAAATTTTGTATTGTAGGTACTTTTATACAAAGGCACTTAGAGGATACGTCTCAGATATGGAATGTTATGGTAGTTATGGTATCATAACTATACTGACAGTATTAAGAGTATACAAAATAAATGTAATAAACATTTTACGTTTTAGTTTTGTTATAGAAAATACCGTAAAACGACCTAAGATCAGAAACTACATATTGTTCATACAAATTTTCAATATTGATATAAATTTTTCAGATCTTTTGTCATAACTCTATTGTATATTACCAGACGAATTTCTATTGCGCATTTTATTTGCTTCATTCGATCATAGACGAAAATGTGAAATAGTGCGGGCAAGAAAAGGTTTCAATGAATTGTGTTATCCGAATAACATTGATCCTTCTGAAATATGTACGTTTTCCACTAGAAAGGCTTTAAAGCTCTATTTATTTAATAAGGACAAAAATAAATTATTTTAATATGAAATATTCACAATTCTCGGCAACAGTAATAACAGTAGTTCACGTTCTTTTTGTACTCAAACTGTTTCTTTTAATATGATTGGTTATAACAGAATAACAGATTCCTTTGTTGTTTTTATATTATTAGTACGATTGTTAAGCAACTTTTGGTTTAAATAGAGTCAATGTTATATTTACATTACTATGTTTTTCTAATTGGTAAATCAGATTTTTCAAATTTATAACTTATGTCTTACCAAATTAATTAATAATTTATCATCACTTACCAAAGAAACAGCAACAGAAGACGATTGTGTATAATGTAATAAAAACTGCCCTGACATCTGTCCTGTCAAATATATAGTCGTCATCATCGAAGGAGTACAACACACTTTCATTAACTTTCGTTATATTGACAGCATCACCAAATTCTGTAGTGGAACTCGATCCATTAACACAACCCCATACACTATTCTCTTTAACATCCGCGGCAATAAGCTGCTTGATCTCATGCATGTTTCCGTATGTAGAGTATATCATATATCATGATAGTTCGTTCTTTGTCTCTCTATATGTGGCACTGAGCATTTTCTGTAACAAAGACAAAAACTTTTTTTTATATTCAGCACTTGAAAAAATATTTACAACTTAATACTATTAAACAAATGTTATGTATATTAAAATTTCGCAAACATGTTCGATGAAAGTTTCCAATGAACCTTGCAAAAGTATTATATGTTTGTCTTTTAAGGGTCTCTATATTTTATATATCTGATCTCCAAGCTTAGTTGTAAAATCTTCAGATAGGGCTTCTATACTGCTAAGTTTATTAAACAGATGTCGCCAACACGTACAAACCTTAAACAAGTCTAGTGATATGATCTTATATAAAATTGGAAACTTTGCATTCATAAATATATTCGTTAATAAATTTTTTGATAATCATATATTACAAATAAAAAGAGCTTATTTATTTACTTTTTGTTTTATATTGATTTCAACTCGGTTGTTTCTTGTTGGTAATTAATTTGATTTCTACAAAAATGTATATGTTTTTTTTAATTAAATTAGCATAAGTAAATAAACTCCGCTTCCAATTAATCTTTAAGAACTAACATTACAAATGTAAAAGGAAAAATTAAATACACATCTTCACGTCTGGTATCATTTTATACGATAATAAGCGGTTCCAATTGTATTTCCAAACTCGAAAAATCTTTATAAACAACCTAGAACCCGATTACAGACCGTTTCTAATTGTGAAACTATACAATTCAGGGACTCACTCAAACACATACCTAGTTGTTTTAGTGAATAACTTACGCATGTGTGGAAGAAATTTCGATGAGGTGGACATAGCGCCACCTGTTATGCAACAATATCAATAATTTAGTTTTGTTTGAAATACGAACGACAGTTGAATCATTTGGATATTGTGCATACAAAAATACTAAAATCGCGAATAGAAAATGGACGGTTGGGTTAGGAAATAGAAAATTTCGGGTTATACGTACTTTTTGATGGTGAATAGAAAAAAATACAAAAATTGACAAAAAAATTGAAAAAAAAATTTAGGATAAAGACACCCTAATCACCTAGAAGTATAAAATACACTTTACGACCTATTCTCATACCTACCAAACATACGTTTAAAATTTCATAAAAATCGGTCCAGCCGTTTTAGAAAAGTTCAGCCACAAACACCGTAACACGAGATTTTTATGTATTAGAAGTTAACTATCGTAAAAATCACGTATAATAATGTACTATGTAATTAAATAACTGTGAAATAATCATACTTAAATAAGGTGAATGACAAAACTGTCATTATAATTAGTAATCAATGAAAAATCTATTCATATGCTCATTTAAAATTCTTATTTTTCTAAAATAATAAAGAAATCCAATTTTAAGTTTCAGTATTATCAGTTGTTTGTAAAACAGTGTAATAACCATGAATTATTATCAATATCCAGCATAGAACTAATGTAAACACAAATGTTGGCATGCACACACAAACAAGTTAGTGTGCCGACATTTAGATTTTGTGCATTTTGATTCAGATCAGATTTTTTATATATTATTAGTATAAACTTTATAGCGAATTTCTCTAAAGAATGTTGGAAAAATAAGAATATGAAAAAGTAAATAGACTGCATAATACGTTTCAGTTAAATTAGACATTTATACTCACACCAAAATACATCGTTTGGTATCAAAAAACAAAGTACACTAAATGTGGTTATTCAGTACAATAACTTTTGTTCAACAATTTGTAGGAAGAAATCACCGTGTAACTGGTACATGTTATTTCAAAACTGTCCTGGTACTAGCAGGTACTTGAACAATTTTCTAAGTAATTGAAAGCAAAAACTATCTCGTGGAGCGGATGTTATTTGTTCAAGAGTCGTTATAATAATTTAAGTAAGCCTATTCTAATATTTGATGACATACGTCTGCATTCAAAATATACTACGTTGATATATACATATTGATTGAAGCTATGATGGCATAGTTCGTAGCGAGTTCGGACACCGTGTCGATAGACGTAGGTTCGAATCATGGCAACTGAGTCTTATCTTCCAGTGAAAGAAAACATTGTGATGAACCCTAGCATGATGGTAGGACTTTTTCTAAGTACGCCTGACTAGCTACCATCGTCTAGTTGAAAATCTATCACCAAGCGCTTGCTGGTGTGTTCCGACATATAAAACATATATATTCCTTAATTTGTGTTTCCCAAGCTATATATATAAACATACATACAAAAAATGAACTATAGGTCTATACAAAGGATGAACTGTATATCTATACAAAAGATGAACTGTATAATCTATACACATAATAAGAATGTAAATTTAACGTGTCTGTACTTTTTCGATTTTCGAGAAAAAAAGTTGTTGCAGGTGTCTAGGAATAAGTAATAGAATATATTTCAATCATTTTAAGAAATGTCTGTCTGTTTTGAAAAACACGCATCACTGTTAAAGTACTGGATTCATAATAAACTCTCAGCAATAAAATCGTAAAGCATATCCTCGGGAGTTACTTAGTCTTTGTTTCATTAAAATCGGTCCACTCTATCAAAAGTTATTCTAGTTTTAATGGCGACGCGGCGTAAGTACAAGAAAAAAGTAGACAAGTAAATGGGCTTAATACATTCAGATGACTTTATTGATCACTGTTTTTTACATAAACTTCCACGCAGACGAAGTCGCGGGCACAGCTAGTATATAAATAAATGCCACGATTAAATATTAGGTCTTTACCTATGAAATTGCCGTTTTGTATGAAAAATTTAAACGAATTTTTTTCATGTATTTTTTATTTGTATTAATCGAAGTAATCACCCATGCAATCATTGCATCTTTGCCAACGCAGTGGCAGTTTATTGATGCCCTTCTTAAAGAAATCAGCTGGATGGGAGGCAACAAATTCTACAAAGGCATTTTGTACTGCCTCTCGGGTATTGAATTTTTTTCCCGCCAAGGAGTTATCCAAATTCTGGAAAAAGTAGTAGTCTGTAGGCGCAAGGTCTGGTGAGTAGTGCGGATGACGGCGAACTTCCAACCCCAGTTCTTGCAACTTGGAGACCGTCTTCTGTGCAGTATGAGGTCGCGCGTTGTCGCACAGGAGCAGCGGAGACGAGCGATTGACCAATGCTGGTTGGAGATGTGCCAGCTTCTCCATCATTGTGTTCAGTTCTTCACAGTACACATATGCAGTAATGCTCACCCCGTTTGGTAAGAAGCTGTGATGAAACACACCGGCGCTAGACCACCATACAGTGACCATCACTTTTCTAGGGGTAAGTTTTCGTTTAGGGCATTGTTTAGGTGCTGAACCAGAATCCAACCAACTTGCTGAGCGCTTGCGGTTATCAAACAGAATCCATTTTTCATCGCAGGTAACAATGCGGTTCAAAATTCCTTCATTTGTGTGTCTGTTGAGCAGTGCAAGGCACGTCTCGACGCGTACTTCGCGCTGGCGATCATTGAGTTCGTGGGGCACCCATTTGTCAAGCTTTTTTACCTTGCCAATTTGGCGCAAATGGACCAATATTGTTTTGACGCTAACGTCGAAAGCTGCTGCTAATTCAGCCGTAGATTGTGTATCATCAGCTTCCACAATCGCCTTTAATTCGTTATTGTCGACCAAAGTCTTCGGACGACCGCGAGGTTCATTTTTCAGGTTGAAATTCCCAGAACGGAAGCGAGCAAACCAATAACAGGTGGTGCGTTGGTTTGTAGTGTTAGCTCCGTAAACGTCGTTGATGTTGCGTGCCGCTTGTGCCGCGTTGCTGCCACGACGGTACTCATATTCCATAATTACTCGAATTTTTAACGTATCCATGATGACAAAAAAGATTGAAATGCGATGAAAATGTAACACTAATCAATAAACAAATGACTACTTTTGGAAAAAGAATTCCATGTTTTTAAAATAAAATTAATTTGAAATTAGAATTCTTAGCCAAACAAAAATTATTTTGATTTGAAATGGCCAGTACTGCAGAACGGCAATTTCATAGGTAAAGACCTATTATCATCATCTATATATTAATACGTGAAGCCAAATCTTTGTATCCCTTTTTGAAAGAAATGCGCGAACGGATGAACGTGAAATTTGGCATAGTTAAAGTTTATATGGAGGAGAAGTGCAGAAAGTTATTTATTTTATATAAAATGCATTATAAGTACATTAAATTAATTAAAATATGCATTACTCACACTACTGCTCCAATTTTACACAACATATACACACATGTAAATAAAAATGACATTGACATCCGTCAATAACGGACTTCAAAAAAGTAGTAATAATATTCGTCCAATAGGACAGGCGAAGGAATTAATCCATACTGCCAAACTTCAAAAAAGGTTGCGAAGGAGGTTGCTATGCTTGACTGTATGTATTTTTTTACTCTTACGTTCCAATTATCCTTTTTTATTCTACATTTAACAATGATATTATAACATAACTTATATATTAACACGTGAAGCCAAAACTTTGTACCCCTTTTTAAGCGAATTGCGCGAACGGATGAACTTGAAATTTGGCATAGTTAAAGTTTATATGGCAGAGAAGTGCACAAAGCTATTTTTTTTTATATAAAATGCATTACAATCATATTAAATTAATTAAAATATACATTACTCACACTACTGCTTGAATTTTACACAATATATATGTAAATGAAAAAGACGTTTCGAACATCCTTCAACCTTCTTACGTTCCAATTACCTTTTAAATATTTTTAACATGACTGACGTTGCATGCCTTACAATATGCCCTTTGAAACCAACTGGTCAAATTGTAGGTTAATTTTAGAATAATATAATATGTAAATTCATAATATACATTAATATTAATTGATAAATAATTTATCTTTAGTAAATTTATGGAACTACTGAAATAATTATTATTCTCATTGGTTTTATTGAATGTCAAAATTTTTATGAGACAGACTGCTTTCACTTCATGTCACTTTGCTTCATGTTGCCATAAGAGTAAAGCAATATTTCCAAAGTCAATGTTAATATTTTAATGTTTAGTATTTCTTTATGGTGTACTCAAATGATGATTCAATAAAAAAATGAGCGAAAAATACTTTGTAAAATCAAAATGAGAAAATTTGTTTGGTCATGAAAGTAATCCATGACTTATATCTCCGCGGTTACAATGATGCAGTTCAACTTGATGTACCAATTATATTTAGTACAGTTGATGATGAATTATGAACAAAAATGAATTCATTTTCAAAAGTTAATGGTAGTATTATAAACATCTTTGTTTTGGCTTCATAATTTGATTCTATTGTGTATCCATTACTTTTCCAAATGATGATACTGGGCATATCACTATTCCTCATAATGTATAGACTATATTTAATTCAATATCACCCAGAAATACCACGCGCCCATGGTGTCCTGTAAAATTAATTGAAAATTGTGTCATGAGGGGGTCCGATAATTTTTTTTATTTTCGTAAAGTTATGTTTACTTAGTATTTAAGAGCCTTACCACCTTATGCAACCGCCTGTTTTTTGTTTCAAATTTATAATCAATTTCAATTTTCATTTAGACATCGTTTTTTTTATGTTTATATAATTGAAAAAAAGTGGCAAATAACTGAGTAGGCATGATGAAAGCCTTTGATTATAGAGGTTATAATACCCTTTGATAAAAGAACCTTAATAAAGTTCAAACTTTAAAAATTCAATGAACCATGGTCGAATGTCGACCTCTGGGCGCCCACTAGTATGTATATAATATGTCAGGCGAGAAAACTAATAAAAAATTATCTCTAGTGTGGGTAGTATTACGTGTAGCTACGATAATTAAAACATGTTATTGAACGGATGATCGAACTCCGAATTATTTCTGGATGGATTTTTACACCCGAAAGTCTGACATCGAGTAGATACGCTTCGTGAGAAGTATTTCAATACTGTAAAGTTAAAAAACCTAAAGGAATATCTATACACGCGGTAGCGTGTAAAGCTAACAGAATGGCGAGCGATAGTGATATAACACGATCCATTTGGAGCAAATTTTCACCCCCTCATATCTCAAATGTATGTTCATTAATAAATTGGACGGTAGACACAGAGCAGGAAAAAATGCATAGAACAAGGGATAAATAACATTAAAATGATTAGTTAAATATATGACAGTGAGAAAAAATTGTCTGACTAGCACAATTGCTAAAGGGGTAGTAGAAAATTATGAAATAGGAATTAATAGGTATAAAATCTTATGATGAGTGGTTCAAAGAATATTTTGAACATATGTTATTCGCCGATCGCGATGACAGGCAGCTCACATGCTATTTTTTCCTAAGCTCAACTCATCCTATTTTTTTATTTTAGCACGGCAAAATGACTGCACTATGCCTGATGGTAAGCACAGTACAATCCAAAAGCAATGGCGACCACCGAGTGACACAGTATCCATCGCCGGTCATGCCGGCCTGCGAAAAGCTGGATATGCGCAGCCTGATCTCGAAACGCGACCCGCAGAAGCGAATCACTATGAGGGGCTTTTTCGCCATATACATGGTGGTTGCGACCCAGTTAGGCTGTAAAACCCTACTACCCCGCTTTCGCCATTGCCTCGTTCGTTATTCAGCAGGGTGCACCATGTGCAGGTGAGGTTGGCTTGGATGTCTTATGACGTTATTCGACACCCCTTACACCTATCCTAACGCGTCACCACTGATTCAGATTTTTATTCTTTATGGCCATAACGACTATGTATTTATCACACTGCTTGAATATTTTGGTTACTGTTCATATTTTACTCCCACATTAATCTAATAAACGCTGAAAATATTGTTTAATTCTTCGTAATAACCACTCTAATAATTTAATAATAGTTGTAAAAATATTTTCTTAAATGTTTTACACATTACAGGCATCTTATTTATTCGAGGGATGAAATTTTGTTATAAAAGAGCATGTTTTTCCGTAAAACAGAGTATAAAAATGTTAATCACGTATTAAAGGCAAGACTCGCGGGTTTCAAAGTAGCTGAGCTTAGTAGTCTCGTTAAGTAAAAAGTACTTTGCTACTTACTGTGCTCATCTGACGGGTTTCTTTAAATGGGACGGTAATTAAATATATAATATATATATCACTACATATTATAAAACAAAGTCCTCTGCCACGACTGTCTGTCTGTTCGCGATAAACTCAAAAACTACTACTTTTCATGCGGTTTTCACCAGTACATAAAGTGATTCATGCAGAACGTTTAGGTATATAATTTGTCATGGTTTTTTTATTATCAGGTGGGACAACGTCCGTCGTGCCCACTAGTATATATAGGTATAATTCACGATATAAGTTTCATAAAGGTGACCAAACAATTAACATGATAGATGTTAATACTTTGGAGTATCTATTGTTTTTCTTTTATGATTGTATGACAAATTATAGACATGAAAAAATACATACGACTTAGATTAACAATGATTTCCGTTTTATAGTAATTGATCGAGCTGTTTGGCACTAATCTATACACATATTATATAACTGGTTGTACCCGCAGCTCCGTACGCGTTTTTTAAAATTGATTCAAAGAAATATAAAATTGTGAGACAATGTACAATTATAGAATTGACCTCTAAAAACAATTGTAAGTATGACACGCGTGCCACTTACAGTAACATGTAACGTATACATTAGATATATAAATACTAACAGTGTGTCAAATGAGGTTTCTCACCAGCAACATATTTGGAACATTAACCCACCATATTACTACCTCAGTGCTCACTTACACTGTATAAGGAACTAATGAAACAATGACTTAAAGATAGATAATGATATAATATGCCCATATTATCAATAAGTAATACGTTTATGGTCTAAGATCTCATTAGGAAAACCTCTATATCATTAAAGTTATTAATAATTGTAATGTCGAATTGTAAACAATAAGCTGGTAATTATTTATCTAATTAAAAATAAAGAATGAGTTGAAATCTTGCTAAATTTCATGCCGACAAAGTCGCGGGTAACAGCTTGTCTAAAATAAAATAACCTCAATTACTTTTTATAAGGTTCGCTATCTACCAGTGAAAACCCGTGAAAATCGATCTAACTGTTTTAGAGAAAGCACTGTGGGCGACGTCACAATTAACGTCTAATATCAATTAAAACTGCCTAAATTACTTTTTGTAAAGTCAGTTATCTGCAAGTGACAGTCTCGTGAAGACCGGTCTAACCGTTTTGGAGATAGCACTGCG
Source organism: Antheraea yamamai (assembly GCA_036509395.1). Classification (NCBI taxonomy): domain Eukaryota; kingdom Metazoa; phylum Arthropoda; class Insecta; order Lepidoptera; family Saturniidae; genus Antheraea; species Antheraea yamamai. Next base: position 11,672,680 of record AP028427.1, on the reverse strand, counting down.
CGCGAAGCCACGGTTAACAGCTAGTATAAACTAAAATTGCTTGAATTACTATTTGTAAGGTTAGCTATCTGCCAGTGAAAATCTCGTGAAGGTCGGTCGAACCGTTTTGGAGACAGCACTGTGGGCGACGCCACGGTTAACGGGTAGTCTAAATTAAAACTGCTTAAATTACGTTTTGTAAAGTCAGCTATCTGCCAGTGAAAGACTTGTGAAGACTGGTCTAACCGTTTTGGAGATAGCACTACGGGCAAAGCCACGGTTAACAGCTAGTATACATTAAAATTGCTTGAATTACTTTTTATAAGGTCAGCTATCTACCAGTGAAAATCTTGTGAAGATCGTTTGAACCGTTTTGGAGATAGCACTGTGGGTGAAGTCACGGGTAACAGCTAGTATAAACTAAAATTTCTTGAATTACATTTTATAAGGGTAGATATCTATCAATGAAAATTTCGTGAAAATCTGTCCAACAGTTTTGAAGATACTATTGCGGACGAAGCCGCGGTTAATAGCTAGTCTAATTTAGAGTAGCCTAAGTAACCCGTTATAATTTCAGCTATCTGCCAGTGAAATTCCCGTCAAAATCGGTCCAGCCGTTTCGGAGATTACCCAGAACAAACAGACAGATAGACAGACCGACAAAAATTATAAAAATTGCATTTTTGTTATCAGTAACGTATACACTTTCGTACCCAATCAGTAAAAAATTTTTTTTGATATTACATACAGACACTTCATTTTTATTATATGTATAGATATAGATTATAATGACGACGCGGCTTGAGTATGAGAGAAAAGTAGATTCGTAAATGGATGTAATACATTCAGATGATATTATTAGTCATTGTTTTTTGTTACATCAGGTTCTATGCGGACAGAGTCGCGAGCACAGCTAGTAATTTATATGGAAGTTAGTAAATTTTTAGTTAGAACATTAGAAATTTTGTAGTTGTATTTAGAGACCCGCATGATGACAATTATTGACAAAGGATAATAGTGTTTTAGTAGACAATATTATTTTTATAAAATGTGCTAATCATCTACAATCTACTGCAGTCATTTTGCCAAAACTTATTCAAGCTTAGGTTCTTAGGTTTTACCTTTAAAACTTGTTATTAACTTCCACGAACTTCAAAATATAAAATTTGATATTTTATACAATTTTTCGAACTTTTATTATTAAAATTGATTTGCTACATGTGAATTTATGAATGGGCATTCCCAATTAATTGCCAATTTGTTATACCAATAACGAATAGTAAATGTTGGGACTGGGAGTTAAACATGTGATATTATAAATATCCGGAATGTTGTTTATCCGTAGAGAAACGGGTGTATGTTAACATTCATGTCGTGTCAATATCCATTTTTCTCAGATCCAAATCACATAATGTACTATATAACGCCCACCGAACGACACTGTAATAAATACATAAGCTTAATTTAATTGTGTACATCTCGCTGTGAATATTCGAACCATACTGCATTATTTTTCGGTTTTCAATATAGAAAAAAAAAAAAAGGATTTTTTAAAAATTGATAACATTAGAACCAGCTAGCTACTAAACACAAAAAAATGGAATCGATTGAGAAACAGACGAGGAAGATGTACTTAACTGTATTGTCACTGCCTATTTATATATTATAGAAGATATTTATATAGAAAAATTTGTGCGTGTATCATTGTGTAGGTACACGCGGAGGAAGTGAAACTTTTTGAATTATATGTATTAAAACCAGAAACTATATACTATATGAAGTCCCGTAGTATAAATACTTAACTATGCATTCACTCATTTTGGTATACTACTAGTCCGATACAAACACATACATACTTACAAATACATACCTACCTCACGCGTAACGAATTTTTTCCCCGCCGTGCTATAAGAAGTTTGACTTCAATAAATCCGAGATTACCTATATGTATTCAACGGTGACGGCTAAGTAGTGACATATTTGAAAATAGCGTCGAGAACACACGAGAAACATAGATTCAAATTCTGCGGTGTGCCTAAGCTGTCGATGAGGAATTACATTGTGATAAAATCTTAGTTTCATGAAAAAATATTTTTAGCTCGCTATGATTTACCACAGTGAACTAGAAAGTCTGACGCCTAACACCTACGGGCATAAATATATCTGCTTACAAAATACACATTATTATACTTATTGTCAACATATATTTTAAATATATCATAGGAGGCAAACGAACAGGTGGGTCACCTGATGTTAAGTAATCACCGCCGTCCATGGACACTAGCAACATGAGGGGAGTCGCAAGTGCGTTGTCAGCCTGTGTTTGGGGGCAGTGGGACGGGAGGGGGAGGGGAAGTGGATCTCCGGCGCACTCACTAACCGAACGAAACGCAACAATGCAAGCACTGTTACTTCACGTCGGTTTTCTGTGAGAGGGTGGTACTACCCCGGCCGAGCCGACACATTCACGCTGAAACCAGTAATAGCTTCAGCGTGACTGTACCACCTACAAGACTATTACATACTTTTACGTGAATACTGCCGTCCAAAGATGCATCTGCGATCTTTTGCAGTATTAAGTTTTATATAATACATATTCGGAATCCAGAAAAAGAGTATGTAATTGTATTTTTTTGTTCAGATATAAGTCCTTATTTTCAAATTAAACATATTCCAAAAACTTATTCCAAAATTAGACGTACTTCACTAAAGACACAGGCTACATAATTTTTACTTTTCCCCGATCTGTGTGTGTCTTTTGTCATATGTACCGCTTTCCCTTACGATACGGCGGCACTATACCACTCTTCAATTGTTGATTTAGGATTTGTGAACTGTACAGTTTATATTATTTAGGTATATATGAACCTTACACTGCTACGGTTAGACTAAAATAATACTATGGTTACCTATCTTCCTATGTACTATTTACTATTTATACATAACAAACTTGTGAATGTAACAGTATATATTATTATGGAAAGTAATAGGAAAACGGAAGCGAATTTATTTAACATCATCTATCAGCAGGCGACAAAGTCCAGGGTACCGCCTAGTGGTAAATAACTAAAGGAATTCCATATTATATACATATGGTACAAAAAATTGTAACCTACCTTACTGCGGTATATATGGTTCGACAAAATAAATCAGTCGAACTGAATTAAGTACTGCCTTTCGACTCCGTTCAGGGCACATTCCACTGAATAGCTTTTTATATTTAATAAAAGTGAAGTCGTCACCAAATTGTGACATATGTAATATTGTAGAAGATATATACCACAAATGTCTGAAGTGCATTCAGTAACCAGCAGTAACAAGTCAGTAACCAAGCCTCAAGACTAGCACTGGAGAATAAAGTGAATGACTCATTAATAGCTTATTGAAGAGATATATTGCTTTCCCGATATCCAAGGAAGCAAGAATGCTTTGCAGGCTGGTTATGGTTGGAATGAAAAATTGGTAAATTATTGATTGTTTGTGTACATTTTGTTTGTTTTTTTATTTTGCTATAATCACTGCGGTGACATGGCATGTGACCGAACCCCAATTAGAAATAAAGATTATATACCGAATACCGAATATGTATCAGCAAAAAAAAGTAGTATAAACATTGGAGAAAAGAATACTCTGAAATCACCTAATACGGTCGAAAACATCTGGAAATTACCAATCAAACTTATTACTGAGTTGGTCACTTCCAAGTAAGTATATTGTATCATGAAACAACTGTTTCGACTTGGTCTTGAACGCGGTGGAAGGACGAAAATTCGATAGTTAAGGAAAAAGCTGTAAGCTGTATTTATATCCATATGTAGGAGTACATAAATTTAATATCTTATTAAGAACAACCTTTAAACTATGCGTTTGATTTAGTATTATAAACAACAACAAAAAATTACAAACTCTTTAATTTGCTAGTAATTTATCTTAATATATACTGATTGTACCAAAAGAAAGGAGCTAAAATTATATATTAACGTCTTCTTATCGAATGTTTTATTTTGTATTAAAATAAATACGACTCAAAAAATTCATCACTTTGTTACACTTTGTCCTAATTTCAATATTAAAGTTAGAAAAAATGGTCTAGATAAAAGAAAATGAGAATCGTTGAAAATAAAGGAGCCCTGTCGTCGGCGACATTATGAATTTGTAGGTATTAAATTATTTATCTTGTTGCTAGACCCTTGCTAGAACTCTTGCTACTTGTAATTTTATACAGCATTAATATCCCTTTTATTTCTATAGCAAAAATATTAAATAATCAAAAACCAAATTTCATACGTCAAGGTTAATTTACATATGACAACACGATATTTTATTTCAAGAAATACTACATATTTATAGCCTAAAATACTCAAATATACATTTAAACGTTACAGAAAATAACTTGGAACCAAATTTATTTTCAATTTTACTTATTAGTCTTTTAGGCACCTAAAAAATTATAAGATCTTTAACTTTCTTTAGCAAAACACGCCAATAATTTATAATACTTGGCTAATTACTTATAAACTTAAAACAAAATTATGAATAAACCTTCTGAACTTTTTTCTAATAGGCGTCAATATATGCGGCAAGAATCATTTACAAAATTATAGAATGTAATAGAAAAAATTTCAAAACTTATTTCTTTTAATACTATCGCAAAAGTGTTTACGAAAATCAATGTTCTATTAAATTACATGTTACGTACATATTCAATTAAAGTCCCGCTAAAATATAGCTTTTAACTCATCTGTATAGCTAGAAAATTCTATCACAAGAAATAAATACAAAGCTGTTACAAATTACTACTAAGTATTGTTTCATGAGGCGAAAAAATTTAATTTTCTCTGTAGATTACAGAATAGATTACTTGATATACTTCGGCGCCTTTCAGTTTTGAAAGTAAAAGTAAAGTAAGAAAGTAGAGATTTAAAGTGATTAAAATTAGTCTACATAATTCTTTGTAAGTAGTTTAATCGTTAATAATTAAAAATGCCTGATTTCATCTAGTTCAAAGACTATAAATTAAATAAATAATTACGTAACTCAAAAGGCCAGAATCATCATTACATGCTATAAAACAAAGTCCCTACCGAGTCTGTCTGTTCGCAATAAACTCAAAAACTACTGAACGGATTTTCATGTAGTTTTCACCAGTACATAAAGTGATTCATGAGGAAGGTTTTAGTATATCATTTGTCAAGGATTTTTTAATAATCAGAGAGGGACAACGTGTCTGCCGTGCCTGCTAGTAGAATATAATTAATAATTAAAGCAGAAGAGTATGATTTAATTGTTTTAGCACGACAACGTGAACGCATTGTATGTGATCGCAATTAAAGTGCAATACAAGCCTAGAAAGCTACAGTCCAACGTAAGTCGTTGACATGCGGGCTTAAAAGCCTCTCAACGGCTGAATAGTGAGAGTCACTGTGACAGCTTTATCACCATGTTCATGGTGAACCCATCGGATATAGATCCCTACCTGAAGTGTACATCGACAATTCATTGCTTTCTCTATTTATATTGTTTATAAGAACATTCCTAGTGTACGCCACTAGTCAAAATTCGACTAAAGTTATTATTGGAAATTATCCCAAAAGAAATGAATGGATTTGAAATAATGATTCAATTTATACACAATAGTTATTGGCTGTTGGAAATTTCACAACAAATGTGCTTCAATCTTCAATTATAATAAATTTGTCTGTTCGAATGTGTGAAAAAATGTTTGTTCGAAGGTAGGGAAAACAGCTTTTTTCAAATTTATTATTGTTAACGAATATTAAGGCTTACCGATAGCTACTAATTAAAAAAATTAGATAATCGGTCAACAAGCAGAAGAGAAGATTGTACTGAACTGTTTTATCTTTGTATATTTATAAATATATTTTATTTATATATACATATATATAGATGAGGTTATTTTAAAATTTAATTTAGGCTAACACGTTATTGATAACCTAATTAAGATGGTAAATCTTTTGTATCAAAGGGACCGAATTCTATTGAGGAAATTTAGACTATTTTAATGAAAATCAAGACCTCTTGATATCCATGTACTAAAATAAAACCCTGTAATAAATCAAAAATGTAGTATCTATACCTTAAGAACAACGTTAAATGTTGGTACAAAACACACTACAATTCAAAAACAAACGCTAAAAATTGAGAAATAGTTACTGGTTAGTTACTAGCTACACCAACAGCTGTAGCTGTAGCAGCTGCAGTTTCAACTCACAAATTGCTGTGGAAACGGGATCTCCAACAAATCTGAAGAATAGATTTAAACAGGAGTCTATTGCTGTCACACTCTGCGTGAACTATGAAATACAGTGCGTAGTTGACTCTACAGCTCGAATAGAAGAAATCATAATTTTGTACGTCCCTTTTCAAAATTGAACCGATTTCAAGTTTTTTTTCAAAACTAATATAACAAGTTTGGATGTGTTTATAGCTTTTTCTTTCATTAATTATACTCGTCAAATTTGTTTCCTTAATGTCTGGATCCGGCAATATAAATGATACAGTTTTAGTATTATTGGAAGGCTCCTAGGTATTATAAAATGTAATATATGGATAAATTCAAAACATATAGACAACATATATATATGGCATGGTATGGTATAAATATACTTTCTCTACTTTCATTAACCAGGAATAAAATAGAGGAATAAGTTAATATGGGATAAACGCCGTCCACATTTTCTCTTAAGCGTACTATGGCAGATTTTAATATTGATCTGTTTGCCAAAATTGTAATGTCCTGTACCACATGCCAATTATGGTCTGTGTATGATGTCAAATTAAAGTCATATGAAATAGATTGTTATTTGTTAACAATCATTGTACTGGCTGTCAAAATATTTAGCACGTTATAGTGAGTTTTTAAAAGTATCGTCTACCACGTTGCAATTACGAGAAAAGAATGGATCATGTAATAAATGATCGTCATATTAATTCTTCGTAATAAATGTGAAAATTTAATATGCAATACTTTTTTGATATCATCGATTTATTAAATTTTGTTCTGTCGCTTAGCTTTAAGTAGTATTAACTACTGGTACATATAAAAAAAAACAGGATGTGTCGTTAAGACACACGATAGAAATGAAACATGTGTATTACGGGGAAACATTTTAATTTCAACGTTTAACGTCACGCGGTTTTCCCAGGCGGTCGCTTATGGAAGTACTGACCGCGCCCGACGTGCTTAACTTCAGTGATTGGACGAGAACCGGTGTTTTTGACACTCTACCGAACACAGTGTTTACGTACATCACTTTCAGTCACACAAAAAGATTGCGGATCAGAATTTAAAAGTCATTAGTATGGTCATAAATTAGTAACAAAGATCTAAAATTGAACGGTATTCACCAAACAAATGATTTTCGAATCGTTGAAATTTTAAGATAATAATTGTTATGAAACGGATGTGCATAAAATGAGTTGTTTGGGCTTAGACAGTCATTTAATTTATAACAGAAACCCAGACAATTTCTATTTTCATCGTTTATTTGTAGGAGATGAGTTCTATAAAGGATATATTTAAATTGTAAGCCTTTATGAAAAGATAAAGATAAGCATGCCCGTACGAAATTTAATAACGAGGGCTTCAAATTTTGTATATAAAATAAACAAACTGTTGTAATTTCTTATCAAAAGTAGATAAAGTACGTTAAGGAGTTCTCTGTATAACTATATGTATTTTTAGATTTAAAATTACCATGTTAAATAAAACATAATATTAGGGTCACTGCAGAAAAAAAACCACACGTGTTACGAACTAGTCTATTGAGGAAAAGCTAGTAATATAGTTTTTCTATACCTTGCCTAAATTATTAATAGATTGACGCAACTTGTTCATATTAATGCTATAAGTATGGCGCGTAAAAATAAGTGGCAATAACAATTATTACTAATAACTAATCTTAAGTATCGTTTGATTACTATTGTGGATGATTTTATTACTGAAACACGTTTATTGCCTTCTCCCAGATGAACTAAAACTAAATAAAATTCATATTTTATGAATTACGTACATCATAAATGTAGCGAATTATATTAGTTATATGTTATACTAGCAACCACTCGCAACGTTATCTGTGATATATTATAAATAAAAGTTTATAATATAAAATATACTATAGCATCAGATTTAGATATAGTGGCAGATTATATATGTTCATTTTCATGATGATCACTGACCGGTGCACTATGGGCAAAAAAATTCCGATAGAAGAAATAGGATCGTCAAATTTGTTTTAGTTAAAAACCAACTTTCATACAATAAGAATCCACTATGACGTTTTTATTTTTAACTGTTAATTATTAAAAAAGGTTGTGCATCAAAAGTTCAATAATTTTGGTCTAAATCAAAGTACACAAACAGTTTTTAACAAAAACTAATAAAAATACAGTCCTATTTCTTCTAGCCGAATTTTTTTGCCCATAGTGCGTTGTTAATAGTAAGGTTATCGCTAATACCATTAAAATTACATAATTATGTGAAATTAAGATATTGTGCTTGTTATCTGATTAAGAACAGCCTTTTAAGATAAAACCCTTACGGAAATGAGAAAGAAGTGTGTTATGTATGTCCGTCTATTCTTGAAGTGAAACTTTTTAAGCGCTTTGATATTCTGATCCGTAATCTTTTTGCATGATTGATGTATAGTTAAAATGTTTCCCTGTAATTCTTCTTCACTTCTATCGTGTGTCTTTGCAACACGTCTTGTTTTTTTTAGTTGAAAACTAGTATATGGCCAATGTATTACAGTTAAATAATTTCATTATATGATTTGAAAAATTTGCCCAAATACATATGAATGAAAAAGGTTCACTTATCTGTTTTCCACCTTTTAAGTTGCGTCTATATTCATGCTTCGAAATACGTAAAAGATAGGACTCACGATACGTCGCTTCCAACACTTTTTACGCCCACTTCACAACAATGGCTTTATAAATGATAAATAGCATAAACAGTTTAAAATAAACTTAACTTTTTGTATTATATTATACAACAAAAAGTATTTATTATGAGAACGGCCATTTGTAGACACAACAATGGAAAAGAAGGAAGAACAATAAATATTTGTAACTGAATATAAATTATAGAACTTATTTACAGTGAATTATTAAATGAATTAAAGTAGATAATTATTGCTTAGTGAATAAATAGGATGTTTCGCTTTGTTCTTGTTTTCAAGTAGCTCTTGATCTAGGGCGTTTGAAGTGTCTCCTACACTTCCTTCCTAGTAGTGCCTAGAATCCAGGGTGTGTTGACATTGTTAATTTGAAATGCATCCGAGTTTTGTTTTAATAAGTATTTAAATATTTGTAGATGTGGGTACATCACCCGTTTAGCTTAGCATAATACAAACTATGCTTAGTTTGGGATCAAATATCCGTTTGTAAATTACATTACGATTAGATTAGATAACTTTTGATAGAGTGAACCGATTTTAAGGAATCTAATAGTCCTTGAAAAACTTGTTCATTATGAATTTAGTTAATTATTTTGGACTTTCCTATGTGTATGTAAATATAAGCTACAAATCTACCTATCTGTTTTTATTGTTCTAAGGTTTAAACTAACGTATTTAATTAAGAACAATAGATAAATAGGTTAACAGCAAGATTTGCAAGACTTGCAAGACTCTTGCTGCAAGACCAAGACCAGGTGTATTGACGCTAGATCAATACGAAGACCAAGCCAAGTATCGTCTTGGTCTTGCATTTGGGCAACACTACTTTATTGTAACATGTAATTATTCAGTAACAATATTTACAAACAAGGATTACCTATTGATGTATTAACTTTTCTTAACTTGATTATACCAGATCATTCAGTGTTTAATTTATCATTATTTATTTTATAAATATATTTTATCGTTTAATTTACAATTTAAGTCTATTAACTTGATATTTTATAATGTAAATTATACTGACTCTATAGTAAACGTCTACAAAAAAGGGAAAGGAACTTCGTTCTAACCGGGGGTCCATAGACCCCTCAAGCTTTTTTTTCATTACCGCCGATATATGTAGGTTAGTTTTTATCTTAATTGAACCCGGTAGATCACGCTACGAACTGGTTCTTATTTAAAAAGACGTCTCACGTACCATCTGGGTATATGTTTGAGTGATTACCTTGATAGTTTGGATTCACGATTGGAAACGGTAGGTATGGCTACAATCGGGTTTTAGGTTTATTAAAAATTTTCGCCTTTAATAATACAATTGAAACCGGTGATAACCGATTTAGTGCAGACGTGGTTGCACGGGTCATCTAGTATAGAATAAATAGAAGAATATGTATAGAAGTCAGCGAGTTTACAAATATAATAATTACTAAATACTAAAAGCCTACAATAATATAAAATGTAATTTCTAGGTCTTACATTATTGTAGGTATTTCTTTTGAATTATACAGTTTTCGTGCCTACAATATAATATTTATATCAGAACAAAAAATTCAGACGCGCATGAAGTTGTCTACGTAGATCAAGGAATTTCATTTAAAAACATTTGGCTTCAGTCATAATATTACCTATAGATACAACGTTTAAAGATTAATCATTTACTCGCTTTTAGGTTGAGGTAAACAATAACCGAACAAATTATTGCCAAAACAAAATGGACGCGTGTGAAGTGAAGCCTGTCAAATAATTCGTTTAATAGATTTCATTTTTACATAGAAACATATAATAACGGAACTGTTAAACGTTTATACTTAAAATTAGATTTCATTCATAAATTTAACTGCACAGTAAACGCATATCTTTGTCAGAATACGTGTGTAAATCTAAATCTTTTTTGTGTACTATAAAATTTTACGTAGTTACGGCTTTATAACGGTTTAATATACGAAAAATATTACATAATCTTTATATCCACGCTCTATGAAAATGTACAAAATATTTCGTATAAAAATTAAAAGATCGAATGTTTATGAATGGGTTTACTTCACGATTTCACGAGCTTAAGTTTACCAAAATATAACATTACTAGCGGACCGGGCGGACGTTGTCCTGCCTTGAAAACAAAAAAAATCCTAAAAGTCGATCGCAGCGCCACCTGCCGGGTCCAATTGTGAATCTAAACTATTCTCGAATCTCCACGAACACACACAAAAAATTTCATCAAAATCGGTCCAGTCGTTTAGGAGGAGTTCAGTCACATACACACGCACACAAGAAATATATATATTAAGATTTAGCATTTCAGAGACATCATAGTATCAACTATAATTAAGCTTTAAAACCTAAAGCAATCGTTATGAAATAAGGTTTAAAGTTCCTTGTCGCATCCTGTTTATCTGTTTTAACATACCTTCAATTTCCGTTTGATTAGGACTAGGAATACAAATCATATTGACCGGGAAACGATGACCGAGCTATTTATTTAATACGATGAAAATATAGACCAAACTACGGATACGTAAATTTATTTGTGCTGACATAGAAACTACCCTGAAACTGACTTCGTGTACCGCTCACAAGGCATTAAAATAACTGATCGCCAAACTAGCACCATCATTATGTCATCGAAGGGAGTAGAGGAAATAATATTTTAAAATCTTTAGAAAATTCGGTGAAGTAAATAAAATAAAATGAATTAGGAAGTGATGTCTTTGACTAGTGAACACCAAAGAAAAAAAAATAGTGCGTGGAGTCCCTCCGCGCAGAAGAAGTGAGACTTCGTAATGTGGAAATAAATATAGGAAGGGGTAGAAATTGATTTTTAGTGAAATCATATTGTTTCTTTAAGACAAACTTTATTAACATTGCTTACAATACACAATTGATCGCATCTTTTAGTTATCATTTTCGAGTGGAGAAATATCCAAATCTATAACATTTACAATGGGATTATGATAACTAAAGTAAGATACGAAATGTTTGATTATATTTCTCGCTCTGTGTCTTTATATTCCCCCTCCCCAGGAGCGTTGAACGTTTAACGCAACAGTGCTTTCATACCCCTCCATGGTAGCGTTAAACGTTTAACGCAACCTTGTTGGAAGTCGTATTAGAAGTTTCACTTCAAAAATTATTAATACATGTTGAAATGGCTCATTATTATTAAAAAGTACTATAAGGTACTTGTACATAAAAGAGCACGTTTAAATTAGTTGTGGCTATCTATTTAGGTTAAAAGAAACCCAAAGTAAAAATGTTAACATTTAAACTTGTTCTATTTGAAACTCTATTACTTATGTGATCGGTGACTTGAACAAACAGATTGGATACCGAGAACAATGACAATGCCGTAGGCAAATAACGTATTGTGACAGCACTGGAGCTCCGATGAAATCTTCACTTCCTTTGAAACGCAACTTATATATATCGACACCCACACTGTATAAAATTATATGGCAATGATCCCAGTTGTACTGGGAAATGTTCAAAACGCATTTATCATATTTAATTTGTAATCAAATATTATGAAATGTGCTGTGTTTATACTATAGATTATTTTTACATATCTGTTCCATGTAACTAATTCCTACTTCATTTTCATAATAAAGTAACATCTACACTTATCGCGATAATTATACCATTAATATTTATTTGTATCAATAGATTGAGAAAACAGTGTAGTAAAAAATGGTTACAATAATAAATATAAAATACAGCATTCAGTTGTTACAAGTTTTTATATACTTTGTATATATTTTTGTTGCTAAGAGCAACGCTTTAATAATCTTATCATTAATAATCTATAAGCTATGTTAGTGAGAATGTTTAATCAATATCTTGCTTGAATAAAATGGTAACAGAATCATTCTAATTGTAAGATCGACACTGTTCTGTGATGGCTAAAATTAATATCTTAAATAACTCTAATTAAAGAAAGGAAAAAAAACTTTAATTGTGATTGCATACAGATTTAAAGATTTCAAAAATCTCAAACAATTTATTATCTTGTTGACATAATTGTAGTACAGCATTCAGTAAAACGTCCTTATAAGCAATGATATATGATAAATGTGTAAAATATAAAGTTATATTTTACGAACTGAATTATTCGTTTTAAAGAATGAAACGTCTATGTTAAAAATAGATTAAGATTGGCTATTCAAATAAGCACGTTGGTTTGGAATAAAATAAAAAAGATTTACAGTTTCCTGCATGATTTGAATGACTGGAAAATCCTACATATACTATCAGAGTAATATATGCAAACATATATACGCTGAACGATAATCACTTATCATAAAAATAAAATTTAACCGTGTGATAAATTCAATCAAAGGTTAGATTAATAGAAATTACCAAAATTATATAAAATATAAGCTTTCATTACATAATTTTAACGTTAAACATGCGTTTATTACTTCCAAGATATTTTCGCAGTATACTTATTTAATTTAGACTTTCAATCGTTATATTTAAATAAAGCACAAACTCGGTCATCTTTTCGAAAAATTATAGTGGACAGGAATCGACAAGGTAATAGAACGGTTTTAAAAAGTTAAGAAGATTGAAAAGGGTTTGCTATGTTGAACAATTTACTTGAGTAGCGAATAGATGTGTATTCTTGTGCTTGATGAGTAATATGCATAAAAAGAGATGAGTTCAAATCTCTCTCTCTCCATCCATAACATGTAAAAATAAAATAACTGTTATGCATGTCGTCAAGGCCTATATCTCGTGCTCTTAATACAATCATTTCAACAGCTACTAAGAGTAAAAACTATATATATATAATACTAGCTAAGTATATAATATTGTTCCATTGACAAAGTCATTTTATAACTAGCTGATACTCGCGACTTTGCTTTATTTATTATCTTTATTATTATATTTATATTTATTTATATTTTATATATATATATATATATATATATATATATATACAGAAATATAATTGTATACATTGTTAACATAAAACAAATTTAAAAGTATAAATATTCTTTGCTTACAAAGTTTCTTTATAAATAATGTTATCCATTTACTTATCTTCCCCTGCGTATACGTACCATACCGCTTACCCCAATTCGCATGTCGCTAGTACTAGTAGCCACAGCTACTAGTACTACTTGCAGCAAGTAGTTAGTAGCTAGATATTAGAAAAATCGTAGCTTTTTAAACCTTAATAACTTTATATTAAGCAAGGATATCGCGATATCTACTTAATTAAGGACTAAGTGCCTAAGACGTAATACCTAAAATTGTATTTATCGAAATGAATAATTATTAATCAATTAATCTTCGTGATTCTATCGTGATGTGCACACAACGGCAGACCTCTACCAATTTAAAAGCATCCGAATTAGTATATAACCTGTCAGATATGTTTAGTTTTAAACGACAATTTCATTACAAAAAATCATGAATTAAATAAAAAAAGTCTAACGTTAATACTAAAATAAAATAAGGATATTTGTAAAATATTAGTACATAAATTATCTTGTAAATGTTAAACTTATATATATTCAAAACCGCAGACATTATCTAGAGAAGAGCAAGTTCTTTGATATAATAAACATACGATAACAAATTTTTCAACACTATAGGGTATTTGCTGGACGATCGTTTACGTATGTATGTACACAATATGTAAACAGATTAATCGTGATATAAAACATGCTAACCCGACATCACACAGAAAATAAACTTTTAATTAGTTCTACTGTAGGTTTTCTGCGAGAGTGATAATATTATATTCCTCTGTCACCTATACTACAGAAAGTTATATATCGTCGACGAATCAACAGAATATAATTATTGGTTGCAGTTTTGAAATAATTTATGAACAAATATTTCACTTCAAAAGAATACTACATCTTACGTGAATCTAAATAATACAAACATTATAAAGAAGTAAAATTTAGGTACGTTTTAAAACAACTGTTTTGATTCCAAAAACTAAAAGTATAGTCTGTTTTATTGTTTATTTTATACTACAACTAGCAGGCACGGCAGACGTTATCCCGCCCTGATTATAAAAAAAATCCTTGACAAATTATATACCAAAACCCTCCCCATTAATCATTTAATCAACTGATGAAACTGACTCCATGAAAATCCGTTCACTACTTTTTGAGTTTATCGCGAACAGACAGACAGGCAGACGGGGTAGGGAACTTTGTTTTATACTATGTAATGATTAACGCATACGAAGCAGAAGTCAGATGCTGGTATGTTACAAACAATGTACCTAGAAAACAAACATATCCATGATTTCATAATTGTCCTTCAAAAATTACAAACAGCAGAATTCATATAATCTGTAGAATTCATCATTTCTTAAAACTGTTATTAAAAAAAGAAATAACTATGTTTACATTGAACTCTTGCGGATCCCTATAAACTCATTAACACGCGTATTACAGCGGAAAAAAATCATATAAACCGTTTTAATGCGAAACAAAAATAACTTCTCGTTTATAATGTACAAACCATTAATTTGAATTGTCTGCAGCCGGACATTCGCTCGTGTGGAAGATAATTTGTGAGTTTTTACACGGTCTACAACACCGATTAAGTAAATTAATTTAAGATACGCGTATCCAGCGTATATACTGAATAATACAATATTAATTAATATATGCGCATTATCTGTACTAATATTATAAAGAGGTAAAGTTTGTGAGGTTGTGGAGGGTAATATCTGAATCTACTAAACCGATTTGAAAGATTCTTTCGGTGTTACATAGCTCATTTATCCAGGAAGGCTATAGGCTATATATCATTACGGTAAGACCAATAAGAGCGGAGCATCAATGAAGAATGTTTCAAAATCGGGGTTTTTCCTTTTGAGAGTTTCCGCTGCGTATTAGCGTTAGCCCAAACTATTCCATGCGGACAAAGTCGCAGGCAATAGCTAGTAGTTTTATAATTCAATTATCATTGCTCAGTGGCAACGATTCGTAATCCGTGTTCGACAAGTATATCGAACATTAATATCTACGGTAATCAAGGTGACGGACATTAATCGTCAGCAATTATTCAATCAGGAATTAATTGAAACCACCTACTATTTTGCCTAATTCAATCTATTCCGACAAATAAACAATACAAAAATTCTAAGGTACACTTTATATACAGTCGTTTATAAATTTCAAACAATAAAAACATTTGAAAAGATTGAGTTCTTAACATTAACACGGTTTTAAAAACAATAAAATTTAGAAATAAGAAAAGACATGTATGTATGTTTAAAACTTAAACATTAGGTTATTATCATTTTGGTCAGGGAAGGACCTGCAATTTTTTAATGTTATTTTTAACGTAAATATAAAAATATGTACCTTCTATCAGTCATATTTTTCCACAACAAAGTCTCATAATTTCAACAGATTTACATTAATAATTAACTAAATTCTTTACATGACTAGTTCGATCGCGAAAAACATTATAAATTATTATTAATTATTTCTACATCATCTATATTTTATTTTATTTAATTTAGGAACTTTAAGGTTATACTCCTTTTACTATTTCGAATTTATTTCCTCAGAAACCACGTATAAACGTAAAATTAACACTTCACAGGTTTGAAAGACGTTTCTGCCGCCGTAAACTGGAGAGAAAATTTGACCGGAATTTTAATGTATTATTTTTCCTTGAGGTTTTATATGAAAATGGAAACATATATGTTTATATAACCTTTTATATAATAAACATTTCGACTATTAGGTAGTTGGTGGATCAGGGAAATGCTTTAGGGAAACTTTATTAAGATTTACTAAATCGAAACGGTTAAAAGTTACAGATAACTTACACGTAAGAATTACGCAACCGTAAAAACATTCCGTGTACTTTTCAGAGTTTATTGTAAAAAAATGGAATTCGAGAATTATTGTACCGTAGACATGGAAAAAATAAATAACATGATCTCCCCACACAACATGATTCTGCCAGTTAAATGAAAGCATTTTCATCACGTTCATGTATGATGAGCTAAATAAACATATGTATCTGTATATAGCTTTTTTCATTTTCCTTTGTATCATTCAATTGCAGGTCGATATCGCGTAATTACTTAAACAAAAAATATCTTTTAGTTAATATAAAAACAAATAAGATTTTAATTCGCTTTCAATGACAGTGTTCTATAGGGAATTTGTATTTAAGTAGTAGTTTTTAAATCGACGAAACTTCTTATTTTTCATTCGTTACATTTAAACTACTGTCATGATTTCGCTTATCATCATCATCATCATATATATTATATATATTAATACGTGAAGCCAAATCTTTGTATCCCTTTTTAAGAAAATTGCGTGAACGGATGAATGTGAAATTTGGCATAGTTAAAGTTTATATGGAGGAGAAGTTCAGAAAGCTATTTATTTTATATAAAATGCATTATAAGTACATTAAATTAATTAAAATATGCATTACTCACACTACTGCTCCAATTTTACACAACATATACACACATGTAAATAAGAAAGACATTTTGACATCCGTCAATAACGGACTTCAAAAAAGGTTGCGAAGGAGGTTGCTATGCTCAACTGTATGTATTTTTTTTACTCTTACGTTCCAATTATAAAATAGACATTTTAACATCCGTCAATAACGGACTTCAAAAGAGGTTGCGAAGGAGGTTGCTATGCTCGACTGTATGTATTTTTTTTACTCTTACGTTCCAATTACCCTTTTTTATTCTACATTCAACAATGATATTATAACATATCTTATATATTAATACGTGAAGCCAAAACTTCGCATCCCTTTTTAAGCGACTTGCGCGAACGGATGAACTTGAAATTTAGCATAGTTAAAGTTTATATGGCAGAGAAGTGCACAAAGCTATTTTTTTTTAATATAAAATGCATCACAATCATATTAAATTAATTAAAATATACATTACTCACACTACTGCTTGAATTTTACACAACATATACACACATGTAAATGAAAAAGACGTTTCGAACATCCTTCAACCTTCTTACGTTCCACATACCTTTTAAATATTTTTAACATGACTGACGTTGCATGCCTCACATGCACTTTGAAATCGACTGGTCAAATTTTAGGTTAATTTCATAATAATATAATATGTAAATTCATAATATATATATATATATATTAATAATTAATTGATAAACAATTTATCTTTATTACATTTATGGAACCACTGAGTTAATTATTCTCTTTGGTCTTATTGGATGTCAAAATTTTTAGGTGACAGGACTTTTTTTTTTTTTTAACGTGTGGAAATCCCTTATGGATACCCACCCTCCCGGGGGAGAGAGTGGGTTATGTCCGACTCGCACGGACTAAAACCCCACGGTGTACCGACAGACCGTTTTGTGGGGGCAGCAAGGGATCGTTCAAGCTAATCAACCTTGTAGAGCCGCCGTAGAGCGGAAGGTGACCACCGGGCTCCTACCTATAGAGGGACAGACCGGGTACACGCCGGCTGCCCCCCCCTCGTCCGCCGAACCTGTGCAATGAGGAGATGGCCCCCCCGGCCCATCCCCTTGGGTCCGGCTACGGTGGCAGGAGGAGTTGGGTAAAGCGCCGCCTCCTCCTGCCAATCCTCCATTGGCGGAGACGGCCACTTAACGGGTCTGCCTCGCGGGCCCTCTCCGCCGCCTCCTTCTGCGAGATGAACTCCTCGCAGAAGGAGGCCATCGCTCGCCAAGCCTGTTCGCTGCCGAGCATGGCCGAAACCACGCTCGGCAGCGATAAGTTCGGTCCTACCGCCGCCGCCAGAATGCAGCGCTGCTCTCCCCACGTAGCACACTCAGACAGAGTGTGCTGCGCGGTATCTTCGTCAGCGCCGCACTCGTGGCAGGCGGCGGTCGGCTCTCTGCGCGCAATCTGGTGCATGTACCACCCGAAACAACCGTGTCCGGTGAGTACCTGCACCAGTCGGAACGTCAGGGAGCCCCACTCCCTACCAATCCACTCCCGCAGGACCGGGCGGACGGCGTCTACGGTAAACCGCCCGAACCGCTCGTCCGCCAAGTCCTGCTTCCATCTTTCGACGGCGTCTCCCCTGAGACGCCGTCTCTCCGCCTCTACCTCCCTGGGAGCCGGAGGCTCCCCCCTTCGTTTCCTCGCCGCCGTGAATTCGTACACGGCGGCGAGAACTCCTGCCTCCAGCTCCAAGGGTAGGGAGCCGGCGAGCGGGAAGGCCGCCGCTAAGGACACCGTCCGGTACGCCCGGATCGCCCTCAGTGCCACCGTGCACTGCGCATTGCGGAGCGCGCGCACGTTGGCGGCACCGTAGGTGACAGGACTGCTTTCATTTCATGTCACTTGACTTCATGTTGTCATAAGAGTAAAGCAATATTATCAAAGTCAAAGTTAATATTATAATGTTTAGTATTTTTTATGGTGAACTCACTTCAAATGATGATTTAATAAAAAAATGAGCCAAAAAATACTTTGTAAAATTAAAATAAGAAAATATGTTTGCTCATGAAAGTAATGTATGACCTAGATCTCCGCGGTTACAATGATGCAGTTCAACCTGATGTAGTAATTATATTTAGTACAATTGATGATGAATTTTAAACAAAAATGAATTTATTTTCAAAAGTTAATGGTAGTATTAAAAACATATTTGTTTTGGATTCATCATTTGATTCTACTGTGTATCCATTACTTATCCAAAAGATGATACTGGGCATATCACTATTTCTCATAATGAACAGACTACATTTAATTCAATACCACCCACTCGTGGTGTCGTGGAAAATTAATTGAAAATTGTGTCATGAGTTGCGATAAATTTCTATATTTTCGTAAAGTTATGTTTACTTAGAATTTGAGAGCCTTACCACCGTATGTCACCGGCTGTTTTTTGTTTCAAATTTATAATTAAATTCAATTTACATTTAGACATAGATTTTTTTTGTTTATATAATAAAAAAAAAGTGGCAAATAACTGAGTAGCCATGATGAAAACCTTTGATTATAGAAGTAAATATACCCTTTGACAAAAGAACCCTAATAAAGTTCTAACTTTAAAAAATCAATGAACCATGGTCGAATGTCGACCACTGGGCGCCCACTAGTAATAACAACAATGCTTTGTTATGAGCCTACTAAGCCACAATCAAATAATTCTTGATTACTTCGAAAAAAAAAAACATTATTTTGATAGTCGTATATAATATACTGGGTTTGAATAACAACGTTTAAATAAGTTAAGCATTATTGTGAACATTAAATTGGACTATTTACAATGAATTAATGAATGGGCTATTTACAAATGAATTTAAAGTTCAAAAATAATTTCCTACCAGCGTCGTTCCGACGTTCTATATAAACCAACTTTTGATGTTTAAAGTTATGTAATTATAATTTTAAGACTACATTGCAAATCTCAGTAGAATTTTACACTAAACCCATAAAATCTGAACAATGACATATGTACCTTTATCATGATAAGCGGTTTACACCGATTAGCATAGAAAACTGTAATCGTCTACAGTTCAAAAGCATTGAATACGACTTACTTCCGAAGCATAATAAATATATCAAAATATAGATAGAAAAAAAAACTGTAGTAAATAAAAAGACCGTACTTCAAACATTAACTTAAAGGGAAAACGGTGTTCGCTTAATACTTGAAGAATACGTTTTTTAAGGAATCCATTGCTGTCGCACTCAATCCAAACCACAGATTAGAGCGCGACAGAGATTGCAGTTCGGACAGATTGGAGCTATATAAAATAGAAGGAATCATGTTTTTTATTTCCCTCTTTTTCTCAAAACTGAACTGCTTTCAGATCTTTTTTCAAAATTAATATAGCAAGAAATTTGGCCGTCTTTATCGGTTTTTCTTTTATTGATTATATCGATTTCAGTTTTTTTTTTATATATAGAACGTATTTAACTAAGCGTGTATATTATTGTTTTTATAGTGAAAAAGTCTTTATCAAAAAAAAAATCGCACAACGTGGTTAAAGTTTTTACTTAAAACAATTATTTGGTAGGGGTTTTGGGTTATGGGTTCGCGTCACCGATGACTTTTTTTAGAATAAACGTCGTCCTCATTTTCTCTTAAACCTTTTTCCTCTTTAGACATTAATTTATAATAATTGACATCAAACCTTTATCATGCATGCGAATAAGCGTCAAGTAACGAGAAACATACAATGTCTTCAAAACTGATGACTTACTTGACTAAAAAAATAGTGCGTGGAGTCCCTCCGCGTGGAAGAAGTGTAACTTCGTAATGTGGAAATGAAAATAGAAAGGGATAGAAATTGATTTTTAGTAAAATCATATTGTTTCTTTAAGACAAACTTTATTAACATTGCTTACAATTCACAATTGATCGCATCTTTTAATTACCATTTTCGAGTGGAGAAATATCCAAATCCATAACATTTACAATGGGATTATGATAACTAAAGTAAGATACGAAATGTTTGGTTATATTTCTCGCTCGGTCTCTTTCTATTCCCCCTCCCCAGGAGCGTTGAATATTTAACGCAACAGTGCTTTCATACCTCCTCCATGGTAGCGTCAAACGTTTAACGCAACCTTATTGGAAATTGCATTAGAAGTTTCACTTCAAAAACAACAGTTCCAGTGGTTGGCATAGGATATTCCGCGTAGAAAGATATAGAATAAGTCATATTGCCAGATCAAACATCGATGATTTAAAATTTTCAACTTTTACAGTTTAATTTTTACTTGAGTAATACATTGAAGCATATTAGTAAGGTGCAAATATTATTATGATAAAAATATATCTTATTCTTTCAATCATCTTTAACTTTTCGGGAATAATTAATTATACGTATAAATATTTACAGGATCAAGACACTAAGCCTTATGTAGTGACTGTTGTCGTTATCATAAACAGTTCAACATCACCGACTAATATTTCTATGTATTGCTTTAAATACTAGGCATAAAATTTAAATACTAATTATTAATTTGAATAAATGTAAACAACCTTTGCGAATAATTAAATTATTTAGAATAGAATAATAGAGATTGGGTCTATAACATTGTAGAGCTTCGCCGTTTCTCAACAGTTACCACGCATTTAATATAACTAATTGAAGGAATCATCCACAATTAACTGTTGTCATGTACCTTGATTGGCTTACAATAACACACTTACGAGTATTACGTGGCGTAATATAAACTAATCACATTTTCGAAGAAGTTGATCAGTAGGTATAGGTATTGATCGGTGGTCAGTAAGCACCAAATCTGTTACATTTAATTTCGCTTTATTTTTATTAATAAGTAGAAAAACATTTATTTTTACGGATAGAGGAATTTCAATTTAGTTCTAAGGATTTCCATTGTATAGGCGGAACTTGACTAATACGAAAGTTACTCTTTCATTATAAAGTCCTTGCTAGGTAAAAAAAAGTAAAAGTGGTTTATCTATGCTATTATCTATGATACTTGTCTATTATGTTGTAATAATTAAAAAGTATGTTATGTATTATGAAAAGATAACGCAGTTTGAGTTTCTCGCCGGTTCTTCTCGATGACTGGGTTCTTTTCCGAACCGGTGGTAGTTTTGACGTTCATAAGTGCCTTCTCAGGATCTAAATTGAATAAAGAGCATTTTGATTTTATTTATATACTCATTAAAGAAAATGTCATTTTTATTGAATTAAGACACTTATTAAATTAAATTACGTTATTAAATTAAAACTTGTTTTTAGTCAAGTTTAATCTAATATGAAAAATATGGATGAACAGATTTCTTTAAAAGGCATTATTAAATATTTTTTCTATTTTGCTGTAGATAACATTATTTTACAATATTGAATACATGTCGACAATAGTATGTTGTATTAAGTTTTGTACCTAATATATAGTAAAGATCACTGAATAGTCGTTAACATGTAGTATAATAAAAAATGTCATTGTTCTAATTTCTTTGTTACAAAACAGCTAATCGTGACCTACAAGCTATGGAAGTTAAATTCCTCTGATATCTCTGTCTGTTATTTCTAACTAAGTAACAAAAGTAAATAATGCGCTAATATACAACTAATTAAAACTTGTCTGAAGCATAGCTAAAGAACGTTGTATGAATAATATTTGGCAACATATGCTCACAAATTCACTAGAAATCTAAGCTATAATATTATAAATTATACGAGAACTTTACAACGTGACATACAACCTATGGAAGTTAAATTCCCCTGATTTCTCGGTCTATTATTTCTAAGTAACAAAAGTAAATAATGTGCTTTTTTAATATACAACTAATGACAACTTGTCTGAAGCTTAGCTAAATAATGTTGTATGAATAATACTTGGCAAAAATCACTCACAGATTCACTTGAAATATTATTATAAATTATACGAGAACTTCACGTGTTTATAGAGAGGGAACTCACTACTCCGTGAGAAAACAGCTGGCAGGTATCGCGACCCGATTGTCGACTTACGGCGGGAGTCAGAACTTACAAGAACTAGCTGTTGTCTGTGACTTTGTTTTCGTGCAAATGCATTTATTATTTTATAAGATAATTTTATTATCTTTGTAATCTTTACTATTGAACCCCTTTAACTGTTTTACAGACGTTAAATTATCTCTGTTAAACTGCTTGACTGCTAACCAAATGTAACCAAAATTATAATCTGAAAAGACGTCTATCTGCAAATCAAATTTTGTGTCAAATCGGTTGAGCCACTTTAGACATTAACCAGACGAAATAGCAGACACTCCAATTTTATTTATCCATCATGTATATCACATGCATAACTTACTAGAAATACAAGTAAAATTGAATTCGTTTTCGATTATAATAGTTTCATACCCGCACGCTTCTTTGTGCACTAAATAAACTTTAAATTTCAAAAAATGGTATAGGATGAATTAAATCCAAGATTAAGTAACTTAGAACCACCTACAAAAAATTACGCATCAAATGATCATAGCTCTATGCGGAAACATTCAACAGTTTTGACGTGATTGAACCTCAAAGAAACTGTATTTTCATTACACTTACACATTCATTACATATTATAATAACTTGTTTTATATTACGATCAAACAAAATAAAACCGTTATATATGGATGTTTCAGCAATGTTTAATCTTCTGTATCATCATTACATAGTATAAAACAAAGTCCCCTACCTCGTCTGTCTGTCTGTCTGTTCGCGATAAACTCAAAAACTACCGAACGGATTTTCATGTGGTTTTCACCAGTGGATAAAGTGATTAATGGGGAACGTTTTAGTATATAATTATTCTTGTTTTTTTTTATAATCGGGGCGGGACAACGTCTGCCGGAACCGCTAGTCCGAAAATAAAACACATTTATTCTGTCTAAATATCTAATTCAGTCCTGTAAACTTCGTACTATGTAGCGAAAGTGTACTATTGTGTGTTATTAAAAAAAAAACAATATATAAAAGGAAATCTAACAAGCACTGTAAATAACCTATTTATTTTGATCATCATCATGCCCAGCTTTTCTCGACTCACTGCAGGGCATAAGCCTCCTCCCTTTTACGCCATTTATTTTGATGCGATCCCTATGTAACGTAATTTTATGTTAGCTTTTTATCCAATCCAGTTTGATTTATACGAGTTATAAAAAGAAAGTATCGGTCTTGGAACGACAACTAGATAATGAGACTAAATAAATAAAAAACCATTTGAAATTCAATCAGAAGTACATAGCAGTTACTCTCCCGCCAACCCTTTTGGGGATAGCTACGACCACGCTACACGAGGAGCTATGAGTTTATGTCTACTACGACTCTACTTACAGCCATAATGGCTAACAATGAGGATTAATCAGAAATAAAACAGAGTCTACTCCATATCCAGACCAAAAATAAAACAAATCATATTTGTAGACGAATGGCTACCTCATGGAATCTACTATATAATCTCTGTCTGGTCTAAATTAATATTACTAAGGAACGGAAATAATGCACAAGCATCATAAGTGGGTCTCTTACCAAAGCGATATAAGAAACAGTGATAACATTCAATAATAATGGGTCATAAAGAAAGCTACCGTCATAGGGATAAAGGCAACCTGGAATACATTTCTAATATAGTTTTTCTTGTAATGAGTTTTATTTATATATTTTTAATACCATGAGTAAATATAAATCATAAGTGATGAATGCAAGCTATTTTTCTATTCCTTTTCATGTTACGAGAAATATGAGATGTGTTTTTTTTATTAATTTGTTTTACACTTCCTGCCCATGTGTACCTAATCATATATTTACAGTGGCGTAAATTGAAAGTGTTGTTGGTTAACCTTCGTCTATAGCGAGTTTTATACAAACAAGAGTTGAGCAGAATCCGTGTAGGTGTACCGCGTAATACTACAAATAAGTTCAGATTCAACCTCAATCAGAAGTAGAAAATTTAATTTATTGTACTTTTCCATTATTTGTAAAATTCATTAAACTGAACACATATATTATCTAAAATTCAAAGAGAAATATGTATTCGTAAAATATATATTCAAGTTTTCAAATATTATAAATAATAATAAAATGTAACAATTATATGCATTTTAAAATAAGGAAACACATTAAAAGGCTTACCTTTTTTTAAATGTTTGAAAATATTGTTTTTTATGTAACACATACAAATTATTTTTTATTTCAAAACACTTTTGAGTAATTGAATGAAAATTTGGTTCCGGAAGTTATTAATACGTAGATAAGCCGTCAGCTCGCGTCGGGCGGGCAGCAAACACGGAATTCGGGCGGCTTGACGGCGTGGGCGAAAGCACTGCGACCGAACCCGAGCCAACCTAAACGACTACTGAATGAGAAAAGGGAATGAAAGCGTACCTCTTTCATATAAGCGCTGAATACAGCCAATTTCAACTACGCTAAACATGTCGAAACAATATAAATTGGTATCAGATTGATGTTTCCTTTTTGTTCCTCCTGGTTACGACAACATTGATTGATTCGGCTATAACGTAGGTGAAAAACAGCAAATACCATGGCTTATCCAACGTAGCATCTGAATAGACTTTGGAAGGTACTGCGTCTTATCATCATTAAAGATATTATTCATCGATATACCTATATGTAATATCATCAGAATTTAGAACGTGGAAATTTCAGTTTACTTCCTTGTTACTCATAGTGCACAAATAAAGAAAGCTTTTTCGTAAGCTTAAACCTATCCCCTAAATATGTACTGTAAATTGTACCTTCAGGACTTCAAACACTATAGTTTCATATTCATAAAAATGTTTTCATAAAAGCAAACGCCAAAAACTGTCGCACATCGTATCGAGTTTAATGTAAAAAAACCGTTGACGGTGTCGTAAAAAAGTCTATTTATTTCTATAGAGCATTACATTTTCTCGCATTCTACATATTTACCTAAGTAGATAATATAACTTATTTCTCCAGTATATATTGTATCAGAATACAATGTATTTCATTCCATTTAGATCTAGTGTATTAACAATTAATGAATCGATTAAATCTAGTTTACTGCATATCACTATTTGGTATTTTAGATAGACTATTTTAATTATCAGTGAAACACAGAGTTTCTATTTTCAATAATGTGAAGTAATTAAGACTACTTATTCACGCATTAAATTTATAACCGACAGCGAAATGTGATAGCGAAGCTTTTTTAATAAATTGATATGCCCCCAGATTCAAAGCAGGTATGAACATCATTATACCATAAAAGTCATTCTAATGTTACCTTTTATGTGGCCATACCCCGTGTAAGGTATAGAATTGCTTTAAAATAACTTTACATATTAAACGCGGTGGATATTTTTTTGCAAATAATAATCTAATGTTAAGAAAGGTTAAGAAAATCTTCGTCCTGTTTTTTTTTTCTTTTTTTTCATTTTACATTGTTTATAGGGGCTTTTATTCCACCGAACATATCAGCCCCATTGTTCCCCAATGTTTCTAGCTCTATCATGAGAGTCCTGTTTTTCTAAGCCGATTCTCTGCATTCTTTTTTTTATTTTATAGCTATTGGCGAGCCTTAGTGTTTGTTGTGTTGGAAAAAGTTTTTTTTCTCTATAGTCGTAGTCCGACCACTGGACGAGCACTCGTTATAATAAATATTCGATATACGTAGTTATACGTTTCAATAACACGCGTATTAGACAAATCGATAAAATTAAAAGAAACATTGGATTGGTCCTATTGTATAATGTAGTTGAACTCCTCCTAACCGGCTGGACCGACATTTTTGTATATGTTCAGATGGATTCAAGAATGGTTTGGATTTAAAATTGAACCCAGTAGGTGGCGCTGCTATCCGATTCCAGATTTTTTTATTATTTTCAGAGCAGGACAACGTCTGCTGCGCCCGCTAGTAGATATATAGTTTTGAGAAAGAATGAGATACATAACAATTTACATACGTGTTTATATACTGAAAAGAAATAGGTTATTTAAGGGTTGGCAACGCGCGTGTAACACCTCTAATGTTGCAAGCGTCC
The DNA here is from genome assembly GCA_036509395.1 of Antheraea yamamai. Taxonomy (NCBI): domain Eukaryota; kingdom Metazoa; phylum Arthropoda; class Insecta; order Lepidoptera; family Saturniidae; genus Antheraea; species Antheraea yamamai. Next base: position 11,645,338 of record AP028427.1, on the reverse strand, counting down.
ATAGGTTGCGGTGACTGCTTAACATCAGGCGGCCCGCACGCTTGTTTGTTACACTTGTCGTATAAAAAAATACTGAATCCTTTAATGTATATATCGGGGTAGCCACTATTGGCCTGCAATACCGCGCTATTGACTATATCGGGGAGCCACTATTGACCTGCGATACTGCGCTATTGACTATATCGGTGGTATTACTAATGACCTCAAACGCTATTGGTTGAAGTTATCGGCTGTTCATTATTTACCTCGATGTGATACGCCATTGGTTGGAGGTATCGGCTGTTTATATATCTTGATGCCTTAAAAGGCGACTAGAGTCTGGATATACACGCTCAGACAGTTGGGCTAGTCACACATACGGATAATTTGTCGTAAGTAAATTCAATGTTGTATTTTTGTAATCGGGTTAACGTTTTATTCGATCGTTCTTGGTGGATTGATCGATCAAGTAATAAGCATATGGATGACCTCATACTTCTACATGGACGCCATTTTATCGCTGCCCCGACATATATAATATGTTTCAAATGTGTTTAACGTATTCTATTGTTTTTTGGATAAATAGAGCATTTTATAAAATCATGAAATGGATATTTAGCCACTACTTTAAGACTAATCTGATTATAATCTTACCAGAACACCTCTCTTGAACATCGTGCCTGAAATATTTGAAAAGCGTCAATGGCACCTCCCCGTCCATATATTTTTTAGGATTATACTCAAGATATCAGGGTATGCCAATAAGAATAATAATTGCGCTGCAATATACTTTGACATGGCAAACGGCATTACACAAGGCCTCTTTCTTAAAGGACCTCCGCGAGAAGTAATAGGTAGTGGTTTTTAAAAGACATTTTAAAAGGCGCAATCTCTTCGGAACCCTCATTATGCCGTTTTATTAAGCACATTTAACTAATGACATCCTACTGATGAATCGGGTACAGGTGGCGTTTTACGCAGACGACACACTGTATTGTTAGACCTAAGAAAATAGAAAGTACTTTGCGTCTGACGCTGGAGATTTTATCCAACTAGGTAGATCGTTGGAGGCTATCCGTCAACCTCGCGAAGATACAAATGATAATCTGAGTTTATACAGTAAAGCGCGTCGATCACGTGAACACACACATTTTAGTCATATTAGGCCCTACAGTAATTTAACCTGAGGTAAGATTCTAGTCATATGATATTCTCATCTATATAAATAAATATTAATTGCCGAATCTATTTAAGCGTATCACTTCAGAATGGCTGAAATTTAGCTAATTATTTTTTTGTTGTGTTTCTAAATACCAAAACAAGGTTTGCATAAAAAAAGATGTTTAAAAAACCGTACGGAAAATGAAAGTGAAGTTAAAAAATCAACATTCAGTTGTACACTTGTTATTTTACTTCACTACATGGTCGTACAGAATAAGAAAATTTCGTCTTATTTTCTTCATCAGTACACCAGTTAATTTATAAATAATGTCTAAGTATACTTTTACGCCCGATACGCAAGATAAACGCCTTTGAGTACAAAAACATTAACGATTTGGCGATGATGTTAGACATACTCCTAGTTGTTCATTAAACTTAAATGTATTGTTTACGCCCACCTTCATTGCGGCATCCACTCATCAGAGAAATTGCTTCTTTGTAATCAGTGACTGGCAGACAAATGAACCAAATTCTTTCTCATAACCAATACAATTACAAGCACGACATACCAACATAAGTTTAAGCATATTACTTAATACCTATGATACTAATTAAAATAATAATAATAATTTTGTAAGTCTTGCTCACTGTATTTAAGATGCAGTCACCATATAAAACGGATTTTCAATAATAAGCAACCGAAATTAGAAAGAAGGTGCGGACCCAAAGTCGGCAGAGGAAAGAAAGAAAAAAAACCAAGCCATAAACAACAGACTTCTCATAGATAGACCTACTGAACGACCAATTCCATCAGAACAACAACGTGTCTTAAGCTGCTCAAAACATAGTAACCGACCCGTATCTGCTGAACTTTGTTAAAGAGATATAAATGTTGTGTTACATTATCTTCGCTTCATCATATAAGAAGGGGTTGTGGTTACAACGAGTGTGTAAGATAGCATAGCTTTTTAATTAGGCACCTCTTCTGCAGTGGTGGATTTACACTAGGGGCAGTCGGGGCTAGTGCCCAGGGCGGCAAATTTTCTAGGGCGGCAAAATTTGGAAAGTGAGAAAAAAATTTCTATACAATATATAATTAACTAATTCTTTTAAATAAACATTTTATCTTTCAAGAAATATAATTTAAGTATTATGTATCAAATTAAAATTTTGTATATTATAATATAGGAAATTTAAGTAAAAACTATTCAAATAGTTTAATTAATTTATTTCCATAAAGGTTTGAAAAAATTAAAGTTGATTTTTTTTTTCTGAAATTGATAAATTTATGTTGTTTTTTTGAAGAATTAAAAATATTTATTCAAATTATGTATGTCTTTTTGATAACAGAAACATTCATTGATTAATGAATTTTTCTAAAATTGGAGAATTATCCAATAACACTAATTAATTTTAATTTAAAAGAACAATTTTATATTTTTGAATCAAATCAACTGTCAACTAACTACACATGCTGCCACCTACAATCAGTATACAAATGTAACTAGGTTTAGACGTTTAGATGAATCTAACCTGCAAAGACTTTCAATTTTCTTGAGCATAAATCTGAAATTAATTTTTGAATATGGCTGATGGACGCAAAAAATTAAGTGGATATGAGTATCGAAAACGCGCTTTAGACAAAAGTAAAAAGGAGCAAGAGGTTTTGAGTAAAACTTCTAAGTTGGATGATTTTTTTAAAAAGAAAGAATGTGTAATCCAGAAATCAGAATCTATGAATAAAGATTGTACAAATTTTGACCATGAAGGTTTGTCGCGAGAGTTCCATATTTCACAGAATATAATAATGATTTTGTTGTCGATATGAGCAATCGCTATTTATTGTAATAATGATGTAAATCGAACGATGGTAAATTTTGACAGGTGGTGGTGCACGTTTTACTTCAACTTCGAAACAGACTCCGTCTACGAGTAATAGTACTAACAGTACCACGACTCCTTCGCTGCCACAGAATATAAACCATGAAGATGAACCTGAAGCTACAGTTCCAACAATAAATGTAGAGGAGGTTGCGTCGTAAAACTTATTCGTGATAAGCGATGATCCAGGAGAATGGATAATAAACGATTTTACTAGAGATCATGTAGCTACCTATGGGTGTAAACAAAATAAAAAATTTAATTTCTCCGGTACAAAACGTGATTACAACGACGGGACTTCACGATGGCTTTCAGAATCACTACTTGTTAGACGACTTATTAACGGTGAAAAAGTTCCACGTCCATGGCTTGTTTACTCAGTTAGTAAAGGATCGGTATTCTGTGCAGGTTTTTGATGTTGACTGTTCATTTAATGGTGAAACCGGATTTAATGAGTGGAAACATGCAGGCGTTCATGTTAATGAGCATGAAAACTCTAAAAATCATAAAAAATGCATGTTAACACTTAAGCAAAGGTCAGATACTAAGAATAGAATAGACCATGACTTAGTTATTCAAACAGAGACAGAAATCTTGTATTGGAGAAATGTTTTAAGAAGAGTAGTGGCTGCCACTAAAGCCCTAGCTTCTCGAGGACTTCCATTCCGAGGTAGTAATGAGAAATTTGGCTCACCAAACAATGGCAACTTTTTGATGCTGATGGAATTTCTTTCTTCTTTTGACCCATTTCTCGAAGAACATATTAGAAAATTTGGAAATAAAGGATCTGGCAGTACAAGTTACTTATCCAAAACTGTCTATGAAGAGTTTATCCAGCTTTTAGCACAAAAGGTATCCGCTATCATTGTTCAAGAAGTCAAATCAGCGAAATATTACGCAATTATAGTAGATTCCACACCTGACATATCTCACGTCGACCAACTTTCTTTTGTTATCAGATATGTGAAAAAAGATGGAACCCCTGTTGAACGTTTTCTCATGTTTATTGAGAACTCTGGACATAAAGCGGAAGATTTGCTAGTTGCTGTATTATCTGTTCTTGAGTTTTTTGATCTTGATCTCGCAGATTGTCGAAGTCAGTCATATGATAACGCGAATAATGTATCAGGGATTTATTCGGGCTTACAGGCAAGAATTCATGAAATTAATCATCTTGCAGAACATGCTCCTTGTGCTGCTCATTCTATGAATTTAGTTGGAGTTCACGCAGTAGAATGCTCCCCAGAAGCTGCTTCATTCTTTAATACAGTACAAACTTTATACAACTTCTTTACTGCATCGACGCATCGCTGGGAAGTCTGACAGTCTCATACTGAAAAAATAATTGCGTTAAAATCTTTATCTGCAACCAGATGGTCAGCTCGTTATGAAGCGGTTCAAGTACTTAATCAACATTTTGTTGAAATAATTGAAACTTTGATTATTCTTGAAGAAGATATCGAAGAAAATGCAATTACACGGAAAGAAGCTAAAGGTATTCGAATTCAGTTGGAGCGACTTGAAACAGCTTTTATGCAGATACTTTGGTATTTCTTACTCTCAAGATTTAATGCTGTAAACCAAAGATTGCAAAAAATTGATTGTAGCATCGCTGATGTAATCGATGATTATCATACTTTGATCAAAGTCGTTGCTGATACGCGAAATGAATTTGAAATCTATGAAAAAAATGCTTTAAAAATTTCAGAAATTCAAGATTATAAAACAACAGTTTTCAGACAAAGAAAGAGAAAATTACATGATGATGAAACACGAGATGGAGATGTGCAGCTGTCAGGTCGAGACCAGTTTAGAGTTAATACTTTTAATGTCATTCTTGACAATCTGGGATCTGAATTGCGTAATAGATGTACAGCATATGAAAAGATTCAAGAAAAATTCTCGGTTATCATTGAATTTGGTGATTTAGATAATAGGGAAATTCGTAAACGAGCTAAACGTTTAAGAGAAATATATTGTTCAGATCTTGAGTCCTCACTAGACGACGAATTTGTGCACTTCCATGCTCATTGCACCGAAAAAAAGATGGAAAAAAATTCACCTTCTGATCTTCTGAAACTTCTGCATTCAAACGACCTTTACACTGAGTTTCCAAACGTAGAAATCGCTTATCGAATATTTATAACTTTAGCCGTAACAAACTGTAGCGCAGAACGATCGTTTTCTTGTTTAAAACGAGTTAAAAATTACTTACGTTCTACAATGGGTGCAAATAGACTCAATAGCTTAGCTATTCTATGCATAGAATCAGATGTGCTTCAACGTTTAGATTGTGAAGATTTAATCGACCAGTTTGCAATTCAAAAAGTTAGGCGAGTTTGTCTGTGAAATAAATAATGCAATACTAATATAAGTCATTCTTAGTGCAAAATTTATAATTCTAAGAAATATCCAAAAATTTTTATATTACTATAGTATATAATAAATAATATATAATATATGAGTAAATAAAGAATAAATATAAATAAAACATAATGTATAATAAATAATATATAATACATAATAAATTTCCTGCAATCAATTAGTTATTCTAATTCTTAAAAAATAAGATATCAAAACTATTAAAATAAAATTTAAGTCATAGGGCGGCATTTTCTTCAGTGCCCCAGGGCGGCACAAATTTAAATCCGGCCCTGCTCTTCTGTAAGGATCACTAATTCTCAATAACATTGAAAAATACATACTACATTAAATTTGGAAAGTAATCGTATAGTATGATGATTATGAATTAGAAGCCATAAGAATTGGAGTTTTTGGCGGGATCTTGATCTGTCATGTAGTGGATTTTATTTTTTATTTATAATCTTGTGTTACTTGACTCTATATTGTGTAAAATTGGTGGTGTTTTATGTAATATAGTTTGTTTATTGTGCATAAATTAAGTGAATGGAAAATAATACCACGGACCATGAATTCTGAGATGCTACAAAAACTCCATGGAAAGTTCTAACAAGATGGCCACCATCTTGTTAGTTCATTGAAATTATATCAAGAAATTTGTAATATCGATAATCACTTGACAATGGCAGTAATAGTCTACTAGAAGACTGGTTGCCAAAAATGGAATGGAAGAAGAACTTGTAATACTATTAACTACTCGACAATGGCAGTAATAACCATTGGTTGCTAAAAATAAAGTTAAAAAGAAAAAAAGTAGATTTCTTTTTTTTTATTTATAACTGTTACCCACGGCTGCTCCGTGATAAATGTAGCAAAAATTTTTTTTTTGCAGTGTAAACAGGCGCGATGCGCTCGCGTTACTGATTTCTACTTGTTTAGTGTATTAATATGCGTGGAACTATTTTCTTTACAAGTAGTATAGGTTACTTACTCTTTGTAACATCGGCTATCTTCTAGTAAAAGTCCCGTCAAAATTAGACCTACAGTTTCGACGATTATTCGGAACAAACAGAAATTTTAAAAATCACCTTTAGTTATAAATACCTTACAAACTTTCACAACCATCTACTAAAAGCTGTTACTTTGACATTACAGATAGACACTTAAATTTAATTTATGTGTATAGATTTTATTCTGAAGTGGAGACATTGTATAGATGAAACTTAAATTCGAAAATTATTGTATAAAATAAAAATTGTATGCATAGATAAATTACAGTATTAGGGATAAGTAATCATATAATGTGATCAATCATTTTCAAAGAAAGTCGATATTTGTGTATCAATTCAAGGAGATTAGAACAACAAGACACTTTTCTAAATTCATTGTCATTCTAATCGATTAGATGATGCTTGTAAATATCTAGCTGCTACTATTCCAGACTTGAAAAGATAAGATGAATGGAAAGAAGCCTTCAGATCTCAATATCAATGGCATAAACCACTACGGTTATGTCGGTAAGACTTATAAACAAGGAATATAATTATATTTCACACCAATAATTTATTCATCAAAGGTCTCCGTTAATAATTCGAAATACTTTTTTTTCTACAGTGGTTTTGTTGAGATGAGTTTGTCTACCTTTAATAAGATTCGATATTGAAATAAACGTAGATACAGGAATAGCACAACAGAAAAAGAACCACGGTTCAAGGACAAGTAGTGGCTCGTTATCTTATTTAAAACCGCGGAAACCAAATGGCTCGATGAAAGGGATGAACATTTTGGAGAATAGAAACTATAAATTACAATAATCGACTCATGATACCCCATTACTTATATATACTAAAAAAGTTGTAGTTTCATCAGTGCATTTAATCTTTATATCTATTCTTTTTACTGATATCTATTATGATCGGCACTGATCACGAATATTATTTTGAAATGTTTTTATTAGTCCGTTTTTATGTCCAGATTTAACATGAAACGTTATAATGGAAAGGCCACAAGAACTGTAAATATTGTTTTCAGCAATTGTAAGTAATCACATTTTAAACATTGCCAATTTTAAACAAATGAATATATTACTTCGAAAAGCTATACAAAATATAAGGCTAAGAAAATCACCAATAATACTTTTGTATACTGTAAAAAATATTACAATAATTTAAAATTTATTCAATTTCAACTGACTTTGACACGGGAAATATATATCATTCCGAAATAAATCTTAAATCTATATAAATAAGAATCAATTGCCGAATGTATGTAAACGCATTACTTCGGAACGGCTGCGCCCATATGGCTATTTCTTTTTTTATTGTGTTTGTAGATACAAAACTGTCTGGACAAGTTTTATATGAAAAAAAATGTTTAAAAAATCGTACAAATAAGTGAAAATGTTAGGTTAATAAATCTCCATATAAACATATGAGTCAGTAAGACAGGAGACACTAGGATATAAAATCTTCAATAATATTAACAGAATTTGCAAATTCAGTTCAGCTGTCATTTCATTTCAGTCCATGGTCACACTGGAAAAGGAAGATTTGGTTACATTTTCTGCGATAGAATACTTGTGCTAGGCCGCGACCGGCAGGTTATAAAAGGAAGGCTATAAAAATCAATAATATTTTGAAAAATCTTATCATAATATTAAAATCATATTCATGATGACATAAGAATATTATATGTCATTCCATAACTGATAGAATATAAGAGTTGTGAATGCTCTTGTTAATTAAAAAAAATTACGTGCGTGTATCAGTGTACACACGTAAGAAGTGAAACTTTTTTATGACATCATTTTTCGAAAAATGATCTACTATATTTACAACTTTACAGAAATTGGTTAAATAAAGCTAAATTAGATAAAGTTTAAGCAAAAGGCTTTTATTATTGTAAACATGGATACAAAAAATGTTCAGTTCTCACGCGGTAGAAATGAGACAGTATTCTGAATAATTTTTAAGAGATTAAGATGAATACACTATGGAGGTGGTAAACATTAGTTTTCGGAATTATTTTGTAATATTTTAATATATCAGTCGTTACATTTCAAAATGAACTAAATCTAATTTTATCCGTTCCTAACATGTTACATTATTTTTCAAGATCTTCATCTTTGTGCATGTAAAATATGAAGATCATAAAAAAAATGGAATCTGATCATTGTGAGCACACCTTTATAAAAAAAAAACGGAATCTGATCATTGTGAGCGCACCTTTAGAAATAAACATGGTGCGTAACGGAAAAATGTACAGAAATTAAGATGGCGCGTAACCGAAAAACGTTACATACGTTTTTACATGCTCTAAAATTCCTCCCTACGTCGATAAAGAAGTTTCACTTCAAAAAAAACCTGAACAATATAAGAAATACTTTAGAAGTCATAAATTATACTGACGTAACAAAACAACGTCCGTAAAGTAATTACTGTATAAAAAAAGCGTGTCCCGCGGGTACAATCAGTTTTGAATAAAATTTTGTACATTGGGAGTATACATCATTCCAAAATTGTTGAAGTATAAGATTTACCTAATTACCTAAACTTTTAAAAATTGAATAAAAACAGAAATCAAATAGTCTTTTGAAAAAAGTTTCCCATTTAAATTAAATTTTCTACACAGAGTGTAGATGTCATCCCAAAATTGATAGCCTATTCAAATTATCAGTAATAATTTTAAAAATCATAAAATACACTCGGATGAATATACTTCAATGAAATACTTAGTTACTACTTATCAATTCATAACTACAAAGTAGTGGGCGAATTGCATTAACTATGCAACAGCCCAAGCCGAGGTATGCCGCGCACCCTTGAGCTAGTTGTCAAATTAAAAATCGGCTCAGTGCCTTAAGCGCTCGCCTTAGTAGTCTGGTAAAGCTGTTAACAGCCTTAAGGCCTTCCTAGGCCAATAGCATAGACAGTTTGAGAAAAAAAAATAGTGCAGTTGCTAGTTCGTTTATAAATATCAAATGATTGATTTAGACATAAAACTATTCTAGTCGTATATCCTTATTTACTTATTGGATATATAAATATATATTGGATATAAAACTTATATAACAACACATCCTCTTTTATAGAAAAAAACTAAAAATAATCATTATTTGTTTACATATTATTTGTACATGAACTAACAATCAGTCTGAAAAAATATTTTTTTGTTAATTCAATACTCCTCCCAGATATTATTCCCAGACACAAGTCCGTACGTTTTCTATGAAAAAAAGTCCATTCGTTATACCACTTAAGTTCCAGGGCACTTCTATTCCAATTTCCAGCAATATTGGGATTCTCAACATATCCAGCGATGTGCAAGTCCGGTTTCATTTGGAAAGCAAAGGTAAATTGGCAACCAAAAAGTTAGGTATCCTCAATCGGTCAAAGCAGTACTTCACCCCAGAGTAACGAGTTGTGCTCTATAAAGTACACGTACGTCCTCACATGGAGTACTGTTCACCCGTTTGGGTTTGTGCTCCTGCCTATCAGCTATCCCGTTTTGATTCCGTGCAAAGGCGAGCTATCCGCATTGTTGACGATCCCAAACTAACATGTGGACTAGAGTCATTACAACTGTACAGAGACATTGGATCTCTGTGTGTACTATACCGCATGTACAAAAGAACTTTTTGTCATGGTTTCCCTCATCAACGTTCCAAACTCGTAGTTCCCGACGCTGGCTGGTAGCTCATCCACACACTCTAAAACTTAATAAAGCAGCAACAACTGTAAGGTACTCCAAAACCTTCATTATGCGTACACTGATATTGTGGAATGGGTTACCCGGTACAGTATTCCCTCAGTATTATGATATGGGTCTCTTCAAAAAGGGATTGAAACACACTCTTCAAGCTACAGCGATACCCCTGGTATTGTAGGTGCTCATCGGCGACGGTACCCATTTACCATCAGATGGGCCATCTACCTGTTGGTTGCCCTTTACCACAAAGAAAACTATATGAAGCTTACAGTGCAGCCTATGCTGATAAAAAAAGCAAAATGTTCAAGAAGAAGTTGTTAGCTTATGGAAATGTTTGAAAATTGGTGACAATATTTAACATAAAGTGGAATCTAAGATCAAAGAATTGCAAATAAAAATTATGAAATATGAATTTTTTTTCAACAATTCCTTCGACGCACAGCACAACACAACGAATGTTCCCGACATCAACAACACAAACGAGAACGAAGTGATTGCTATGCCAGCTATAAATAATTCAATGGAGTAGATTCAAAGCCCATGGACTCAAGATGAATAAGTTTACTTTAATTAATAAAGTTATCGTTTTTTCTTTTGTTAGTTTCTTAAAATGTTTGACTTGATATTAATTTTTATTAAAAAATAACTTAAATGGATATAAAAATAATTTAGGACCTGATGTTTGAATGAAATAATTTCTAAATGTAAAATTGCAAAATATGTGACGTCACACTAGGGAGGAGGGGAGTCTCACAAATGGACGGGATGGACGGGGGAGGGGTCAAACAATCATGAAATTCGCGTGACGTAATTTATGGATAGCCCCTCATGGTATCTATTCCGACTAAGGCTTGGACTACCATACCCAGAGTACCATATATAAGAACATAAGACAACCATAGGTTGAGAGATGTCACGTGTTGGTATTTTATTTCCATGTACGTGACAAACTAGATCAATAGATTCTCACTTAGTTTGAAGTAGCTAGTAGTGGCGTGCAAAATTTAAAAAGAATTATAAAACTGATTTTACAATGATCTAAAACTAACTCGAGTCATGTCTCTACGTCTACGATGGTATCAATGTTTATTTTACAAAAACAACTAATCAACAAGCAACCCAAATAACCAAGATAACATATACACATTCGATTACAATAATTTAAACCACTCGTAAATAGTACTTTCGCGGTATCGAGAAGACGTAAACAAGGCAGTGATTAAGTAATGATTGGATTTATAGATATTATAATCACACAGTAAATCTTGCGATCGAGTTATTTTGTTTACTTATTTGTGAAATATTATAAATTTGAATAGACTTTCCTAAAGGTGAAAGATTAAAAGCACAATGTTTAGGGATTATTGCTTATTAATTCGCTCTGAGTAAACAATGAAAATCTCATAATGTTACAGTGTAAATATTTAGTAAAAATACAAATCCCAGTTTCAATTTTTTTTTTAATGTTTGTTTCATTTTATTATAGGCAAATGGAAATTAATTATATTTTTCATAAAAGTATCATTAGCTACATCCACTGATTAAATATCTTTACAAATATTATGAATTCTACTACGAGTTTCTTTGTTTGTTACACTTTGACATATTAACACAACATTTTTATACACGCTGTCAGGGATACAGAGAAGGATATAAGGACAGTTTCGTTAAGTATATCCTCATACTACTCGCACATCTGAACTGGCGCTCCTGCCTATCAGCTTTCTCCTTTTGATTTCATACAAAGGCGAGCTATACGCATTATCGACGATCCCGAATTAACTTAGGCTTAGGCGGTTTAGGCTTTAGAAACTTTGCAGAGACATTGGTTGTCTATGTGTGCTCTACCGTATGTACAATGGTTCTAAGTATAAGTGTTCTAAAGAACTCTTTGATATGGTCCATTCTTCGTCGTTTCTAAGTTTCTAACACGCACCTTCCGTTGTTGGCTGGCTGTTCACCCGAACATTATAAAGTCTAGGAAAACGGCAACCTCCGTAAGGTTTGCTATAATAGAACCATTTTTATGCGTGCACCAGCGGTGAGGGATGAGTTACCTAGCATGGTTTACCCTCAGGACTATGACATGGTGGTCTTCAAAAGGGGCTGAAACTTTTCAAGGTAGACAACATAACAGTGACACCCTTGGTGTTGCAATTGTAACCATTTACCATCCCGTGAGCCGTCAGCAAGTTTGCTGCCTTTTGGCATAGAAAAGAATACTCAATATAAACTAGCTGTGTCTGTGATATCATCAGCGTGGACATTCGGTAAAGGCTAAATAGTTTTCTACGACCTTAATAAAAAAATAACATTAACCTCGATGCAATACACTACCAAATAAATAAGTATATTAAAAACAAAATAGAGAGATTTAAATAAGTATATAATGTTTCAATTTACTTAACCTTTTTATTTACAGTAGGTAGGTACTTCTTTTGCGTGAAGTTCAGTTTTGTTTTATAAGAAATGACACACGTCGTTAGATAGACTGCATATACGTAATTTTATTAGGGTAATGGTTAATAAGTTACATTAATGCTTATAGACTAGCCGCGCTGGACCAACGCCCAAGGACCAGTAAGCTGATCCCTATTTAATATAATCGACCACATTAATGAAAGTTCAACTTAACTTGGCCGTTGTATATCTCCGAAATCATATAAACTTCCAATCATAGTTTTACAAGCTATATTTAACAAAACTTTCACCAAAATTAACTGACACAGAATTTCGAAGATAACAGCACGTATTATTACAATTAATTTAACTTTCTTCTGAACCTTGAAAATGAAAATTTTTTCGTCAGTTCGAAAAAAAAAAATTGTAAATGAAACATATACTAGATATTACGAAAAGCTTGCCATAATACATTAGTGAAAACGACATTCAAATCGGTTAGGTCCTTTCTGAGAATGGCATGCACTAACGTAAAGACAAATAGATTTTTTTTAAAAGAAGTTTTAGTTTAGGTATCGTAATTATAACGTGTATAAACTTTTTTTTTTAATTTAATGTACAATGTTATTATATGCATAAATGTTACTATTAGAACTCGAAATCCGCTAATATGTAGATACATTACGTACTTAATCAACCTATATCAACAGTTTTGTGTACTTCAAGGCTTCACTTTTGTTACTCTACACATTTCCTACATAATCTGCAGAATAACTGATTTGTACTGTAATGGTAACATAAAAAATATCGGTGATAATCTCACGTTTATATACCTACGTACTTCGGCTGCATTTTCATTGTCATTCTAATAAAAATTATAAAAGGCTTACTTTTTTCTGTAGTGTAGACTCTACACTGCAGAGTGATAACTGTTGCAGGCATTTACATGGTATCTATTTTTATTTCAATAAAAGAAAAAAAAAGAGTGTTATTGTATTTCAACTTACCTACACATGGGAACTTTACTACTGTTAGAAAAATCTTATTAAATTGTATTGTTACCAATACAAACTGTTTGTTTTATATATATACTAGCGGGCCGGGCAGACCAATGTCCTGCCTTAATAATAAAAAAAATCTAAAATTCAACCGCAGCGTCACCTATCGGGCCCATTTGTGAATCTAAACCATTCTCGGATCCACAGGAACACGCACACAAAATTTCATCACAATCGGTCCAGCCGTTTAGAAGGAGTTCAGTGACATACACACGTACAGAAGAAATTGATATATAAAGATATATCTATCTATCTGTAGTGTAGCGCAGAAAACTAATATTAATGGGATATAAGTAACTACTAAAAATAAGAATACATGAATTGTAAGTAATCTCCTTCTGTGCATAATTTGCATAGTGTTAGACTTTTTTTAGCTCGCCTGGCTACCTACCACCCTGAAATTGAACATCTGTTGCCAAGTAACTGTACGTGTATTCGAGCAGCTGCACCTAAGAGCCAGTCTCCTCTAGGTTTGACGTGTATACAATCTTAGACCACATTGTTGTTTAACATCTGATGAAATTGTAGTCACAACACTAAAAGTGAAAAAGTATTAAAAAAAATAAACCAACGGACAGAAACATTTAACGATTTTCGAATTTAAATCCAAGTAATAGGTAACGCAACACGTATGTTTGTATTTATTTATTATAGGATATTATTTAAGTCGGTATACAAAAATTGTTTTACTGTCGTCAATACGCATCGGTACCACCGAAATATAATAAATCTTAGAGGTGGTAGAGCCACGCTGAACTGAACGCTCGGGCGGGGTACTACCACCCGACCCACAGAAACACTGACGTGAAGTAACAGTGCTTGCATTGTTGCGTTTCGTTCGGTCAGTGAGAGTGCCGGAGACTCACCTCCCCTACCCCTCCCCACTGCCCTTTCTCAACAAAAACAGGATGGCAACGCACTTGCGACTCCTCTGGTGTTGTTAGTGTCTTTGGACGGTGGTGATCACTTAATATCAGGTGACACACCTGTTCGTTTGCCTCCTACGACATAAAAAAAAATCCACGTAATATGTAACGTAACGCTTATGGTAGCATTTATATATTATAGGATATTATTTATGTTGGTATACAAAAATTGTTTTACTAACGTCAATACGCGTCGGTAGCACCGAAAAATCTATCTAATAATCAAGTAATGATGGCGAGTGGAAATGTATCATCAGCTCTCATTAATTAACCAGTGAATTGCAAATATACTTATATTGCTATTCATTAGTAACACATGTCACAAATAACAGCAAAGACGAGTCTATTATCTTTGCTACATAAATCATTTTCGTCGATATATAATTCGTAATAACATTCTCCAGTATCGTCGTTTTATTTTCATATTTTTATGCTGTAGTTTACATTTTTTACGCTATTTAGTTTTTGAACTAAAAATTCTGTATACTCGATGTGGTTTAGTCATATCAAGACAAATAATAGCTTGTTTGTAAGGAAATTTTAAAGAAAACAGAGTTGTCACCAAAGTTGCAGAATATAAGGCACAGGAAAGAATTTAGTACTTGTAGATAGATAGTACAATACCTATAACTCACCCTAATTATAAAAAAAATCGGTTTCGAATACTTCCTTTGTGTAATAATAATGTTCTACTTCTAGTAAAAACGGAGTAATTAAAAATCGTTTGTGTCAATTTTTATTTGTTTTTTCAATACTTAACACACGCTCACAAATACCTGACTAGAAAAAAAAATGACGCTTAAACTAGGTAGGTAGATTTTCACCGTCCGCAGGGCGCAGAGCGATAGAGGCGATTTTCCCCTGTTTTTCATGAATGGGTGAACAGAACTCATGGTTCGCTGACATTCCGACTGGTACAGATACTTACCGGACATGGATGTTTCTGTAAATATCTGCACCGTATCGCTGACAAAGAACCAACGACTCAATGTCATCATTGCGACGAGATCTTGGATGCGGCACAACACACTCTTGAAGTGTGCGCTGCATGGATGGAAGAACGCCATGCGCTCATAATATTAATCGGAAGGGATTGCTCACGCAACCTCGAGACACCCTCATAGTGCGGCGTAGGTTGTCGTGGAGTTTTAGCCGATTAGAGTCGCCGAAAGGCACCACCCCAGCGTGACTAGCACGTAGGTGGTGGTCGGTTCAGTTCAGGCTTTCCCCCGGTTCCCACGTTAAAAAAAAGGTAGGTAGATTTTAACATTTGCATAAAATTCATTTACAACTATTCCCTACCAGTTACAATTTCAAGTGAAACATGTGGAATACTTAGTTCTGTATTTAAGGCTATACGCCTATAATTACAGTTATTATAATAAAAGCTTAAGTTTCGAACTTAACAATAAGAACCTATATATTCCATCTGAATGCAAATGACGATAAAATGTTTTCGGTATACTTTATACGACACATTAAATACATACATTGCTGTTTTAGTGATGTATTTCAAACATTTATGATCTTAAAAGTATATCATTTTATTAACTCTTTTAAAGAAATTGAGGGTTATATTAAAATATAACGGGATAAATATTATAAAAGTAGGGAACAAACGAAAAAGGGATTAGGTACCACGTTCAAAGATGGTTGTGGCTGCTGTGGTTTAGATTAAACGTGCGGTATATCTTTATGAGAGTATTTATTTACTACAAAGTGTAATGAATTAATAACTTTAGTCGATTATCCAAACAGTTGTGTATTCCACGTATTCATTTGTTTTACCAACTGTATCAACGGCTTTGCCCCAGATTGTCATTATATATTCCCACTAGCGACCAGCCCCAGCTTCGCACGGGTTCCGTGTAGATATTACTATGCAGTGTGGAGTGATTAATAATATTATTTGACATATACAATTAGTAGTACATTAATTTGATCTATCTCGTAAGGTTTAGCCTGCGTTTGCGACTTATGCGCACCAAAATATGTTTGTTACGACATCACATTACAAATCTTTCAATTCTTCTGTAATATAATATGTATGTATTGAACTAATAAACCTCCCTGAATCACTCTTTCTATTCAATTCTATTCAAAATCTATTGCTGAAAACTGTATTAAAATCCGTTGAATAGTTTAAAAGGTCTAAGCGAACAGACAGCGGAAGCGACTTTATTTCATATTATGTAATAATTAGTATTAGTTGTAATAAACAGTAAAATTACAATACATTCCGTGTTAACATATTCACGTACCCCAACTTTAACGGTGATCGGTCAAATGTTTATCAATCTACGATATTCGACTAAGATTCATGTTTATATAAATATGTATATATATATATATGTATATATATAACCATAACCATACATTACTAATTAAATAAATAAAAATCGTTGTAAGTATAATTTAACAATTGTTTGAAGAGTGAAGCAAATTTTAAACTGAATAATAAACAAAAAACTGATCATTTACATATGAGGGATGCTTTATAAACACAAAGGGCAGAGAGGAAAATTTCAAGTACCTACCTTTTCATTTTAATTCCGCTATTGTTGACAACAATACATCACAAATTTGGATTTCAATTACGAATTTCTATTACATGCAAACCCTAACACTATAGATACAACTACGGCACGAAATTAAAAGTTCAGTACAATCAGAAAATAATGAATCCATAATATCGTAAGTAATTTATTTGTGCATACTACATCCAAATAAATGTAAAGACTGGTTGCCAAAAATAAGATAGATGACTACGCTATTGGCCTGACGCGGATGGGCCTTCACAGCACAACGTAAATCACAATATAGTTAATATTGTTTATAACAAATGTATTTTTTAACAGATATTATATTTAACATCCAGTCACATATTGTTAACAGTAAAATGAACTTTTTTTTTTTATTTTGTAAGTTAATAAAAAATGTTCTATGTTTTAAATTCATTATTTTGTGTCTTGATTTTTATATTTTTTATCTTTTAAAATCCTCCTCTTAATAATAATATTTCTGCACTTTTGAAAGGCTTGAGTTAGAACAAACTAGGAGGTTGTAGGGAAAATTATACCTATAGCTAAAACATATACTGACGTTTATGCTTAAAGTATCTGAACAGCGATGACATTATGAATTAACTTTCACTTTACAGCATTTTTACTCTATGAATCAAAAGTTGTTTAACATTTATTACATCGCTGTTGAAGTGACTTTACATTTACACACAATTCTCATTATTGGAATAGATATATAAAAGTAAAGTTTCAAAATTTGCAATTCAAACTTCAGTTTTTTTTATTTTGTCCAACCGTTTTTACTTTATCAAGAACTCGTTAATTTGAGAGGTCTTTATGTAAATATCTCGTAAGTGATGGAAACTCATAACTGACATATTCTTGAAATTAACAATAGGGGGTGCAAAGTTTTCTTCGTGTGTTTGGATGGATATTTGGATATTTGGATGTTATATGTATTCTAAATTATGAGGAATGGCGAAATAAAGCAAAAAAATCTATTTCCAATATTTGTTTCTTGATAACATTAAATTCGTCAACATGTTCGGGATCGTTCGGGAGACCGGGAATGGTTGACTATAGGGAATAAGTTGACTAATTATTAATAACTCGAGCTACTCGAAAATATTGTTGTTGTCTAATTAGGTGCGAAAAATCGTTGTATTCCTCCACTTAATCATTCGGAATGCGGCATCATGTTCTCACGTCGTCTGGGACCGGGAGCATAATATCGAAAAACAATACACGTAGGTAAGTAATTTTTTTCGTAGAATAGTTTGTAATAACAACTACATACTTGTTGTTATCTGTTTTGAAGTAATTTAATGTGGGCACATAAGCTGCTCGAACTCGACCAAGAATGTTGTACCATTTATTGAGGGTTTTCAATAATCCAGTTTTCCAATTAGGCAGGTTTAAAATTATAGTTGTCTCATTTACAGAGGCTCCCGGTTGTAGAGGTCGAAATGTACGGCTGTTCCATTTATGCTATGCTCCCTACACAGTTCATCACACGACTTTCCACAATCATAATCTGATAGAAGTTTTAATTGTTCAGATACTGATAACGTTTTATATTTACGTTTGGGCATTTTGTACACTTTTACTCCCTTGTTTTTAGGTCAAAACCTGAGATAGTACTGACAAACAAAGCGTGTGCGAAAGACGTTCTAATGTTTGTAAACAAAAGTGTCAAAACCTGTCCCAACCCGATTAATTTGTCTCATTTATAGAGGGAATTGAGTTACAGAGTCCCAATTATAAAGGTAAACATAGAATAAATCCTAGAAATCAGATCTCATTTAACCAGGTTCGAAAAGTCCCATTAATAGAGGTAATTCAATGAAAAAGTACCGGGACCTCATTGCAACTCTCAATAATAGAGGTTTCTTATTTATGCAGGTCCCATTTAAACAAGTTTCACTGTATATCTAAAAGTATCTTCGATAGAGCATATCAACAAGTTATTTTTAACAAAATATATCAATTCTTACAAAAACAAATTAACAAAAGTATCAATTCTATCTCAATTGACTCTGAAGAGCGCTGGCTACATAAAAAATAGAGAAATATTTAGTGTTGAGGAAAAGCTCGTCCGCAATTACTTTTTGTGATTGTTATATCCTTCTTCTGCGCGGATTATCTATGGACTATTTACTTCTTAGTCAACTTACCCCTAGCGAATAGTCAACCAACCCCAACCAAGCATGGGGTAGGTTGAGTCATTTTTGGTATTCTATAAGATCAAGCCTGATTCTATAAGAGTCAGCCATCCACGGTCTCCCCTACTAAACAAAAATCTGGAATCTAATAAAATTATGTATTGAACATTCATCAGGGGTCTTTTTTACGAATATCATAGAATATAAAAAATACAACTAAAACAATATTCAACAAATATAAATTCAGATAAAAAGATGACAATCTAATATATAATACATAACATCTGTTTGACCCCTATAGAAGATCGGAAATAGACAAAACATTAACAAGACAGAGGCACGTATACCGAGCAACTAACTTAGAAACTGAGTGAAAGTGACTTTTGTCATAAATAATATTAGATTATAATTTGCTTGAAGTTTTCTCTTGAGATAACTTCCTGAGTGTGAGTAATTATTTCACTTGCAGTATATTTGTCGCCACAATATCCCGCCGCACAGTGGAAGGAAATCGGAGCTTCCCTTTCATAGGATTTTTGAAAAAAGAAATGTATTAATTGATAGTTTTAAGTATACAGTTTTGTCAAAACGGTCATTTCATTGAAATATTTAGCAATTACAAGTTTTATTTTTACCTTTTACACCATATAATATGTACTTGTAAATTTCAAACGTATGATAATGGACTTTCTCTTCTTCATAACTGCTTTGTGTTTTAAGTTGTAAATCTGAAACTTATACGTCTCATTGGCGAGGTCATAATAAAGCCTTTAGGACCTTGACATTGATCCCGGACGTACTCGTTCAAAAGATATTTGTCGATGAAAATTTCATACTTAGATGACATTGTATTGAGGTGGAATCATCAATCTGTAGGTTTATTTTAGACCTTAATGCTACAGCTATCGATAAAACAAAGTATTATGTAAAATTAGGTTTACGCCTGTTTTCTCCTACCATTTCTCTTTCATCACCTTTTAAATATCTATACGATTCAGAATTCGTTTTAAAACTTCAATATACCTATTTTTACCTATACCTATACCCTAAAGTTACTCTGCGTTGATTTTGATTTGTTCAATGTGGAATATTTTTGTGTTCATGAAGCAACATTTTTTTCATGCAGACAAATTATTTAAAGAAGTGTTAACGTCTATGAATTTTGCTTCGCGGACTTGAGTCCACTTCAGAAACGAAAAAGAACAAAAAATCTTATTAGCGAAAATGATTTTGATACATTAGCATACGTTCTCGCTGAGAAAGTTGCAGAAAATGAAAACCATACTGATTTTTCTGAATTACTAAAGTATTTAAGAAGTAAACTGAATGTGTAAAAATGATTCGAGCATGTCTAAATCATGCAAAGCGAACGTGTTACGATGACGCAGCTCTAGATATATTAATGTTTTTGAAGTTATCAAAATGACAACACGTAACACTAAAACAGAGTACAAAGCACATGGGGTGTGATATTTTTCCGTCAATGAATGCAATACAGTATGCGAAAAAGTAGTGCTACGTGAAAAAGAAGACATGTTGATAACAGATAGTGAAATCAAGCTAAAACTCAGTTTATTCTGAACATTACAGTCAAGAGACTTTTAAAAACATTACCATTGCTAACAGTAGTTACTGGTAACAATTTAACTCTCATTACTGAATGGGGTTTTGATAGTGCAAACAAAGCAACTACAAAGAGACAATGGTTGGGGATGTTTCCAGTATCTTCTTGTGTTCATTTAATGGTAACATGCAAGAAGGTTTTTTGCAAACCTTCAAGTAACTGCACAGATCAGTAATGTTGATGAAGACCGTCTCCATCAGGAGATTTACGGTGATCCTTCAGGTAGTCTCATGTAGAAAGTTTCTTGATGTGGAAAAGTTCTGGCAATAATGTCCTAAAATAGCTTATAAATGTGTCAAGATATATCAGTGGTATTATATGCCATCTAGCGTGCATAAATTACTCATGCACAGTGCAAAAATCATTGAACATAAGAACTTTATATCCTAGTTTGCAAACTTTCTGAAGAGGTTGCTGAAACACGCAATAAAGATTTTAAAATAT
This sequence comes from Antheraea yamamai, assembly GCA_036509395.1. Classification (NCBI taxonomy): domain Eukaryota; kingdom Metazoa; phylum Arthropoda; class Insecta; order Lepidoptera; family Saturniidae; genus Antheraea; species Antheraea yamamai. The sequence continues at coordinate 11,624,113 of AP028427.1, read as the reverse complement.
TTTAGAGCTTTCAACTCCAGAAAAATTAGTAAAATTGCAACAAATGAGGATATTACCCATAGTTTGTTAATAACTTCGGGCCCATTCCTGTCCAACAACCTTGTACAATAAGTTAACTTCGCCACAAACCGCTATGAGATTAAGCTAAATTGTTATTGGTCAATTCTATATGAGATAGAAAACAATATAGAGTTTGTAGATGTAGGAAATTTGTATGGCTCTGAATGTGTATGTGAGTAATGTAAGCGTAGTATATTTAAAGTGTAATATTTCAAATGTGTTTTGTTGTATAATATTTAAAGTGTGCATTTTTTTTAGTTTATATATTTTCAACAGAGACGGCCCAAATACAGGATATGACTTTATTATCAATTCGGTGACAATATGTTAAAGTTTCAAATTTACAACAGAAAGGTATAAAGTAAAAAACATTTTTATATATTTGGAATTTAAATCTACATTTACACCATCTATTAAAAAGCTAGGTACTAATAAAATCAATAAGTTAAAATGTATATAGGATCCCGTGGTATTTACACTACTTACATTTAGAATCCTAATTTAGCTCCAGATGTAACTGTTTAATCTATCATGACAAATATCAACTTCAATAAAAACAAAACAAATAAACTAATTATCCTAATTAGCAAAACCAAGACATTTTGATACAAATGTGAAACAAAAACAACCAAGAGTAGTAGTAGCAGGTAATGATAATTGGTGATTATTTAAGTATAGGTATAGTGCAGATTTATAGGTAATGTACGACTTATAATATGGGGCCACCCATAAATTACATCACACGAATTTCATGGTTTTTGCACCCTTCCCCCGTCCTTGTCACAGCTGGTCATATTTGTGAGACTCCCCCCTCCCTAGTGTGACATCACATATTTTGCAATTTTATTTACATTTAGAAACTATTGAATTCAAACAGCAGGTTCGAAATTAGTTTTATATCCATTTAAATTATTTTTGAATAAAAATTAGTATCAAGTCAAAAATTTGAAGAAATAAACAAAACAAAAAACGATTACTTTATTAATTAAAGAAAACAATCATCTTGAGTCCATGGACTTCGAACCCACTCCATTAAATTATTTATAACTGGCGTAGCAATGACTTCGTTCTCGTTTGAGTTGTTGATGTCGGGAACATTCGTTGTGTCAACATCTATTTCATCCAACCATACAGCATCACCGTCATCACCCAAACAAAGAATTTCTCTGGCACGTCTAGCAGCAATTCTTTGAGGACGCATCTTCGCGATGGGCAAAACTTCTTGTTGATTTTTATGTGATCGCTTATGTTGATTAGTGGCCTTGTATGGTGCAAAATATAGACCACAGATGCCACATGATCGCTTAAACAAGTATGTATGGGGCAATAGCTATCATATGGAACTTGCTTCAAATGTGAGGACGCTCGAAGATCCAAAACTAGATGAAGTAACAGTGGAGCGAATTTACCTTTGGCGTCATCTTTTTCTACGGTCTGCAGCACGGAAAATTGCAATCTCCTTTATGACTTCAAGCATACCGGACTGGTTTTCTTCTACTCTAGACCGACAAACAGAATCTCGAATTTGTAGAGCTGCTGCAAAGTCGGTATTACAATTTTTTTTTTTTTTAAATTACATATCTCTAAAATTTTTTATGTTTTCTAGTCACTACTTTTGTTTTGTCGGGATAACGTCTTTTATAATAATTTATCTGTTCAGTAAATAATAAATTAAGTTAAACATTGTTTTCTCATATCTGCCGCCGTCGTCTAACAGTTGTGTATAGCGACTGCTGATCACGAGGTTGTGGGTTCGATCCCCAAACGACACACTTTTATGTGATGATCATATGTGGTTGTCCTGAGATTGGGTGATTTTCTATGTCATACTTCCTAGCATCGTTCGGAATTCAAACCCAAATTAAAAAAAATTAAGTACATAAATATTTTCAAAAAAATAATGCTTAATTTGGATACTAGATGTACTAGATGGCGCCTTGTGAATGTGGTGGGATATTTATTTATGTTTTATTTAATATTAGGCAACAACAACATTACGTACCCAAACTGCTAAAAGTGTTGTGTTATGAAAATCATAACTAATAAAAGTAGCAAAAACACACAAACCCGATACAGCTATTTATATAATTATCTGTCCCTGTGCGGCAATCGAACCGCAGAATTTACGTCATTAGTGGAATATAAAAATTTATATACTTATCGAGTTAAGGTGATAATTTTCAAGATCGGCAACATAACAGCGATGCCCCTGGTGTTGCAGTTGTCCATAGGCGATGGTAACCATTTAACATCAGATGGGCCGTCTGCCTGTTTGCTGCTTTTTGGCATAAAAAATAAAAATAACAGCGTATTAAGATACTTAAGTGTATTTTTAATTCATATAAAGCCAATAACAATTATTTTGTGCACTTATCGAAAGAGATCACTTTTCTTGCTCTTTTCCACCCTGTGTACATATTCTGTGTTCTGCGGAACGACCTAGCAATACTTAGCCAGTTATTAATTTGGTAACTATAATAAACTTCGAACTTACTTTTACGTACTCGGACTCCAGTTGTATTCTAGAGGTTGACGACATAGCAAATTTCGAAAAAAAATTCATGAGTGTCGCTCTCTGTTTCATAATTTTTATTGGCAATTCTTTGATCTTAGATTCCACTTTACCTTCCATATTGTCACCATTTTTCAAACTTTCCCATAAGCTACTAACTTCTTGTACATTTTGTAAGCTTCATATAGTTTACGATATACTTTAAAATGACAATCACTCGTTTTATTCATTTTAAATTTGTTTCGTAAGTTAAAAACATAAAATACCAGAACTTAAAAAACTACGTATTTTAATCCGCGAAAGTCAATTCTCTAATGAATTAGAAACAAAGAAATAACCGCTAGGCCGACAAAACAATTTGAATCTTATGTTTATCCACATAGGAGTGCAAATGTTATTGAGTATTTCGTTAATAGTGCAAAGTTCATGTCACATTTCCAAAGTTCATTTGGAAATTTGTTTCATCGATAGCTGTAGCGTTAAGGTCTAAAATAAACCTACAGATTGATGATTGCATCTCAATACAATGTGGTCTAAGTATGAAATTTTCATCGACAAATATCTTTTGAACGGGGACGCCCGGGGTCAAGGTCAAGATCCTTAAGACTTCGTTATGACCCTGCTAATGAGACTTATAAGTTTCATTTTTAGAACTTAAAACACAAAAAAAGTTATGAAGAATAGAAAGTCCATTTTTATACATTTGAAATTTACAAGTCCATATTAAATGTTGTAAAAGGTAAAAAAAAATAAAACTTGTAATTGCTAAATAATTCAATGATATGACTGATTTGACAAAACTGTATACTTAAAACTATCAAATAATAGGTACATTTCGTTTTACAAAAATCCTATGAAAGTGAGGTACCGATTTCCTTCCACTGTGTGCCGCGGCGCAACTTGACTTAAGGATCGTCACATGAAAAATATAACTTATCGTGAAAACCTTTAAGGTAAGTCATAGAAGACATAGAATTACGGCGTTATTGTTGTATCAAAGTACTTATAATTTCCATGCCTAAGTTTAGATAAATTACCAACCAATAACTATGAAGTCTATCCGGTAAAGCTGTTATAAGGCCTTAATAGGCCAATGGCGTAGTCAGTTCGAAAAAAAAAACTATTAGGAGTAGAAATAATACACAAATAACAAAAGGACAGCGTTTCGTCTCCAGTTCTTGTACCATCTATACATTTATTGAACTTCTACATAAGAACAGTGATAATTGAAGTGAAACTTCTAATGCGACTCCCAACAGTGTTGCGTTAAACGTTTAACGCTCCTGGGGAGGGGGAATAGAAAGAGACAGAGCGAGAAAAATAATCACACATTTCGTATCTCACTTTAGTTATCATAATCCCATTGTACATGTTATAGATTTCGACATTTCTCCACTCGAAAATGATAATTAAAAGATGCGATCAATTGTGAATTGTAAGCAATGTTAATAAAATTTATCTTAAAGAAACAATATGATTTCACTAAAAATCAATTTCTACCCCTTCCTATTTTCATTTCCACTTTATGAAGATTCAGTTCTTCCGCGCGGAGGGACTCCACGCGCTATTATTTTATGTAATCTTATGTTAAGGCGTTATAACGATCTATAGTACATATTTGTAAACTGCACCAGTCAACGTAGGCTTAAATTCTACAATAGGCCTCGATTTTGCTCAATAAAGTAAAGCGGTCTGTTATGGTTGTTGTTGTTAACACTGTTGTGCTACTGTTGAACTGATAGGTCGCGTTTCCGAATCTCCTTCGTCGTAGCAAAGTTATTTTTTTTTGTATAACTAGTGGTTTTTATAATCGATCACTAATGTCTATCTAACGTAACGTAATCTAACGTGTCACTAATTTTTCGATTTTTGTGGAAAAGATTGTTACAGGTGTCTAAGAAGAAGTATTAAAATACATTTCAGTTATTTTTAGAGTTGTCTGTCTGTTTATATGAACACGCATCACTGCCTTAGCAGTTTACAATAACACCACACCAAGAAATGCATAAAGCATGTCTTCGAAAATCACTTAGTTTCATTAAAATCGGTCCACTCTAGCAAAAGTTATTGTAATTTTAATGATGACGCGGCGTAAGTACAAGAGAAAAGTAACTAAGCAAATGAACTTAATACATTCAGATGACTTTATTAATCACTGTTTTTTACATAACGTTCCACGCGGACGAAGTCGCGAGCGTAGCTAGTCCACAATATTATCACGCTAGTCTGTCAAAGTTATCCAGATTGACTGTATGAGTTACCACCAAATGTACTGTTGTCATAGAGTAACAAACCTGCGCGTAGTAAGTGTAAACGGTTTCATAATTCTATGACTGTTGTGTATACTTTAAAAGATATATTGCAACCAATAATTTATATTCATCTAAGCGTAAAGATGATATCTAATTAATCATAACCTTCAATTTAAGTTCTTAACAACTTCAGCTTTTTATCGTTATAAAAAAACTACTAATTAAGTATTCAATATCTAAAAAGAAAAATCATATGTAAACAAATACTTTTAAATATTTTATTTATGTACTTACCATTTTTTTAGTGACATCTTTTGAGCCTTTCTAACAACAATAGTTTTAGTTTTGGTGGCAACACTGTACACGAAAGGTTTGCTTTAGACTAGCGACGCGAAGTATAGAACTAATATTTATTTCTTTGGGCAGCCCATCATATGTTTGATCAATTAATAAGAATGTACATACTTAATTATTTATCGGAGAATCGATAGATGTGCAAACCAAACTAATGATAATAGTTTCAATATACAAATTAAGAAATTTAAACAATTCACCCTATAATAAATTCAAAAGAGAACAGTTATACCCTTGTTTTGAGCTTTTACTTCTGTCGGCAGGCGTTATGACTGGCTTGACTTTTTTTTAATAATACATATGTAATTATTTAAATAATTATGGATATATCTGAACCAGCTTTTAATTAAAATATCATTTGTTCATATCATTTTTGAAGGTGGTAGAGCCATACTGAAGCTGTTACTGGTTTCAGCATGAATGGTTCGGCTCACCCATTCACACTACCATTCACCCTTTCACAGAAAACCGACATAAAGTAACAGTGCTTGCTTTGTTGCGTTTCGTTCGATCAGTGAGACCGCCGAAGGCCCACTTCCCTCTACCCACTTCGAGCCTCCCTCCCCTCCCCCACTTCCTCCTTCGATCCCCCATCCCCATTCCCCAAACACAGGCTGGCAACGCACTTACGGCTCCCCTGGTGTTGCTAGTGTTTATGGACGTCGGTGATCACTTACCATCAGGTGACCCGTCTGTTCGTTTGCCACCTATAATATAAAAAAAATCAATGTCAAAGTACAAAGAAATATTGCTTCTATGAAAGAATTAATTATTTTAATAATTATGAATTCTGTATACAAAAATTTCAAAGGGCTCATAAAATTGACCAGTAACGGTCAATTCATATACCAGTGGACGCAGTTCAACACTTAGACATTTAATTCTATAATATAAGTATTTAGTTATCTGTGTTATGTCTATGTACAAATTACATTAGTAGTCTGCCATAATATTGAGTACATACTCACAATATTGAAATGAGTTTATAAGGGTAGGCTCTTTTTTGTATAGAACCAGTACAATGTCCCACCTCAAATGAGGCAAAGCGATTTATAGTTTTGCAATACATTCTAAGTAACACGTGGGTTTTGTGAGTGGCATTACTCTGTTTGTGTTCGTCTATATTTTGTACTTGATTATAAAGTAACATTCGTCATTAAATTTAAAAAAAATTATCAGTTCTTGAAAGAGTAATGATTTCATTACAATAATTTATGAATTATGACAATCATATCTCAAATGTAATTTAACTAGTTTGTGTATGTAAGTTATTTACAAAAAAAAAAGGATTGTGTGGTTTTATGAAACCACGGTAAAGGTGAAACTTTTTTTCACACTATAGACATTTAACTAATAATAGTCTATACACTACACGGTCAGCTGCTGCGAACTATAGGCGCCGCCATATAGGCCCTGGCTGCTCTGACGAGCGCCTTTCACTTCATCCCTACTCCGCGGCCGACCATCACGCGACATGCAACACACATACGAAAAAGTTTGAGACGATGTAATAAAAGTTTCACTTTAAAAATTAAATATATGAAAACCACGGAATACTCTTTCTTCCGTGATGAAAAAATTGGGTAAATGAATTTTATTAAAAAAAAATGACCGTCACGCGATGCCTGTTCGTTGCAAAACATTCTAATTATATAGATATACGCAAGCACACACAAGTGTATCAAGAGTGGTGGCATGACAGCATAAAAGATCATCATGCCGTATGCCGTAACGAATGTTTCACATCAATAAATATTGTAGTTGATAACTCCAAAGGAAAAGTTCGTACTCAAATTGAATTGTAAACAACAGAATAAATAAAAACATCACATTGTCTCTCTCGTTAATGTAAATGACCGTTGATGTTATAAAGATGTGGTATTTAAAAGAAGCATGTGACTCGTTCATTCTCATTCTCTCTCACACGTACCTTATAGTTCATGTCATGTGAAGAGTAACGTGACATACAATTTTAAAACTTCATATTGAGTAAATTCTTACATTATTTCGTCATGTACCACAGACTATTAGTCATACGAGTAGTCTTGTACGATACAAACGTACTGTCTCTAGTAAGTTCTACCAACATTAGTCTGTGGTTATCATATGTCCATAAATAGGTGCGTATTTATGTCTGTATAGGTATATTGATATTTTTTATTGCACCTGTTAAAATTAAAAGTAAGAATATCATCCGTAATCAATGCCATACATTCTGATCCGAGGAAATCTAGCATCGTATGGCCATAAAAATCCTTGGCGTGTACTGGTGTCTGGTCTGAAAGGTAGTTGTTTATAATTTTGCCTAAAGTAGGTAGCTAAAATGAATAACAGGGAGCGGCGCAGCGATAAGATAAAAACAGTTACAAACAGTGCTCTCATTATTTTCGCTTTCTTTCTCGTGAATACAGAAAATAATTACAATTTATATTTCTTCTATAGCTGGTGATATAGAGCAACTTAAACGATTTGCATGCGGCGGATATTGTGACGATTCCACAATCGTATATTTACAACATCCTTGCGTTATCCTCAGTGCGCTCGAAGTAAGAAAAATTACATAATAGTGTTTGTCTTAACAATCCGAGTTACATTGTTAATGAATTTGACATTGCAGGTATTAGGATATAAAGTCGTTGCATCAAGTTCGACAGCCGTGAAACAAGACTACAATGAATATATGTGGACTATGAGAAAAGAATTTTCAGAACCAGAACCATCTATAATTGTTGAACAAGACAACATAACTAACTTTAGCAAAGAGGCTATGCACTTGGGGAACTATCAACAAGCTACTAAAGAGGACGAAGTTTAATTATTCCAGTAAATTATTATTTGTGGACAGTTTTTTTTCATACTATGGATACAAAAGGCAGTCCAAATGTAACAGCTATAAACTTGGCTAATATGCCAATAGCTGAAGATGAAGGAGTTGTCTATATTGCTATTAAAGGGTCCTTACACGCAAATGATTGTTCTATATTTGGACTAGGACAAGAAGAAGTAAGAGCTCTCACGCAAAAATTTCCAGGTTCTGGAAATGTTGTAAATGGTCTTTCCATTAAAGCAAACGTTATTGATGCCATAAACTCTTTAAGTCAACTTGGATATAAGATCGTTTCAAGCACTGGAGAGGCAGAAATAACTTGGACTCTCCAACGTGATATTTAAGATTGACAATTGTTTCTATATTGCGTATTTTAGTTTTAAGAATTTTACGTGTTGACTTTAAATATGGAGCATAGTAAATGTGATCACAAATGCACAATAAACAGTGCAACCACTTCAGTGTGCCAGACTTTGTCGGAAATGGACTGGGAAAAAGGCATTTGGTATGCAGGTAAGAGACTATCTAATCACTACATGTTATAAAACAAAGTCATCTGCCACATCTGTCTGTCTGTTCACGATAAACTGAAAAAACTACTGAATGGATTTTCATGCAACTTTCACCAGTAGATAAAGTGATTCCTGGAGAAGATTTAGGTGTATAATTTGACAAGGTTTTTTTATCAGGGCAGGACAATGTCCACCGGGCCCGTTAGTAAAATATATAAGGTTTAAACATAAAATAATTGTTATCTAAATATATTTAATCTAATAATTATTACTTTACAATATTATAATGTTTCAATTGTGATACAGTTTTCTATTGTTCATCTAGCTTATTTTGGAGACAAAGAGAGAGTAGAGTACTTGATCAATAGAGCTAAATGTGTGGAAGCAGTTGTTAATGCTCCAGATAATTCTGGTTACACTGCTTTACACTATGCAGCACGTAAAGGTCACACAGATATTTGCAAGATTCTGCTTCAGAGTGGAGCTCAAATTAATGCTGAAACAAAAGCAGGCAAAGCAACACCACTACATAAAGCTGCTGCAGCAGGTACATTCATTTTCATTGGATTATCAAGTCACTATTTTATTTAATTAAATAAGTGCTATAAGCATACAGTCCAACTATACATACTTATTTACACTGTAACCTATAACCTTTTATTTCAAACATCTTTAATCTAAGTCATTCACTAATCAATTATTGGTGTTGCTACTTCTGAGGACTACCATGAAAAAATGAGAGACTGATGGATGATAACATCAATGCATGTTCATAACAACATAGGACTTACACTAATTAAGGGCATTCAAGTAACTAATTAATGTAAAGCCTTTAAATAAACAGTTAACAATCATTAACCCTTTGCATTTGAGGGCTCCAGAGCAGAGCCATTTCAAATTTGTCTTCAAGCTTGAGGGCTCCGCTATGGAGGCAATGCAAATAATTTTCAATTTTTAACATAAGAACAAAACCAAATCACAAAAACTAGTTATAGGGTGATTCGCTGTTGGTGACAAATGAGTCGCGGCTCGCAGATTGTTATGCTCTCGATAACAAGACAATCTTGGTTTCAAGTTGCTGGTAATACAAATGAAAAAAACTTCAAGTGCAAAGGGTTAATATTCAAAACCTTGACAGTTATGAAATGAGCCTCAGTTATAATATTTCCAAGATATTTTTGTTTATATTAGAAAGAACTTGTATAACTGTCAAACTGTAAAAGTAAAATGTATTATATCTATCAAAACATTACAGCTGCACGAGAACAATGATGCCAGTCCTCTTTCTAATTTAATTTATCATCATTGATGATATTGTCAATTTACACCAGATAAAATAATGGGAAATAATTGATTTATTATTTAGTTTTAATCGGTATATTGGAATGAAACCAACTATAGGATAGTTAATAATTGCACCTACTTTTAATATATTTGTATTATTCATAATTTATGTACTAATAAACTACATAGTGTAGGTATTTAACATACTTAATTACTATACATTTATTGCTTACTACAAGTCAATATTACCATTTTTTTTTTCATACTGATATTGCAATCAAGATATTTTTTTTCTTAAATGATTTATAAGTTTAAAAACTTTACAGGTAAAATATCAACAATAATGTTTTTAATACAATCTGGAGCTACAGTTGACAAACAAGATATTGATGGTCAAACTGTTCTTCATAAGGCTGTCGAAAATAAGCATTCAGAACTAGTAAATGTATTGATGGATGCTTACCCAAACTTAAAAACTATAAAAGATAATAAGGGCACATGAGTAAGTGTTCAATTGTTTATAATAAATTTTTATTATTGTTAATAGATTGTAAATCTATGTTTTATAATATATTCTTAGTCATATCATAGTTTTATCTGATGACTCTTAAGCACTATCGAAGATTTGTAAATGTTGTTTCATCACTGAATTTTTTATTATCATTGGTTTGGATAACTTTATCTATACTTCATAGAGATTTTTTATCTTTACAGCAAAGTATCTGTAAAAGAATCCTACTTGTAAGGTTGAATTCAACCCATCAAAAGGGTTTCCCTATGTGTCATATATTTCTCTATTAATTTATACTGGAAATGGTTATTAAAATGTAGGCCAAATTTTCATATATGGTTTAATTATGTAATTAGTTTTCCAAATTTAATGAACTATATCTGAATGTAATATATATATATATATATATATATCTATATATATTCAAGTAGGTGATGTGAGATCATCATTCACTAGAGATTTTGATTTATTAGTTTATTTGTAAACATATATAAAATAGTTTTTAATGGATGGTTATAGCTTACACACTAATAAAGAAAATGGTTATGCTTTGGGTCTGTTAGCAAACATTGAACATTACATTATTTCATAAACTGATTCTCTGATGAGATTATAACTATAATTCATGTGGAATAAAAGTGGTCTTGGAGAAATACTTGATATTGTATCTAACCACTTTAGACACAACCCTAGAGTTACACTCCTAATTAAAATTAGGGAAAATGTAACTGCCAATTATCTTATCATTTACAAATATATCAGCCATGCTCTGTTCGTAATATCTCATTTTTTTTGTTTAGGTAGCTAATTATGGGATAAAATAAATTTTATACCAACATTTTTGCGAACCAGCTGTTTGTGGTTAACAATAGTAAAACAGATTTTATAATAATGACATTGTGAAAAACACTGAAATTCTGCATAGACCGCATCAGACACATTTGCAATAATTCAATTTTAGATTTTAGTTGCCTTCTGAAAAACTGTTGCAAGGATTGTGATATGTTATTATAAAATATATTTTGTTCAATTTGAAGAACTAAATATGATAAAACTAAGTTACCCAGGTCAATGATAATAACATTTGTATTTTTATAATACCTTGTTATACATTATTTCCCATAAGTATTCTTGTATTTTGTGTTCTATAGTTTATATTTTCTTTGTTTATTTATTGGATGTTTACATTCCCTTGTGTGCACTTTTTTAAATACAACTACGTATTTTAATATATATTAGATATTTTTATCCTGATAGACTAGTAATTTATTCTCTCAAGATGTATAATAGTGCTTCTTATATAATAGTGTATTCTTAAAAGTTTAGCATTCAACAAAATTTTTCAAAATATCATGTATGTAATGTGTCTACAGTCTTTTAGTTCCCTTTTCCTTCTACTATGAATTCCCTACTCTAATTATTTAGAAGAACTATATTCAAAAATCTCAGTACATAATATATGTACTGAAAATTCGTCACCAGCTCACTGAATCCCTAAAGATTCTTTTTACTCTGTTCATAAAAAGAAGCATTTACTTTGATAGTATGTATTACAGAAATACATATTAAAAACTTGATAAATATTTATTAACAAAAAAATTACACAATATTTGTTTTTATCTACATTAATTTTGAATACAATGTTAAACAAGTCTGCACTTGACATGAAAAAGTTTACATATAGACATATCTAAAACATCTTAATTTGTTCAATGTAGAAGTTATTTGTGCTGTGAGAATTTAACATGTTGAGATATTTATTTCTCGTAATTTAAATTCTCACACCATAAAGGTGTTAAAGACAATAGAAGAAAATGATATGTCGACATATCAAAATATTCAAGCCAGGTGAAGAAGTTATAAGAAGTTCTATTATATTTTATCTATATCTACTCTCTAGTATATACTATTTGCAATCCATTATATATATTGGGATGATTGTACAGTCATAGTTTTACTTCACTTATATATAAATATAACAAAATGTTTTCCATTCTCATAAGCACAATTTGTAAAACATATAGAGATCACTTTGATCAATAAGTATTCTTATCCAATTAAATACATGGAGCTCAACATCACTTTTATATCATATCATATTGTAATATTTTCTATACTTTAACGGCTAGGTGTCTTAGTATTACTTTGGAACTGTTCTCTTTATTTAATAAGAATGAATATCCAGTATATAAGCTAGTTCTCTAAGGTGAACGATGTATTATAAAACTGATATTTAATGTTATGATAAGATTCACTATTAGTTTTATTTATTAAAATTAACAAATGTTATATAGATGTACCTACACAAAGAATCAACTATATTTTCACGTAACATACATCTTTGTACAACTTACATGTGATTTAATAAATATATGGTAATCAATAAAACTTCTTTATTTTCATATAACAAAAAGACATTTTCATGTTATCTATTTAATTTAAAATCCTGTATATATTAAACTTGCCATGTAATGCAATGCTATGTTAACCAATTCACTAGTAACCTTCATCTTCCATCATAATAAACTGCCTCAGACTATTTGGTAAAGGTAAAGACGATACATAGGAATAGAGTATCTTATTTTTGTTCTGAAGGCGAATTTTAATTCTACAAAGGTCTGATAAACGTAAAGGTTGCTTAGATACATAATACAACCAATTCTCTGTAGTACTTAATCTAGCAATAGGTGTACTAGTGTCTGGAATTGTTACGTAATGTCCCGCTTTTATAAGCATCCGTGGGAGAACATTGCTACCTCGCCTACACGCAATTGATAAATTGTCTAAACCGCATAAATCACAAGCGTTTACATCAGCCCCGTATCGAATTAATAAAACAGCTGCATCATCTCTGAAAATATAAAAAATAGAGTTATAAATAATATTAGATTTTGCTTATTTTAGAACAGGGTTTCTCAAACTTGTGGTTCCACGAACCCCTGTAAAAGTTTCCAGGTGACAAAGATCCTCTTAACTAACAACTAATTAAATGTCAACCCAATCCAGTTCATAATACTCTTTCACCTTCCACAATGTGTGCCGCAAATGCCTGCTAGTCACCAAGCCAAAGAAACCCTGTTTTAGAAGCATAACTGACACCTGACAACCAGCACTGTTTTGTAACTAACATTACAGGTGGCAGGACACTGACACCATGTCTTTTTACCATAGATTCTCGTTTCACTTATCTTTAAAGGTTTTTTTTTTCTAAACATTTTCTGTTGAAGATAAAAAGAAATATTTTTTCTTCTTTTTAAACCCCATTTATTTCAGCTTACACCTATACTGGGTATTATTAGGCAACCGCTTCCGAAAACCCGAAAACGAAGACAGACGATAGTACTAATGATACCTTTGATGATGGGACGGAAAAAAATCGATCCTGATTAAAAAAGAATCATATTTTGAAAACGTTTTATTAGCATTATTTACGCTCCGTTATGTTAGTACAGCTAAATGAAACTATAGTTTTATAAAAAATACATTGCTTTACTAAAAAAAAACAGCAATGTAACACAAAATCATAAAACAGCTAATGTTCGTGTCATCGAACGCCCGGGCGCGACCCGGCCGCGCCACGCCGGCAGCTAGCGATCGTGCAAATAAATACTTATTTACAACATTTGTCTAAATAACTAACTTATCTACTTGGCCACTGTGCTAGTCTCTAGCTAGTCGCTTCCATACCTATCAAAGTATCAGATTCGATTTGCCGCTAATGAAAAAATTACTTATTAAAGTAATTAGTAGTTTAAGTAATTTTGCGTAAATAATGCTAATAAAACGTTTTCAAAATATGATTTTTTTTTAATCAGGATCGATTTTCTTTCCGTCCCATCATCAAAGGTATCATTAGTACTATCGTCTGTCTTCGTTTTCGGAAGCGGTCTCCTAATACCCTATATACTTCTAAGATATAATTCTTTTTATCACACGCAACTAGATATCGGCAATATTTGATGTGTATCTATCTATCTCTTTTCTTAATTCTGCCAAATGTATTTTTAAATAAGTAGCAAAATACACAATTATCAGTATGAATTTATTATTTATCGAGTCAGAATTTTCCAATTCAATATTATTATCTTTTCTTTTTGTGCTGTGAAGTAACTAACGACTATAGTTCTATAGCCAGTCATAATTGGTTGCTACACCTGAGGACTAAGTGGAGAACAGCTCGTGTGTGGCAATGCAATAATACAAACAAAATGTGGCAACATTATTTTCAAATTTGTCATTAGCGATTGGCAGTTTATACTATGACTTAATAAAATAATTATCTTCTTTTTCGAATTCCTTTTTTTAATCGGTCTCCTTTGTTTATGACGCTATCTGCCACAGATAGCACACACTCTGTATCTACATGACATTGGCGCAATTGTGTATTACTTACACATAATGCCATAAATTAAATGAGAAGAAGAGTTAACAAAACTGAGATATTGCAATGAACATGTTTTTATAATCATAGATTTTAAGCAAAATAGGTCTCATAAATATAAATCACCTCTGTAACAGCAGTGCTCTATTTAAAGCTGTGTCACCTGTGAGTGCAGTAGCATTCATATCAATCTTGTAATCTAGTAAACACTGAAGCAATTTTTCAAAGTTCTGTGGTGTGTCGGCACTTTCTATAGCAATATGAAGTGCATTTGCACCCGTAATGGTATTATATGCGTTAACATTTGCACCTGAAAGTCAGGGAGATACATAAACACACACAATATATTAATATTAATTTTTCAAGAATCTAAAGTCGTTATATTATATACCAGGTGAAAGGTTAATCATTCGCAGTATTCTAGGATATGACACTTTATGGTCACATTTAATATACAAAATAATAATATCAAGACAAATACTAATAAATAACCAAGAAAACCTAAGTTAAAGTTTGTTCTAAGACTTTCAAAAGTATAAACACATTCGTAATAAAGTAAGATGCAATGACCGGTGCCAAAGGTTAAATGTCATGGTCAAACCAGGGTTTATTAACTTTCTGTAATAAAACAAACAACAAAACCTTTTGTTTTGCTCCTGACGTTCGCACGTTCCCTTTCAAATGAAAGTGAAATCACCCGACGGTCATTGACACTGTGCTTTAACTTAGACACGTAGAGGATTGTGTATAATTTTTATATTTTTCTAGATACTTAGGTCGAATATTAAGCACCTATTTTTTTTAATTGATTTAGACCGCGAATCGAGTGCAGAGTATCCTCTATAAATATTTCTATTGTCTAAACAAGCCTGTATAACACCAATGTTGGAAATCATAGTTTTCTATATTATTTATAAAGAAGTAAAATTTGAATATTTAAATAAGTTAATCTGTGAAACTACCAATTCAATTCTAAAAATCCATTTACTAATTGGAATCTACTTTTTTCCAAGTGATATTTTATTATTCTTTATATTGTTACTAACACGTACATAGTCACAGGCGACTATTAGTATAAAATAAAATTATAACACATAAAAATAATTTACCTTTTTGTAGTAACATCCTAGCAACGCTAGGTTCAGATAATCGGACTGCTAATAACAATGGTGTGTCACCGTTATCGTCATGTAAATTTATTCCTCCACCAAAGTTGGAGAGCATTTTAACAATTTCTACCTAAAAGTAAAGTGCACTATATTAGTTATTTGAATAATAAAAAATTTATCTACCCATTGGATATCGTACCTGTTGTTGTCTTATCGCACTATGCAACAGTCTATGGGAATGTGTTATGCGGGCACCAGAAGCTAATAATATTTCGACAACAGATGCATATTTTTGCCAAACAGCTTCACATAATGGTGTATATCCTGTAATACAAAAAAATTGTATATAAATATAAATAGTTTTATTATATTAACACATATGTTACTAATATTTGTACCATGTATTTCTTCTCCATTAACA
Source organism: Antheraea yamamai (assembly GCA_036509395.1). Taxonomy (NCBI): domain Eukaryota; kingdom Metazoa; phylum Arthropoda; class Insecta; order Lepidoptera; family Saturniidae; genus Antheraea; species Antheraea yamamai. The sequence continues at coordinate 11,607,890 of AP028427.1, read as the reverse complement.
TTTGTGCCACTAGAAATAAGGTATTTAACTACATCAGTATGCCCTCTTCCTGCAGCCAAATATAAAGCAGTTCTTTCATTAGTGTCTCTCGCTTCTAAGTAGGCACCATTTTTAACTAAAATTCTTACCTATAATTTCAATATATTGTTTTATCAGCTTAAAGGAAAATACTTAATTCTGTACACAGTGAAGCACTCTGTAATGTGATAAACATTTGTATGATAATGGTGAATTACATTTTTTCCACATTAAAGAATTATATAAATCTTCTTTCTGTGATTTTAAACTCACTATGTAACAAAATAAGACAGTAATGACTTTTACAGAACATAATATTTTTTTTTAAACATTTATTAAGCAATAAAATATTTTTATTATTTATTTTGAAGATTTAAATAATAGCATCTAAATAAATTCAAATAATTATGCAATGGTGCATCGGGCAATAGGCCCATGGACACAACCAAGTTTTTATATTATTAACTAATAGCAAATAAATTGTACTCTTATTTTAAATGATTTACTTCCTATGGATTCTTGTGTTATAATTAAATATCTTCTACTATTAATATATAAAGGGTTTTACAAAGTAATCTCATATAAGTGACATCATAGAAATACAAAAACAGAGGTCACGAAATTGAGATGGCTTGGCAAAATTGAACTTTGCTTTGTTTTAATTAACATACAGCAGAAGCTATAACATTAGAAACAGCTGGTCTCTGAAAAGTCACATAACTAATTACTAACCAAATCTAAGAAACCTCTTGATGCAGCAAAATGAAGTGGTGTCATCTTTTCATGAGTTTTATAGTTCACATTACTGCCAGCTGCAAGAAGTAATCTAACTATTTCTATATGGTTTTTAACAACTGCTACATGCAGGGCAGTCATACCATCACCAGAACTAATATCCAATTTACAACCTAAAATAAAAAATTATAAGTATGGCCTCCATATTTTCTTATAGATTAATATAAAGAATTAATAAAATACCAGCATCGAGCAAAAGTTTTACAATTCCATGATGCCCCTGTTCTGCAGCATAATGTAGTGCAGTTCTCATAAATGTATCCTGTTGGTCTATACCTTGGGTAACTGCTGATGCGGATGCAATAGCTGCTCCTGTGCTTTCCAATATTGCTGCATACCACCTGTTGAAGAAATATTCGCTTGTATGTAGTGTATTATAAATGTATTATTTCTCAAAATGAGATATACAATCACGGAACATGTTCAGTATTATTAATAGAAATTGTTCTACATACTTATATCAGTTTTTAAATTACTTTTATTTTATAACATCATTTTAGACGTTTATTTATTATTAAATGTCCAAATAATATTTTAATTATTTTTGATTAACTATATTTATGGTAAAGGGTGTTCAGCGGAAATTTTTCATCTTTAACATTGCAATTATTGATATACTAGCGAAGCGAGGTAGGTGGGAGGGGTAGCATTTGAAGCGCAGGGTTTTGCGGATTTGTTATTCGCCATGAGATTGGGAGTACATAGCGCGTTCACGGTCGAGCAATATTTGAAATGCGGTGAATCGTTTGTACGCCCGCGTCGTTCATTTTGTATTCATTATGGTATTCGACGACTAAGTGATGCGCCGAGCACGCAACTTATCTGGTCGAGTGTCCAAAGGTTCAGGCAAGAAGGGACAGTGGTGAATAAAACTCATCCTGATGTTGATGCATCATCAATAACGCCGGAACCTGTGTCTGAAGTTCGTAATGAAATTATTCGAAATACACGTAAACTGATAAGGAAGATTGCGGCCTCCACAGGAATAAAACAATCAAGAGCGCACGTTATACTAAAAAAAAAACTGAAGCTCCACACTTACTAAATGCAAATTGTTCAGAATCTCAACGAAAGTGACTACTCCTTGCGAGAAACCTTTGCAAGAACAATGCTGAAAGGTTTTCGGACAGCATATACGCTTGGAAACATTTTGTTTACTGACGAAGCACATTTTCATATAACGCCATCAAAAACGCTTACATAGCTTAAAAACGACTGTTTGATGTGCCATTTCAGCCAGTGGGATAACTGACACTTATTTTTTTAACCAAGGAAAGACAGTCACTGCTGCGATGTATTGCCGTATGCTAGGCGAATTTCTGTTACCGCAATTGCAGCTGCATTCAGGCTATAACAACAGAACGCAATTTCAGCAGGACGGTGCCACTCCGCATACAGCTAGGGTTTCGATAGAAAGATTAAAGACAATTTTTCCGAATAAAATTATCAGTAAGAACGGAGACATCTCATGGCCACCTCGATCGCCAGATCTCGCGCCTTGCGAATTTTTCTTATGGGGATTTGGGGGATACCCCAAATCAAAGGTTTTTAACAACAAGGCCCTCCAAGAAAATATTCGTCGCGAAATTCAAAACAATACTCCAAAGCTTTGCTGTCGCGTAGTTGCAAATTTAAGGGTGCGACTGCAAGAGTGCGTTGAAAAATAACGGCGGTCATATGGACGATATCGTTATAAAAAAATGAAATCCGCATTTTTGTGCTACATTTTAATAAAATAAACATGAATAAAAAGTATGTCGTTTTTTTATATTTAATTTTGATTATGAAAATTTCCCGCTGGACAACTTTATATCATAAATATATACATTAAACGTAAAACATGAACAGTAGGTTTAATACTTCTTTAATAAAATCATTAATATTAAAAAAGTTATTTATGATAAGAAGTAACAAAGAAGCAACCAGGCCATTTGATGTTAGATGAACACTTCTGTTTAGAACTAACTATTCATAACTAACATCAAACAGGTTGGTAGTCCTATCTGAGCTCAGTCAATGGTACATTGCCACACTGAAAACCAGACCTAAAAGACTTTTTGCAATGTGTTATGTAAACCACTTCCAAAATGACATTAATGTTAGCACTCCTGAATTGCTACAAAAACATATTCTAATAGAGCTTAAACTGTAGCATGTATTGCATCAAGAGACATGATGATATGTCCCTTTTACATCTACTTCTTACCCTCTACTACTTCCTAGTTTCTAATACTCCTACATAGAAGAATATATTTTCTATAACTAAAATTAAACCAATACATACTTATAAAGGGCAGTCCATGTTTCATCTTCACTTGTACTAGGTGCAACATTTCCTATTTCCTCATCCCATTCCAACTCTGCCTGAGGTGAAGAAGTCAATGATGACGGGGTTAGAGGAGACTTCAAGCTTGTAATTCTACTCTCATCACTACTAGAACCATCACTGTGTATAAATATAAAATGACCCTGGTTTTTGTCTGGGTTAGAACAATCTTCGCTTTTTCCATGATTTTCATATTGTCCTCTGCTTGTGTCCTCTTTAAATTTCTTCTCATTCAGATTTTTACATTTGGCTATAATTTCTCCATTTGATTCATCATGTTTAAGTTTCCGTTTATGGCATTTCTGGGATCTTCGAGTATGTTTGTTGTTGGATGTTTTGTTTTGAATAACCGGTGATTTAGTTGCATTTATAAGCAATTTTAATGTTTCTACATTTCCTAAGATTGCAGTTTCACCTAAACATGTTTTTCCATGACTAGTTGTTTTATTTGGATTGGCTCCTACAAACAATGTTGTATTTCTATAAATGTATAATAGCATTGCTGTATAATATTAATTAACCTTTACATTGTTTAAACTTCTTGCTAATCATGAATTAAAATATATTTATAAGTAAATCATATAAGGATGTAAAAGTATATGTACTTGTGTTATGTATAATATGCTTATATATTACTAGCTGACCCGTGCCCACTTCGTTGGGCGGTAATAGGCATTATCAAGCTACAACTTTTTTCTAGAACTCAATCATATATCTCTCACCGTTAAGGCAGTGTTCATAAGAAATGTTTTCGTTCGACCATTTTTTCTCTGACTCCCTAGATATTACCCCCTACAACCTCACAAACTTTACCTCTTTATAATATTATAATAATAATATAATTAATAACTTCTGCCCAAGACTTCCTACGTGTGGAGTAGTTATTTTGGGCCAACATGCAGCGAAAACTCTCAAAAGGAAATAAAACCCCGATTTTAAAACATTCTTCATTGTTGCTCCGCTCCTATTGGTCTTAGCGTGATGTTATATTAGCCTATGACATTTACAAATAACGTGGCTTTCTATTGGTAAAACAATTCTGAATATCGGTTTAGTACTTCCTGAGATTAGCCCCTACAACGTCACATCACAAACTTTATCTCTTTATAATATTACTAGCAGTTACTTGCGGCTCCGCACGCACTTTTTAAAAATATATTAAAGAAATGTAAAATTGTGAGTGGGTGTGTACATTACAGAAATGCTTTTTCAAAAACATTTGTAACTACAATATGAACGCCATCTACTGTAACATGTAACGTGTACATTAGATATATGAATACTAATAGTATATCGAATGGGATGAGATTTATCATCAGCAACATACCTGGAACTTCAACCTACTATATACCACACTCAGTGCTCACTAACACTATATAAAAAAGTAATGAAAATTATAAGCTATACATTATCGAACAATATATCTTAAATCTTTTATTATATAGATATAATATGCCCGTATTGTCGATATACTTAATTTATTCTTATACGTTGCTATAATCACTGAGTTATGTAGAAGCAAACGCGGTAAATAAAACAATATGGCCGCCAAATTGACCAAAAAGATGATATAATTCATATTACATACAAATCTATGACTTTCAATGATGTATATTTATTCTTGTAGTCCAGTAAAGCACACGTCTCACGCGGTTGTAACATATTTTTGATCAATTTCACACGGACGAATGCACAGGTAGCAATTAATCACTACATAGTGTACCAATTCAAATTAAAAAAGAATCATTAAAATCGGTTCACAATTGACAAAAATATCGATTAACATACATAAAAAAATACATACAACCGAACATAGTAACCTCCTTTTTTTCGAAGTCGGTTAAAAAGAAAGTCCTCTGGTCTGTAGTATATCTGTTCGCGATAAAGTCAATGGTAGTTCATTTTCATGCAGTTTTACCAGTAGATAGAATGATTTATGGGGAAGGTTTATGTATAATTTGTCAAGGTTTTCTTTTTATTATCGGAGCGGAGCAACGTCTTCTGAGCCCGCTAGTTATCTGCCCGTAAAAGCCCCGTGAAAGTCGGTCCAACCAATTAGGAGATAGTAGGATATTGCGGACGAAGTCTTGAGTAACAAAATAAAATAGTCTAAGTTACTTCTTATAAGGTGAGTTATCTGCCAGTAAAAGTCTCGTGAAAATCAGTTCAAGCATTACGGATATTCCACTGGGGCCGAAGGCAAATAAAAAACCTAAATTACTTTTTATGAGGTCTGCTATCTACCAGTGAATACCCCGTGAAAATCGGTCCAACCATTTTGGAAATAGCAATGCGGACGAAGCCACGGACAAATAAAACAGAATATGTCAACCGCTATAATTTCGGCTATCTGGCAGTAAAATTCCCTTTAAAATAGGTCGAGGCGTTTTGGAGATTACCCGGAACAAACAAACAAACAGACAAAATATAATAATATAAAAATATAGACAAAGTATAAAAAGAAATTTTTTTTGGTCATTTGTAGCCATATCCATTCATCAAAAAGATGTTATTTTAATTGTACACACAAAAAACTTTATTTTTATAATACATTAATAGATAACAAATAAAAAATTGGAAATAAAAGTAGTATAAACTTTTTGAATAGGAAAACAAAATAAACTATGAAAATCTATGCAATACAAACTTACCACGTTACCATGGCAACATATATAATACTAACGCTAACGAAATCTCTCAAAAGGAAAAAGTGCCCGATTTTGAAACATTCTTCATTGGTGCTCCATTTCTATTGTTCTTAGCGTGATGATATATAGCCTAAAGCCTTCCTCGATAAATGAGCTATCTAAAACCAAAGGTTTTTCTCAAATCGGACAAGTAGTTCCTGAGATTATCGTGTTCAACCAAACAAACAAACTCCTCAGCTTTATATATTAGTATAAATTAGTATAGATTTATGAATAAATAAATATACTTTTTATAGGAAAAAAAACTAAAACAAATTGATTTCTTGTTGATGGGAAATATTACATTTACATTAATCTTATAATAATGTATTTAAATCAAAATAATTGTTTGAGTGTTGTTTTATTTGCTAATAATCATGTTTATTATATTATATGAAGCATTGAATAATTATACAATTGAATATTAATTTCCTGAAATCACTGTAATACAATATTAAAAAACGAAGTAGATACACTCAATTACTATTATGACTGAAAATAATTTTTAATTTTATTATTTTGTTTACAAATTACAATGAAAATATTCTATTTGCAGTTAAATAAAATCTTAGGCATTATTTGTAGTATGTCAATTTATTATTATGCAATCTGTAAAAATAATATAGATACCCAGAAGCTATCTCAACCCAGATACAACAAATGTTTTAAAATTAAAATTTGGGTTATTTCATTTTGCTAGTGATGACTTACCCAAACATGCTCACTAATTATGGAACTCACAAGAGAGCTAAAGGGAAATGGAGTGACCTATGCTATGATGTGCAAATCAGTAATAAAAAAATGTGCAGAAGAAGCAAGATTACTGACAATTGCTACTTACTTATGTGGAAATGGATAAGCCAAAGAGTTCTTGAGTGACAACCATGCTTTGGAAAGTGCAGTATAAAAACAGAACCAACAACCTGATATAGATTGCAAGAGGCTAGAAGTCAGCAGCATATTGATTGTTGTCTCATTACAGAAAGCCTATGTCTAATAGTGACTATCCTTTAGGTGAATTGATGGACAGATTAATACTATATGTATATAAACTAATATTATAAAACTGGAGGGTTTGTTTGAAGACTCTAATCTCAGGAACTACTGATCCGATTTGATATATCATCACACTAAGACTAATGGGAGCGGATCACCAATGAAGAATGTTTCAAAATCGGGTTTTCTTCCTGTTGAGAACTTCAGATGCGTGTTAGTGTTAGCTCAAAGCAACTATTCCACAAGGACAAAGTCACAGACAGAAACTAGTTCAATTATGTAAGCTCTTTTACTGATAATTAGAACCTATATTATTCCCCAGTGTTATACACAAATTTTTTTTCACACTATATATTGTAATTGAAACGGAGTCATGGATGGCGACTATTATATAATACCAGCTGACCCACACGCAACTACGTCTGTGTGAAATCGGTTACTACCGGTTCCAATTGCATTACCAAATTCAAATAATCTTAAAAAACCTAGAACCCAAGTTATCAATAATCCAGAAGTAAAAGACCAGATTATCATTAATTTATTGTACCAAAATAAAAATGTTTAGAACAAAGATCCTTGATTCCTTGATTACATACATGAGATATTCCTCTAGGTAATCTAAATATGGGTCTATTTCATACATCATTTTATCAGAGCAATAAATATTTTTAATGTATTAATAATTACCTTGAGATAAAAACTGTGTAATAGACCCTTTATCATCATTACGGATTGCTTCAAATAAAATATCTTCAATTGACTTATTCATAACAAGGGTTATTTTATGAAATTATTCTTCTTTACTTATATCCATATACAGTTTCATTCGGAAATTAAAAAAACTATCACTTTTACTATTATAACATTATACTTGCATGGTATTAGGGTATACATTACATTACGAGTTTATATTTATACGCAATAGAACACTAATTTCCAAAGTAGTACCAAAAATTTGGCATTTTTTTATATGTATAATGTCAAACAAAATATAATAAACGTCAAAATAGGTGTATTTTTTTTTCATTCACAAAACCCCTGGCACAGACAACTAAGTCGATTATAGATAACACACTCTCTGGATATATGTTAAAATGTACTCTAAGCACAGAATAGGAGTTTTCGATATAAATCGGTGTTATTTACTATGGTCAATTCGGATTTAAAATGGCTACATTGGAGACGTACATTTACAAATTTTATTGCTGAAGAAGCTATCAAAGTTCCTGATACAATAAAACTGAAACTTTTAGTCAATCACTTAGCACCTTGCGTTTATTCGTTTATTATTTCGTGTACAACATACGAAGAATCGATTGAATGCCTTGATAAAATATATGTAAAACCTAAAAATGACATCTATGCACGCCATATTTTAGCTACAATGAAACAACAATCAGCAGAATCCATATCAGAATATGTGCGTGCATTGAAACAACTAGCACTCGAAAGTAACTTTCAAGATGTCAAGGCTGAATTTACAAACAAGAATTTATTCGCGATGCATTTATCTCAGAAATCTGTTCGCAAAAAATTTGTGAAAGATTATTAGAGAATTGTACCTTAAATTTCGATGACGCATTAAATCAAGCCCTATCGCAGCTTCTTTTCAACATGGTAGATGGCAAAGTTTCTTTTGCGGTTGTGATTCCCAACACAAAAGAAAAAAATGTCCTGCTTTTAACACTAAATGTCAGTTATGTAGTAAAAAAGGTAATTTTGCAAGTGTTTGTCGATCTCGCAGACCACTCCTTATACTCTTTAATTTTATTTCTCCTGATACCAGTTCAACCAACACCAGATGTGTAGAAGATATCTCTGCCGCTTCTCCTGCGAGTCTTCGAAAAGCTACAGTCACTGTTCTTATAAACGAGATGCGTGCCGATGCCCTGATAGATACCAGCAGTTCAGTTAGTTTTATCGATGAAAAATTAGTTTACATTATGAAACTAAAGAAAAAAGTTATCAACTAAACTATTAACCTGGCTTCTCTAAGTCACGTGTCTTTCGTAAATGGGCTATGTCATGTGACTATTAAACTTGATAAACATATTTACAAGCAATATTCATTACTAGTCATGAATAATTTATGCGCAAATATTATCATAGGCCACGATTTACTTAAAAATCATCACTCAGAAGAAATGGAGTTCAGAGGTAACAGAGATCCCTTGCATATATGCAATGTAATAGAAGCTTCTTTACCCCCAGCTTTCATATTTACACACTTATCACCGGATATAAAGCCAATTTCAAGTAATTCAAAAATATTTTCAGAAACAGATGAAAACTTTATAAAATTAGAAATTACAAAATTGTTAGATGGTGTTATTAAACCAAGCATTTCTCCATGGCGTGCTCAAGTTTTAATTACAGGAGGAAAGTCTCAACGAAAAAGTCTAGTTGTTGATTATTCACGTACTATCAATGGCTATACAGAGCTTGATGCATATCCTTTGTCAAAAATTGACATACTTATTTCTAAAGTATCCAAATATAACTTTTTGAGTCAAATAGATTTGATATCTGCATATCATCAAGTACCCATTCTATCAAAGGAAAAACCGGTGACGACATTTGAAGCTTGTGGTAAGCTATATCAGTTTATTCGAATACCCTTTGGTGTGACGAATGGTGTTGCTGCTTTTCAAAGAACTTTACAATATGTAATTGAAACTGAGAATTTAAATGGAACGTTTGCTTATTTAGATGATATCACAGTTTGCGGAAAAACAAAAGAACAACACGACCAAAATTAAAAAAAAATCATGAACGCCGTTGAGAAATATAAATTAACTTTCAATAAAGAAAAGTGCATTGCAAGCGAATGGATAAGTTTATTAGGATACACCATACAAAACAATTCCATAAAACCTGACGAAGATCGCTTGAAACCATTGATGGATCTAGCTATTCCCAATGATGCATCTTCCCTTAAACGAGCCCTTGGAATGTTTGCATATTATTCTAGATGAGTACCCAATCTTTCTGAAAAGATATATCCTCTTATTCAGTCTCAAACATCGCTCGATCACCATGGAATCGAGTGTTTTAATAAAATAAAATGTGAGATAGACAAATCAGCCTTATCTGCTATAAATCATGATGACGTTGTAACTGTAGAAACAGATGCATCTGATCATTCTATCGCCGCAACCCTTTCACAAAATGGGGGACCTGTGGCTTTCTTTTCAAGGTCATTAAATGAATCAGAAAAGAAACATTCTGCAATTGAGAAAGAAGCCTGCGCTAAAGTAAAATCTTTGAGAAAGTGGTGTCACTACTTAATTGGCCGACATTTTCTATTAATTACTGATCAACAGTCTATCTCATTCATGTTTAATCAAAAGCATTCTAGCAAAATAAAGAATGAAAAAATTGAAAGGTGGCGAATAGATCTCTCCTGCTATACGTATGATATTATGTATAGACCAGGTAAGGAAAACGCTGTTGCTAATGCTTTATCACGAATATCTGCTTGTCTTAATATTAACAGATTGCGAGATTTACATAACTTATTGTGTCATCCTGGTATTGTACGAATGATGCATTGGATAAGATCTAAGAATTTTCCCTATTCTCTTGAAAATGTCAAAACAATGACTGCCTCTTGTCCAATTTGTTCACAAATTAAACCAATATATGCCAAGATTCAAGGTAAATTAATTAAAGCTACAGAACCATTTCAGCGACTAAACATAAATTTTAAAGGGCCAATACCATCTAAAACATCAAATAAATATATGTTAACAATAATTGATGAATATTCTCGATTTCCTTTTGCGTATGCATGTAAAGATCTTTCTGCACAAACTGTTATAAAGTCACTAAAATACCTATTCTTCATGTTTGGCGCTCCTGCTTATAACCATACTGATAGAGGGACTGCATTTATGTCAAATGAACTAAAGTTATCCCTAGACAAATATGGAGTTTCAACCAGTAGGACCACGCCTTATAATCCGGCAGGAAACGGCCAAATCGAACGTCTAAATGGAACACTGGCGAACAATACAACTTTGCCTAAATTCTAATAAAATGGATACAACAGACTGGGAACAGGTTATGCCTATGGCACTGCACTCTATACGTTCTCTATTATGCACAGCAACCAATAACACCTCACGAACGCATGTTTTGACACCCTCGACGTTCACCTACTGGAAGCTCTACCCCAAGCTGGTTATTAACTCCTGTATTAAGCCCTGTACTGTTAAAGAGAAACGTGAGGACATCTAAATATGATCCTTTAGTAGATAAAGTACAATTACTACGTGGGAATCCCAGTTATTCTTATATTTGTTTGCCAGATGGGCGAGAGACGACGGTATATAACAAGCAATTGGCACCTTGTCATAGGGAAAATGATCTAGGTGATGATTCTTACTCTACACTTCCGGATTCTAAACCTGATTCAGAGCTTCAAGTTAATCAAGAAGCGGGGTATGGTACTAATGAAAATGAGCCGGAGTTACCAATTCGTCGTTCAACAAGAGAAAGAAGAATGCCAAGCTGTCTACAAGATTATGTTTTACAGTAACGTGAAATTAAGAACACCTAAGGGAGAATATTATGTACTATGTTCAATTTTCATTGACAACTACTTGTCTTTCATTGTTATACTTTTATTAATATGTAACTATCCTAAATTCTTGCTGAATAAAGCCAAGTTATAATTGGTATTTTAACAGTATTAAATCTTCTAGTTCTCGAATTTGTCACGAATTGTTCTACTGACTACAAAACGAAATAATTTTGAAAATCGTCTTTTTCACCCAGAAGAATCGCCACAGTATCGTATTGCTATATCGGTACTAATTTTTAATTGTATCTGTTGAACCGAGTATAATTATAATGTATTCTGTGGTAATAGTAGATTTTTTGCATTTTGGCAACTCTAGGTCCGTGAAATATTTATTTTTGGAAGTCAATGGAATTGGTATCTATTTATTATTTTTGTACGTGTTTTTCTAAATTTGTGCTATAAATCATAATTGTATACTTACAATCTATTTGATCACAACAGTGTACAGTAACAATATACCGATAATTTTACTTTTATACACCTAAATTCGTTGTAGATTGATCTCGACATTCGTCATCCTGTATGATTATCTTGGAGGTATTTCTAAAATAATTAGTAAAATATCTTTAAAATGATGCAAGTCTTGTTAATATTTCTTACTGCCTTATAAAAAATGATTCTATAATTATTTATTCAACTTGTTATTTTGACATTTATTTCTATCGTTTTAGATTGCAAAATATCTTTTCAGTAAAAATATGTAATTTTACTAAAATAATTTAAAATGTCGATGGAGAACTGTTTGGTGAAGGCGATATATTCTTTCAAGGGAAAGAATAATGATGAATTATGCTTCAAAAAGGGTGATATTATAACTGTTACTCAAAAAGAAGAAGGAGGTTGGTGGGAAGGAACCCTTGGGGAAACTACAGGATGGTTTCCTAGCAACTATGTAACTGAATATAAAGGTGATACTTAATCTATGGTATATAATTCACAACATTACGTTATAAAGGAATTATAATTCTTATTACTTTACTATAAGATATTTAAACATATATTTTCACTATATCTTGAATATAAAAATTTGAACTCTATAATTCAAGGAGAAAATAGGTAAAGTAAGACTAAGAATAATACATACAATATGTACACATTTTTAGATGTTTTAAATTTAACCTTCGCAACCTAAAATAGGGTAAGATAGAGGTAATAATATCTGTGAGTCAACTATTTTATTATTTAAAACATTTTCAACTAATAACCTTTTATAAATAGTTTTTTTTTGCTTGCAGTTTAACTGGCTAAGGTTTTATTTTTGTTTGTTATGTGATTCTGTTATAATATTTTCTCATTATTATTAATCACATATGAGGTTAATAATGTAATAAATTTAAGAAAATTTTAGAAATAAATATATGAAAATAAAACTGCTGTCCATTTAATATAAATTTCTGGTTTGAACATAAATTGTAATATTTATTATTTTAATAGATGCATCTGGGTCTATAACAACATCTCCAATAAGAGCACCATCAGAGATTCAAGCTTTTAGAAATGTAGTACTCAAAGATATCATTGACTCTGAAAAGGCCCATGTAGCCGAGATGCAGGGGCTTGTCACCAATTTTTTGCAGCCTTTGGAGAAAAGTGAAATGTAAGTTAATAATCTAAAAATACACTTTAATATTTGTTGAACATTAAAGAATGATGGAAATGGTTGTTTTGGTCTCACAAAGTATTGTTCCTACTATGTTTTAGTCATAAGAGCTTAGTTTGCAAGAAACATTGGCACATGAAGCATCTCAATTCATTTACTAGAAGTATTAATTCACAAATGCCTGTTTCATTGAAGATTGTTTTTTTTTTTAAGATTTGTTGTAATTGGGTTAACATCAGATGAACTGCATGGCTGTTTACTAGTCCATAATGAATTAATAATTAATAGTAATTTTAATAATCACTATGTAATTAAAAGTGTTTCTAAAATATTTTTACTCAATTTTCCAATAATAATTTGTTGTTCAGTAACATTATTACAACATTATATAATCTTAAATTAAATATAGATTTTGTTTCATACTCAGCTTGTCAATATCTTCAGTTACATTGTCCCTTAACATCTGATGACACTGTGCTTAAACACTAAAATAAAATTATAAGAAAAGAAAATTACCTATCCTATAACAACAATTCTTGTGGGTTGTTTGTCATGTATTTACTCGGTTAAAAACATTGCATTATAATTTGTAATGTACTTTCCTCTTTTACAAATATACATATTTTAATTGTACTATATTTTTATATTCTAGGTTAAGCAAAGATGAATTTAAACAGTTAACAGGAAACATTAATGAGGTGTTACAAACTCATGAACAATTCCTCACATTGCTAGAAGAATGTGCAACTAAAACTGGTCCTGATCAGAGAGTGGGAGGGCTTTTTTTACAATGGGCCCCAAAAATTAAAGCTGTTCATCAAGCTTACTGCTCTGGTCACCCTAAGGCTGTCTGCATTCTTGATAAATACAAGTAAGCAGTTGTTTAAGATATTAAGTTGCTAGATTACTTTTCAGTCACTAACAAATATTTCGATATATTACTCCATACCATCATATTTTAAGTTGTAGTGCTAAGTCTACCTTTAACACTAATAAGAATGTGGGATTTGAAAAATGCACACAGCAAACCTACCGTGTATTAATTAGTTACAAAATTCTTACAAATGTTGTTCACAAGTGTTGCCAGTAAAAATAAAAGTCAAATAATAACTGATGTTATATCAAATCTGTATGACATATAAAAAATCAATGAAACCTTCATTAAGTTATAAAATATTCATGTAAACAATAATGTATTCTGTCTCATTATCTTGCACCTTATGTCCTAGATATATAAGTTGGTCGCTTTTTAGTTTCACAGTGTTTCAATCAATAAGTTTAACATTAACATATCAACGTTAATATATACCTTTTTCTGCTATAATCAATCAAATCATCAGTCTTTGTATTTATTCAAAACAAACAGAATTTCAAAAAATGTTATCAGTTGTATAGGTATAACTAATAGGAAAAGTCATGTTCAAAAGTGATAAGAATATATGGGCCTTTTCTACACAAAAGTTTCAAACCTGTCCTTTGAGCTCTTGTTATGTTTAGTATTAAAAAAGTTATATATACAATGTTTGAAAAAAGTAAAATGAAAAAGATTTTAGTACGTTTCTACTCATTGAAAAAATTAATTATAAGAATTACATTTCAACAAAATTTCAAATAATTAAATACACTTTTTTCAATTTTCAAAAAAAAATTTCAAAAAGCATATTGGAAAATGATAATGAAGTCACTCACAATATTAAAAATACAAAACTATGTATTATTTAATTGTAGATAACTGATAATGTATTCCTTTATGTTAATTACATAATATATTTACAGAGAACAGTTAAACACATGGATGGAAAACGCAGGTGCTGTTTGCCCAGGAGTTCTTGTGTTAACTGCAGGATTGTCTAAACCTTTCCGTCGTCTTGGCAAATATCCAGCTATGTTACAAGAATTAGCAAGGCATGTACATGAAGCCCACCCTGATAGAGGTGACACACATCGTGCCTCTGTTGTCTACAAGGATATTGCTGTAAGCATTACAATATAACCTGATGTCATCTGAAATTGATATAATGAATATTGATGATATATAGCCTATAGACTTCCTTGATAAATGCTATCTAACACTGAAATAATTTTTCTAATCGGACCATTAGTTCCTGAGATTAGTGCATACAAGCAAGCAAACTCTTCGGTTTTATAATATTAGTATAGATATGTGAAAATATAGTGATATATTGCAGAGTGGTTGTGCTGCCTTGCGTCGTCAGAAAGAACTAGAACTTCAAGTTGTGACTGGTGAAGTACGTGGATGGCCAGGCGGTGAACTGTCGACACTCGGCGATGTCCTACATATGGGCAGTGTTGCTGTCGGACCATCACATCAAGATCGCTACCTTGTATTATTTCCATCAGCTTTATTATTATTGTCAGTAAGCAAGAGAGTGTCTGCGTTTGTGTATGAGGTAAGAGGATATGTATTTTGTAGGTTCTATAACTAGAAATAATATTAACCACTGAGTAATTATATTCTTATGAATAATAGGTCTTTACCTATGAAATTGGCGTGCTGCAGTACTGGCCATTTCAAATCAAAATAATTTTTGTTTGGCTAAGAATTCTAATTTCAAAGTAATTTTGTTTTAAAAACATGGAATTCTTTTTCCAAAAGTAGTCATTTGTTTATTGATTAGTGTTACATTTTCATCGCATTTCAATCTTTTTTGGTATCATGGATACGTTAAAAATTCGAGTAATTATGGAATATAAGTACCGTCGTGGCAGCAACGCGGTACAAGCGGCACGCAACATCAACGACGTTTACGGAGCTAACACTACAAACCTACGCACCACCTATTATTGGTTTGCTCGCTTCCGTTCTGGGAATTTCGACCTGAAAAATGAACCTCCTGGTCATCCGAAGACTGGTCGACAATGACGAATTAAAGGCGATTGTGGAAGCTGATGATACACAATCTAGGGCTGAATTAGCAGCAGCTTTCGACGTTAGCGTCAAAAGAATATTGGTCCATTTGCGTCAAATTGGCAAGGTAAAAAAGCTTGACCAATGGGTGCCGCACGAACTCAATGATCGCTAGCGCGAAGTACGCGTCGAGACGTGCCTTGCACTACTCAACAGACACACAAATGAAGGAATTTTGAACCGCATTGTTACCTGCGATGAAAAATGGATTCTGTTTGATAACCGCAAGCGCTCAGCAAGTTGGTTGGATCCTGGTTCAGCACCTAAGCAATGCCCTAAACGAAAACTTACCCCTAGAAAAGTGATGGTCACTGTTTGGTGGTCTAGCGCCGGTATGATTCATCACAGCTTCTTACCAAACAGGGTGAGTATTACTGCAGATGTGTACTGTGAAGAACTGAACACAATGATGGAGAAGCTAGCACATCTCCAACCAGCATTGGTCAATCGCTCGTCTCCGCTGCTCCTGCACGACAACGCGCGACTTCATACTGCACAGCAGACGGTCTCCAAGTTGCAAGAACTGGGGTTGGAAGTTCTCCGTCATCCGCCCTACTCACCAGACCTTGCGCCTACAGACTACTACTTTTTCCAGAATTTGGATAACTCCTTGGCGGGAAAAAAATTCAATACCCGAGAGGCAGTACAAAATGCCTTTGAAGAATTTGTTGCCTCCCGTCCAGCTGATCTCTTTAAGAAGGGCATCAATAAACTGCCACTGCGTTGGCAAAGATGCATTGATTGCATGGGTGATTACTTCAATTAATACAAATAAAAAATACATGAAAAAAAATTCGTTTAAATTTTTTCATACAAAACGGCAATTTCATAGGTAAAGACCTAATATTAGCAATTTGCTATTTAACATAATTAATTTTTGTTTGATTATAATTAAAAAATACAATAAGGGAAATTGGTGATATTTATAATATATATTTCTTTTAATCTAATATGATGTCATGAATTATATATGATTTTGATATCTGATTATATTACCAAAACTATTTCTATGTATTTCATTGTTGTAAATGAACAACCATACTTCGTAGGCTGTAAAAATATGTCATATTAAAGAGAAAAAAACTCTGAATTTGAAACAAAATTTGCCATTTGGTATTATTTATACAAATTAAAAAAGGGTAACGGGACGAAATCTGTACATTACATATTTTAAAGAAAAAATATTGTGGTGGGGTTTAGGATCAATGACAGAATACATTTCTATAGGTTTTAAAATTTTTGTCTGACTGTCGTTTGTACGGGTTATACGCCAAAGCTACTGGATGGATTTTTACGAAATTTGGTATTGTAACAGTTTATACGTCGTTATAACATATAGGATAAGTATTACATATATTATAATACTTTCGTATATTAGGATGGGCCAAAAAATCGACCATTTATTTTTAACTTTATACTTTAAAAAATAGGTTGGTAGACACACTTCAAAAAAATTCTCCCCAAGTTTTTTATTTTAATAGAAAAGTGTTTCGTCTCTAAGTTTTTTATTTTTCCTTATTATTAGAAAGAAAAATCATTTGTAGGAAATGAATTTTCTACAAAAAAGGTCTCTTACAATTTTTTTGTAAATCTCACCGTTTAAAAGTTATTGAAGGTTGAAGTTTTTATTTTTTAAAGTCTGGTGTCTAGGATTAGTATTTCCCTTATAATATAATCAAATATTTTCTTGTAGGGTTGTCTGCCATTAACTGGCATTGCAGTTTGTAAGCTAGAGGACACTGATACATGTAAAAATGCATTCGAAATTAGTGGACCGATGATAGATACTATACTAGCAGTGTGCCAAACTAGAGCTGAAGCTGATAATTGGGTCAGCTTGCTGCAGAAACACTCTAACACGAGCAGCCCTTCCCACGAACCAGGACAGCCACAATCATTGCCACATGTAAGTGTTCATTCCTTACAATTATATATAATGCACATGTAGTTTATTATTATAAATATACATTTTTTATTTAATTATTTACTTTTATTGATGGTATTATTGTTATATTATATATAGTTTTGCCATTTATCTATTATTTAAGATATCTTCTAATATTTTATATAGCTGACCCGGTCTCCTTCCGAAGGGGCATTGTCTAGCATCAACTCTAGCAGAAGAAGTCTTTATCATGTTACCCTACCACCAGCCAGCTACCCTTCTGCGTCACCCTACTATTCATTAACTAAATACTTTGCGAAACTCGTTAAGAAGAAGGTTATAACCAAACAAATGCTCCGTAAATTGCTACATGAAAGAACTTGGGCGAAAGCTTTTGAACTAACGGGTCTACCAGTAATGCGAAGGCATAAAAATTATATTAGACTAAGGATCGAAAATGATGGTACGATTGGTACCGAAACGGAAAATTCTGATAGTGATGAAAGTGATAAAGATACAAATTCCAGTGAATCGTGTACAAGTTCCAGTTCCACCTACGCCGAAATGGCTAATTATTCTAAAATTTTAAGGCAAGATGCCGTAGATAGCTCTAGAACAATGTCATCATCTTGCAACAGTTGGGACAGTAATTTTGGATACGTTCGGTATTTTGACAATACTTCAGATATGCATTTTGACGAAACTCCACAAACTTCCTTGCATCACACTATAGCAGGAGATTGTACGCGCGACTTATTCCAAGGTATTCCTTGTAATATAGATACGTATAATGCAAATATAATGAAGGACAATGAAAAACAATTACAAAATACGCCACGCAGGTTAGCAAATCAATCGTTTTTTCCACATTCCGATAGTATTGAAACTTCTAGTCTCGAAGTGAGGCCTTACATGGCCTGCGAAGATTTGGTGAACATCGATCAAAATATACAAATCGAAACATTAGGTAACGATGACACAGATTTTTTACCAACAAGAAGGAGTTTCCCGAACACTACGAGAAAATGTTCTTTACCAAAATTATGGAAATCGAATGAAGAAAATTACTGTCGCGAAGAAATAGAGAATAACGAAACATTGCCTTTCAATGTAGTACAGGACTTAGATCCTCCATCTCCGAAAAAATATGATCGAAATAGCATTGATTCGATTATTATTGACCCGCCACCAATGTTCCGAAACGATGACAATGAGAATATGAAAGTAATTAATGTAAACCTCAATACAAATATACCTTTCCGCAAGCATTCTCTTAATTCCGACAAAAAAATTAGACGTTCCATGTCTAGATCGATGGTTGAGACAGAAACATTAGCTAAGAACGATGGTTCAAGGATCCAAAGAATGAGCTCTCAGTCGGAGAATAATAGGACTCAACGAAAGTGTGAATGCTGTAATCGGTCTTTGTGCCCAAGCCCAAGATCTTCAGATTCGGGTGTTGTAGGCAGCTGTAACTTGGCATCACCGGACATGCAAGAATACTCGAGTTCGGGTAACGCTGGCAACGACTCTGATAGTCAAGAAAAAGGTTCTGGGACCCTGAAAGATTCTCTTATTAATTTATCTCACGAAACATTCGATAACCGTCGGAAGAAATTAACCTTGTCAGAAATAGAAGCAGAGACTTTTGAAGATCAGTGCAGATGTACTTCACCATTTGGCTCCACGGCGAGAACGTCTTGCGTTACCAGTGTAACCTCAGAGAATAGTCTCGACGTTATAGATTCTTCTAACACTTACCTGAAATCGACGTTTGCAGTAAATCCACCGTTATCCACAGCACAAATAAAACGAACGTCTATCAGAAGAAACATTGAATGTTATGTTCCAGAAATTAAAATAAAACCAAAACCCCCACCGAGGATATACAGGAAACCAAGTACGCACTTGGAAATCCCTAAGAATGTCCGTCATCAAATGCCTTGTCAGTGGAGTACGTTAAATATAGCAGAACGTTCGAAACCAAGTAGACACTACCATATGCGTATATACAGGGAAAACATTGAAGGAGGAAGTATGAAAAGAGAATCTCGTACAAATATGCCACGTAATTGCGACTTAGTCGATAAAGATTCAAAAAACCAAGGCAATTATGCGCAATTACGTAAAACGAGATCTCGCAGTGAAGATATGTCTAAGGCGCAGAAGGGTCTAACAGAAGCTGATAGTGGTTTTGTGGTGTATCGTTCAGATTTATACGCGCACTGGTGGATGAAAGCAAAATTACCTATTACCGTGGTCATCGACTCAGGCAAGGATAATTATTTTGTAAAGAAAGACTGTCGTCTTGTATCACTGGTTTGAAGTATTGCTGCCTTGGAGTTTTGTAACCATTAGATTAATGCTGCTATTAGAGTTACCCCAGAGTTACAGTGCTTTACTTGATCATCCTTGCCTGTGTTTATTCATCTTACTAACAGTCAAACAATCACTGCAAGTAGACACCCATAATGTTATAATTGTACTAACCAAATTAAGAAAACGAAACATTTTGCATGGAGAGGCTTGATCACTTGTTCTTCCCATGAATTTGTAGAAACAATATATGTATAGACGTTTGTTTATTGTTAAAAAAACCATCAAATGCTGGGTGATTAATATTTCTATAAATATAAATTATAAGTGTTATTTAAATTATACGTATTATATATAAATATTGTATAGTTGATATATATAAAAAATAATATACACAGTCCAGGTTTTCATTGGAAAATAAGTAAATTAATTAATTAAATTGAGATCATCACAATACTTGGTAATTATAACTAATTGTATCCCAATATTTAATACACATTATTCTAACATTGAAATGAACCTTTAATAACACTGCATAGTAAAATGAGTGTAGGTACACCGTTCTATTACTAGCTAAAAGGTTGTTGCAGAAAATAATAGGAAAACTTGTAAAACTGAAGTAAACTAAACTAACCCAAACCCCAATTTGGATGCCTAAAATATTCAGACATATTTCATTTGAATTTTAGAATTTTACTCCAGATAGGTTTCAATTTAAATACAGCTATAGGCAAATGAACTCGCCAAATAACTTTGACTAATGTTTGTGAATATTTTAAAATTACGTTTACAGTCCTCGTCAATCTTTTGACCTCTCTGAATATAGCCGTAACTTCTTGCGCGTAATATAGTTGAAAAGCTTTATTGAAATCAGTTGAAGTTATTACATAGGAATCTAAAATTAGCATTTAATTTTCCTTGTCTCGATGACAATAATATAATACGAATTTGTATCTAGATTTGTGTTTTGCGTAACTGTCTTCAGAGCGATCTATAAGTTTGGCGAGGACCATAAAAAAGATAGTTTTGTAATGGGTATGCCTCTTTACAGATGGCCGTGAGCGACAGTAATAACTCTGATTTGTCAACCGGTATAACGAACCATAAAAGATCACATTCTTTCAACAATCATCAAAGCTATACACAACACTCACAGCAAACACAAAAAAATAAGCAAAAGAATCAGTCGGCTCGTTGGCTGCTAAACTCCTGCGACTCCCTCGACCAATCTCCCATCAAATCAAATAAAAGCCCTATCGGGAAAAAATTCTCCTCAGTGGACTTCATCGACAGCTCTAGTTCAAACTACAGCAATAAAGGTACGTAATAATAGTTGTTAACTGTTTATATTATATGATCTCGGCATCAGTTTGAATTTATTATAGGTAAAATTTATCATTTAGTAGAGTTAGTAGGTTCATCCGTCGGGCCATGGACGCTCCGGCGCGACATATTGTGGATTATAATCTAAAGATGGCGATAGAGGACCGGAATGAAACCGCCATAAAGGCAATAACGTCTTTAAAAAAAATCCGTCATAAAATAGTTAAATGAAATCATAAGAACAAAGAAATAAATATATATAAAAAAAAAAAAACAATAATAATAAAAATAAATATATTAAAAAAACACCCAATAGATGCTCACAGATACGATTTTTAACTTACACTTAAAAAGCGATAGCAAAAAAATGGTGCGGACCGAGAGTCTGCAGAAAAAGGAAAAAAAAAAATCATTTACAAAATGGTTTATATATTTTTGATAATAAATAATGTGTAAGTACAATAATCTATACTTAATACTTAATATATCATTACATAGTATAAAACGCAGTCCCCTACCGCGTCTGTCTGTCTGTCTGTTCGCGATAAACTCAAAAACTACCGAACGGATTTTCATGCGGTTTTCACCGATGGATAGAGCGATTGATGAGGAACGTTTTAGTATATAGTTTGTCAAAGATTTTTTCATAATCAGGGCGGGACAACGTCTGCCGGGCCCGCTAGTAAATATATATAATATTATAAAGAGGTAAAAGTTTGTGAGTTTGTTATGTTGTCAGGGATCATATCTGGGTCTTCTAAACCAATTTTCAAAAATTCTTTTACTAATAGAAAGACACGTTATTTGTCAGTGCCATAGGCTATATTAACCCGAAAATGAATAGACTTTTTTTTGTGGAATTCGGATTTGCAAAGGCGGAAAGAAAACGGTCGAACGAAAACGTTTCTTACGTACGCTGCCTTAACGATGAGAGATCATATAATGATTGAGTTCCAGAGAAATGTTGTAGAGCTTGATAATGCCTACAAAAAAGTCACCGAAAGCAAATGTCCAACTTTTATATTCAAGTCACAAAAAGTAGTTTGTTATAAATGTTTACCGCCCAAAGAAGTGGGCACGGGTCAGTTACTTTTAAATATTTTAAACAGTTGTTCGTAGCCTTTTTAAATATGAGTTTTGTTCGTTTTAACAGATAATTAATTAAGATTTCCCTATTATTTTACCTAATGTTTAATTTTTTTTGGCAAGCTTTGCGTAATGCGCATAAACGACTTGATGATTCCATCATTCGAGGTATCACCACATTCGTCTTAATTGTATGAGTGACGTATGTTATGTAATATATATACTTTTTTTGGCAACCAATCGTATAGTTTATTACTGTTATTGTCGAGTAGGTAGGTATTTAATATTACAAGTGTCTTGTGATAATTTCAATGTTCTAACAAGATGGTGCTGCCCTTGTGAGAACTTTCGAGGAAATTTCTGTGGCATCTCAGAATTCATGCTTCGTGATATTGCACACTAACTGAACTCACGTAAAATGCCACCAATATTACAAAGTATAGAGTCAAATAACACAAAATTATGAATAAGATATAAAAGCCATTACATGACAGATTAAGATTTCGCCTAAAACTATATCTAATATTTAAATTTGCTGTCTGAATAAAAAAAAAGAAGGTATTAAGTCTGGTTTTTATTCTTCCCTATTTATAATTCCGTCGTAATCAAAAAATTGAGCCGTCACGTGACGCCTGGCAGGCGTGAAACACATGTGTAACGTAGAAAGCAACACCGTATACAGTATAGGTATGTGAGCTCTGTGCGGCAAGAGAGATTGCGCTAGGCATCGCGTCGCCACGTCTCGCCACGCCAAAAATGAGGTTTACCCTCGCCTATAGCTGTTTCACATCAAAAGTCGTGGTGGTCTTATGATTTGACCGGTGGAATATCGTTTCGATGTCCGCAGGTTCGAACCGAGGCATGTTCCGACGAATTTTTCGGAATTCGCGTACATTTACTCATTTAAATTGATAACACTATCGGCTGACGGTGAATGAAAACATCGTGAGGAAACCTGGACCTGAGAAATGTTCTTGTAGTACTACTATATGTGGGAATACATAGAACTGTGGATTTCTCAGAGTTTGAAATCGCCAATACGTCGTGGGCTGGCGTGGTTATTATGTCCATACCTTCCTTCGGGAAGAGACCCTGCAGTGGGACTCTTACAGACTGATGTCATTAATAATTCCACTTGTGGAAATATATGTAACTTATCGCAATTCGAAGATATATTGTTTTTTTTAGCATGGAGTATAACATGTTTACGACCCGCACCGCCTCTCAGACCGCAATCTTTTACTGTCGGATCTGATGAGAATATAGGACCGACGCATCCATATGCACCGCATCAACGAAAATCGAACTCGTACGAGGAAGATGCTCTCATTCTTAAAGTGATTGAAGCATACTGTACATCGGCGCGGTGCAGAAATGCTGTAAGTTCGGGTGAGTATCTACAATATATATATATAATGCGCACTTTCAACGCTCATAATAATATAGTAAACCCTTATTAATCCAGCACTGATGTAAGTTGCCAGACTATCAAAGTACTCAAATTCCTCATAAAAGAAACTAAAAGGACAGGGTGTGTCGTAAATACACACGATAGAAGTGAAACTTTGGATTACAGGGAAACATTTTAATTCAATAGATACAACAAAGAGTTGACGTCACGCAGTGTTTCGGTCACAGATCCAAGTTCTGATCGCGTCCAACATTACTTAATTTCGGTGATAGGACGAGTACCGTTGTTTTCAACACTCTATCCTACACAGGGCTTACCCCCACCACTTTTCGTCGAACAAAAAAGTTTCGGATCAGAATTTCCTCCTCAGAAAGATTATCATGATCCAATCAGAAAGCCCTCCCAAAACAAGTTTTACTTCAAAACAATATGCTTAAAACTTTTTTCAATATGTAATTCTTATAAATTCAAATGAATACTTAATTTTTAAGTTTTTATTCTAACTAGCTTCTATTACTATTTCTACCTGATGGTGATTACTACTCCATACCACCATTCCTATTATTTCTGTTGCATAATGGAAAAATATTTAACACACAAATAAAAACTGAATTTTTATAAAACTTCTAAATTGTCTATGCCAGTGATATTATAAGTAAAAAAGTGTAGATACGTTAGCTACATGATATATTGACAAAAAAATGACACGATAACACACACATACGTAACTAAATGTTATCATCATCATCATAGGCCTTTTCATCTGTAACAGATGATTTAAGTAGCATTCTGGCGGCACTTTCGTAAGTGGCTGACAATACCGATCCGGGAACGAATCGCTCGGCCGCAAATTCGGCAAGTATGTACATCTGTACCCCCAGGTGGACGGGGGTAGGAGGCCTGCTCGTGACGCCTCATGCGTTTTTCTTCCAATTGCCGAAACCAGGTCTTGTCGTGCTTTGATTGGCCTTCGTGAATTAGGCGACACCATTTAGCCCGTTCCACGGCTAGCTCCTCCCACTGGCTGCTTGGGATATTGAATGTAGCCATGTCACATAAAATGTGGAAGTAAGATGGCATGTTCTTAATATCGGTTGTGAAAATGAAATAGTTATATGTTACTTAGATCTGCCCGTCAAAATAAAGAATAATCAAAACAGACAGGACATCTAGCTTTGTTTCTTTGATATCTATGATTTCTTTGCGTAATATTTGATATTTGAAAAATATTAATTAATCCGTGGTAATAGTAATATGAATTATATGTGAATAAATAAACTGTAAGAAGTTTTTCTTGCATAGTTTGTGCATATCTCATAGCACAGCATGCCGTTTGCCACACTTCTGAGGCATTTTATAAAACGATTAGTACAAGACATGCTTCCATTAGCGCTGACACGATACTGAGATCACGTTTGCTAACTAGCCGAGTTTTAACAAGACGCTATCGAAGCGCTTATAACGTATCTACAGCTTTTTACTTATAATATCATAGGTCTATGCAATTAAATAATCACAAATCAAATCTTGTCAAAGACCATATAACAAAATGGAAGTCGAAAATCTTGATATTGCACTTAATTGTTTGGTTATTGTTAATTTTTTTAATTGGACATTAAAATTCTTGCTTCTATATGAAGATATTTACAAGTATATTTAAATGCGGAAGTCCCAATGTAATTGAGATTACAATTTGGCATTATCTTACCAGATTCGTAGGTCAGAATAATCTTTAGGTTATCGAGTTGTTTTCTATTGCGCGCTAGATTATTGACCGTACCGACATGCTAAAGTGCTGGAGTAACGAGGTTCTACTGTAATAATATATTAGTTATTTATTACTTGTCAGTAATATTAATTAATGTTTCGATTCATATATTGTGACGTTCCATCATTTATCGAATATTTTAAGGGTACCTAAACATCTTACGCTGGATATGTTATCGAATACTATTCAGGTGACGAATATCATATAAAATGTTATTATAATATGAATTACAATACAATTATGTTGTATATTTAGGACAGAATAATGACATTGAAACTTTTTCTTAAAAATTATGGTAAGTGTAAGTATTCACTAACACAACTGTATTTATTATGCAGTACCCAATATACCACTGGAGATATTCGAGTCGACAAGGAGGAGACATGTGAAGTCAAGAAACCGCATTATTAGTTGGTTCTTAGAATGAAAAAGAGTTTATACATGAAACCAAATATTTCGCTAGTCATATAGTATATAGCGCTTGAAATTTCTTCAAGTTTGCTGTTGTCAATGTATTAATCGAATAGAACACACACCTCGTGTATCTCTAATATAATACTCATATACTATTTATTTATCGATATTTATATCATAGGCACATGTCTCTAAATGCATGAAAACTAAGCATGCCTTGGTAAACGCTCCTATATGTAAATTATATCTAGTAGTATTTACTCGTAGATCTGAAATTTCAATATAAACTGTGTTATGTTAGTCAAATTTTATTTATTCTACGTTTATATTCCGTTAACTTCAGTACAGTACAAAGTAGCTAGTCGTAGTAATATTATGATAAATTGCTTCTATATCTACCTAATCGGGATAGGCAATTGGTATTCGTTTCGATAAAGTCGCTGTTGATACAACAACATATATGTTGGTCTAATTATAACAAAGTATGTGTCATAAATGTACAGCTTTACTATTACGGGCTTACTAAAAAATATGCATTTGTAATAATATAAATATATTCATTGTATAACTTGCAAAAAGCACCATTACTAACAAATATATACCACTCTGGAGAATCTCACCTTGATGTAATAAAAAAAGACGCGAGCCAGCTTGCCTGCGTACACATGAAAGAAGTGATAAGAACGGCTGGCACAGTAGTCTGAATCTTTCTGTTTTGTTACATGCGGCTGCCTTTATATCGCACCTGCAGTGGACTGCGGCCACTTATCTCTCGGTAAAGTACAATATCACGCACCCGCTACTAACATACCTCACTATAATTTTACTAAACTGCCAACCGTTCAGCAAAACAACACACCCGACTATACCGGCTATAATAGATCAACGAAAGTGAAACGTAACAAAAGTTCCTCGGCGGCGGATGCGTACCTTTACCGAGCTCCGGAGACAAGAAGGTTATTGTCCGATCGGAAATTTGAAATGAACCGTTCTAATCCGAATCTGTGGGAGTGTTCAGAGGATCGATCTCCAAGGCTGATGTGTGGACGGGAAAGACGGAGCGGATCCCATCCCAGTCTTGCGGCAACCCTGCGACCGGCCTTGCCCGCTCCTACGCCCGTTGTTACCACTCGGTCTACACGTTCTTCTACATGGTGTTGTGGCACCTTCGTGAAACAGCTCACAAAATCTCATCATTTCGATTGACATAAGTAGTTTTATTGCTTCTGGTGCTCAATTTTTAACCTTAAGACGATACGACCTACCGGAGCATGTTGTTCCGATCAGAATAACTTCGTAACCTGTGTATAGTGCCATACCTCTTGTCCTGTAAAAAATAATAGTTCTCACGCTCGATATTACTGTCCCATTTCCAAAGCTGGTCACATTGACGTGTATTAATTAAATAATTTTTGTATAATATTTTAAAAACTGTTTCACTTGTTAAGTATTTCCATTTTCCAGCTTTTTATTAACATTTGGAATTATCAAGTTTTTTTTTACTTGTAAGTATAGTAATAAAAAAATGTAAGTTTTGTTTTTAATGATGCTAGTGCCATGTTTACAAAGCTTATTTTTACGCCTACTAAAGTGTGTTATCTATGTTAACATAGACTTTAATTAGTGCATGTTTGCAGTATTATTTAGTTATTAAAATGGTCGTCATATATGATTGCTTGTGTATATTACGTATAAAGTTTATTAAATGTGAAGTAGAGGCATTATGCATGGATTGCCTTACGTGATATGGACCTGGTGTTATGGTATAATATGTTAATTATAATTATTTATTTGTATTTATAAGTTTTTAAACAGTAAAGTATCAGTATTAGGTACTTTTATAAAAGTGGAAGCACATTATTCGAGATAATATTTTACAAATTTTAGAAAGGGGGTTTTAATACGTATTGGATTAATTAATACCTTTGTGTACGTAATGGATTGTGAGTATAATTTGAAAACTACGTATATGATTACTTAATTAATTATTTTTGCAAAATTTATTATCTCGTATCTGCTTAATAATTGAACTAATACAGTGAGAAACGAGTATAAAATAAATTCAAACATCCAGAATACAACAGTAGTGTATTCTTTGAACATAATATATGAAAACTCACGTTACTTTAATATTATAGTGATTGTGAGTACACATTTTAAATTCTAAACACACTAATATTATAAATGAAGAAATTTATTAATACAAAAATGATGTTTATATTGACTTAGGCCGAAAATACATATGATATTATTTTTTATTCATGTTATTAAAATTTATTTGAATTGAATCGGCAGTGAATAGTCTTATCTTATTTTGATACAATGATTAAGAACAAGGGACAATTATTTAAACTTCTAGAGTATTGTATTTATGAATCTTTTCAATTTTAGTGGAAATTAAGATCGAAAGAAACAAACGAATAAAGAAACAATCAGTACAACCAGTTTTTCTCAAAGCACACAAAGATATCCTGGATTCTACAGAATTTCACGAATAAAATAGTTTCGTTTTACTTCAGAATGATTGTTTAAAATAAATAATGCTGATGCAATTAGTATCACAAAATAATTAAAGCCACGTTGTTGTGTTTAAAGGAGAATCTGATCATATCTTGTTAATTCAACAAAACTCTATGAGAGAGCCATAAAAGACGACAGCGAATGCATTAACTTCTTCAAAATTACTGAAATATTAATAGTTTAAAATATATTATGTTCTATAATACTATATATAGTAGTTTTATTGATTTGTTTTCGGATTAACAAAGGACACTACGTTCAGTCTGCTGATAGACAATTGTCTATCGGAGTTTTTGGCAGGAATTTAGTGTCATATAGTGGATTGTATATTTTACTAGCCGGCCCTGCGGACGTTGTCCTGCCCTGACGATTAAGAGAATATAGACAAACTATATACCTAAATCTTCCTCATGGATCACTCTATCTACTCGCGAAAACCGCATGAAAATCCTTGCAGTAGTTTTTGAGTTTATCGCGAACAGACAGACGCGGTAGAGGACTTTGTTTTATACTAAAGTAATTATTCATAATCTTGTGTTATTTGGCTCTATATTATGTAGTCCAGTAATGCTGTGAAGGCCCGTCCGCGTCAGACCAATAGTCAGTTCGAAAGAAAATAAAGCTCGACATTTTGTAATATTGGTGGTGTTTACGTTATATATTTCGGTTATTGTCGCCAAGTAATGTGGATGGAAAATAATAACACGGAGCATGAGATGCTAGAAAACTCCATGGAAAGCCACCACATTATTAGAACATTGAAATTATTGCAAGACAACTCTAATATTACACCGGTCAACACGATTTTTGGGTCTAACTTCTACATGTTAAATTTTGGTTTCTCCTACGACAAAAATAAGGAAAAATATTTTTTTTTCGATTACAGTTTGCTTTTGTAGAAACTAGAACAATTTTTCAATTTTTCGGCAAAAATGATTGATTTTTATATTTTTTCTACACTTCCACTGTAAAATATAATTAGAAAACATTTTTTTAGATACAAGAGTCTTTTTTATTCAAGATTTGTGATAAACAATAACATATAGATGTAAAATAACAAGAAACTAATGTCTAAAAGTGAATATTTTTCGTATTTCTTTTATGCTCGTATGAGCTCTGTCGTATTAAACCCCAAATGTAATCTCCCATCATATTCTCGTTGTACTGCCCTTGATATCGCCGTTCAAAGTCCATCACATCTTGGTGAAAACGTTCTCCTTGTTCCTCGGAGTAGGCCCCCATGTTGTCATTAAATTCGTTCAGATGTAGAGATCTTTTGTTTATGAAATAAATTAAATCATACTTATCGTCGCACATCAGACCAAAGCAAACTTTATGAACTAAATATGAATATTTAAGTGTTTTTCAATGTCTAGAATCAGAATTTAAGCAAGAGAACAGAAACCCAAAAAAAAGATTATTTTTGTTGACCTGTGTTATTATTGATGGCAGTAATCTGTGAAATTGGTTGCCAAATAAAAAGTCTTATGGCATGTTTTCTAACAATTTGGAAATTGACATAAAATAACAAAGTGTAATCTCATTGTACTGTATGAAGCGAGATTCGATTATTTGTATATTTATCTAGTACTAGCTTATTAGATACATAATTTTCCCTACCACATTTATTGCCGTCATCAATTTCTGTGAAGCTTGGCACACAACATTACGGTTTATAGTAGGTAATTATCGTGAGGTTTATTATTAGCAGTTACATAGTTGTATAAATAGCGTTCTTAATTTTAAATATGCAACCTACAAAATGAAGACCTATTTAAGAATCTCGATATCTACAAGATAGTTTGTGTTTTTTTTTCTAGACGGTTTGTTATTGAATAGAATTCTGATGGTACAGATACAAATTAATATTTGAATAGAAATCATGTACGTATTGAAATATCGGTACAGCTAACGGAGAACAAAAGGAAAGTTATTTGATTTTGCGGTATGTAAGCGCAGCGGGCAGTTCACTCCCGCCGCGTACCTCATGTAATATTGAACGTAATAGCTCTCTGCATTATGTGCATTTGATTGCTTAATTAAATTTATTATAGCAATTCAAAAGCTGAAACAAAACTGAACTTATATAATGTTTGTATCGCGAAAATTACTCTCGTATTTATTTTTCAGAAACTACGACTCGACGGCAATTTAGTTTAACGAGACTTTTCTCCATTACAATTTACAACTAATATACTTTACGACGTCGTTACCGCGTACATAAATATAAAGATATTGCTAAACATAATTAAAGCATAGATTTATTAACAAGCGATGAATTTAGTTCGACTTTCAGATGAAATAGTTATCGATAACAATGCCAGTGATATCTCTTCATGCAACAATGGTTGGTAAAATAGAAGTTCTGTCCGCGTTCACACGTGTTTTTTAGCAGTAATTATTTTAGACTGGTATTTTACTTCCATGTTATTAAAATATGAATATCTTTATATAGGTATAATTCTTCTGTACGTGTGTGACTCAACTCCTTCCAAACAGCTAGATCGATGTGTGTGTGCTCAGGTGGATTTAAGAACGGTTTAGTTTTATAATTGGACGCGACAGGTGGCGCTGCCGTCTGATTTCAGAATTTATTTTTGTATTTTCAAGGCAGGACAACGATTTTTAAAAGTAACTGATCTTTTCAAAAGTTTTAAAACGACAATTATCATGTTTAAAATGTCATGAAAATTAATTGATAATAAAAATATTTTAAAAAATTACTAAGCAATCCTATTGGCTAACAGGTGCAAAACGATATATGCCTGAAAATTGGTTGAGTGTTTTTAGTAAATTTTTAAAGATTTTAAAAGTATTATGGATAATTTTTTTACTCTATTAATTCCAGAATGACGTAGACTCCTTATACAATTTATTGTGATCTTCTGCAATTATATTACTTTTTATTGTTTTCAAAATCAATTATATTAGAATTGTTTGAGAATAAAAAGTTTAAAGGTAATATTACTAATATTTACACCATATAATTTTTAAACATCATACACGTCACGTGTACCAAGTATCAACCCCGGTCAGAAAAAAATAAAAAATATACACAAAATATACAAACAAAACTACATATTTATTTATATAGATATATCCTATCTATGTCACGAGACCTACACTATAGTTTTTTACAGATTTGCTATCGTTTCTTTTCGTAGGTACTCCATAGAGCCTTTGGTTGTTCTTTCTATGTTGATTTTAATTTGTCATTGTATTTGTGAAACAATCTTACATATACAGAAACAAAAAGAAAACAATGATTTTTCTAAAATGTTGGTTTTCATTACAAAAAAACATACAACGGCGAGTTTTACGCAATGTAGGTACTTATAACGCTCCGAGATCATTGACATGCAAGTATTGATTTGTTGTTGGTAGCGTGTAACATGGAGAAATGTGAGCAGTCGTCTATAAAATATGTTCTTGTAATTATCTTGTCTAGTAAATATTTGATGAAACTTCTTTTTTATTGTATTCACATTATCCTTATATTCTATATAATGACACCATTTTATACTTTCTTAGTTTTATCATTGCGTTATATGAATTATTCGCACATTTTTTTAATTTAAATACAATTTTATCTTTAAATTACATTGAGAAATAACAATATAGTAATTTCTATTTACTGAAATGCCAGGATATCTTTGTTTTCTTTCCTTTTTTTTGTATTAAAAATTGGTTTGACTCGAATAAAAAACTTTTATTTATTATTTACTATTAAAAATAGTATATGTATTATATAGATATTTGTTTATTTATTTCTAATTATAAATATATATTTAATTACATTGTTATTGTAAATGTATATTTCAATTACACAATATTCTGTATTTACAATTTTGAAATAATTTGCTAAAATGAAATAATTATTGTGAAGGTTACAACAATTTCAAATATTTCAGTACTACTAAGGTACCTGACCTATATAAGACCCACCGAAATTATAAGGTATAAAATATGGTATGAATATATATATATAAGGTGTGAAGTTTCATATAGTAATTTTAATGTGGAAAAATTGTTAATTTCGTCAATTACATAGTAAACAATTGATAATACTTTTTATTGTGACGTCATAATCTAATTAAAGGTATAAACTCCTTTCAAAATGCTTTCGAATAAACGATTTCTGTGATTATAGTTTTGCTAGATATTATGTTCCGTGAACTTATGGTAATATAGGACAACATCTTAATATATAACAACTAGCGGGCCCGGCAGACATTGTCCCGCTCTGATTATAAAAAAATCCTTGACAAATTATATACCAAAACCTTCCTCATGAATCACTTTATCTACTGGTGAAGACCGCATGATAATTCGTTTAGTAGTTTTTGAGTTTATCGCGAACAGACAGACAGACAGACGCGGTAGGGGACTTTGTTTTATACTATGTAATGATGATTTGTATACCAGTTTCTATCGCAATAATTATTCTTCTGATAATATCTTCAACTAACTTTTCAATAAAACTTATCTGGCAATGATTTTAATAGTTCGTTTCGGCATTTTAATTCTATTTATTTGTGATATCAAATCGCCTAAATTTTTTATTGTACGCAATACGTTATAAATATGTATGGGTTGTATCCAGAAATGAGTATTTCGGTAAAATATAAAATTTCACACTAGCCATGCGGTTTTCTTTTGTGGTTTGATCGTGAGATTACAAAAAAGCAAGGTAAATTTCACATTTAAATTATTATAAATTGTAATGGGTTTTCGTGTCCTGTATTTTTTTTCCTAAAATTTTGTGTTTTTTCAAGGTTTTTTTAACATTAAACTTTGGAACAAATGATGCTTAATAGGTCAGCTACCTTATTTAAATTTATGGTTATTTATATGTTGTTAGTCAGTTTACTGTATTAATTGCCAAATTTAAATTATACTGAATTAGCCAAACTATGTGATGTTCAATTTTAAAATGAAATAATCTTTTGTCGCGAATATTTAAATGAAGTACCTAACTTATTTATCCATATAAATGATATCAATTATTTGTGGTTCACCCCACATTGTATATATTTTTATATTGAAAAGTTTATGAATATATGAATTATATATTTTATGTAATTATAAATAATAGTATGATAAAAATAATTGTAAATGATATATAATGCAATATGCATAATCTTTCTTGTTTACCGTTCTTATGCTGATTTACCATTCAATTAACTACACATTATATAGTCAGAATTATTACAAATATTTTCTAACCTAAGGTTCTGGTTATATATGTAATATTAAATTATTTTGGTAATTTGTTTAAGTAACCAGTGTTAAGTTGGAGTTTTATTAACTTTAAATTAGCCGATATGTAGATCAAGCATGATACTTTATATACCGTTATCTTTTAATTATTTACAAATGCATTTTACACTCTTAGTTTATATTATTCTCATGTCTAACTTCTGATATTGTTCTTGTTAACTAAGTTGTATAAAATAAACATATAGTATTCTCTTCTCTAATATTTTTCTTTAGCACATATCAACTATAATTGATAAAAACCTACCGATATTTTCGTCTGAAAATTGTTGAAGGTGGGTACAAAGTAGATTTAAAAAATTATGATGTGTATAGTATTTAGTGATTAATCAAAGGGATTTTTCCAGAGTGTGACGACGAAAATCCTTCGATAGAAGCACTAGTAAGATCTCCATCGTTGCCCATACACTCCACTTCTGGCAACGGATCGCCGAGCCTTTGGACTATAGTAATGAGGCTACAAAATGAATTAAAGGCACTGAAGTTAGACGTAAAACATTTACAGCTACAGTTGAATGAAGAAAAACATGACCGGACCCTTGCCATTGCTGCCTTGCAAACCAAAAACATATTCATTGACGCTAAGGAGAGTAAATGTTAATTGAAAGTATTACATTAAATGTTATTTTATATACGAACCGTCAATTTGTTTTAAATAATTATTTTATTAAATCTGAAATACCTATAACATTTTATATCATTATCTATATATAACTAAGCAGTAAGGAAATGGTTAAGAACATCTCCCGCCTCCGTTTTTCAGTCTATACTCTTCATTCTTTTTCTATTTTGTTACTATTGGCGAAAATTAGCGTTATCAATAAAAAAAAAATGGAGAAAGCTTTTTTCTCTCTATGGCTGTAGTTCCGCCACTGGATGAGCACTCGTATAAATAAAACGAAAGAGGTTTGCCTTTGTGCTCGCATCACTCAAAAGTTATTGCATAAATTTCGATTAAAAAAAAGTGTCTGTGTGTGTGTACTACACGCGTTAGAAGTTATACTTCTTCGACGTAACAAGATAAAAATCTTTTCAAAAATTTTATCTTTCGCCTTATTCTACGTTTGTAGAAAAAATGACACTAACAATAGAAAAAGGGTATTTAATACATAATACAAAGAAATACAAACAACAAATACAAAGAAACAAAATGTTGACTATAGCTAACTTCAGAGTGTCGGTTTTTCGTGACGGTGTGCGCGCGCATCGTAATAACGCGCCAAAAGAAGTATAACTTCAAAAAATATTTTACATCTCAAACACATACGGTTTATCTTAAAGAAATATTACGATAGTTTCATTTAATAGGCACTTGTTAAAGTTTTACAAAACTACTTGCGCAAAGTAGGGAAAAAGACAGATAACGTGGCTTACAAAGAACTTTGATAAAGAAAGTATATTTTTGCTTTCAATTTCCTTATGTCTTTTACTCTGTACATAGATATATTATAAAGACAATAAACAGATGAAGTCGCTTGTATTGTTGGTATTAAATAAAAATAAAATATCTACATAATTTATAATTATCCATAGAATAAACGAAACCCCTGCACAGTTGACTATTTCAAGCTTTGCATAGTTGTGACAGTGAGTTCGGTTCAGTGGGTGCCTATCCACTTGAATCGCCATTACTTATACGTAGGTGTGAAGTAAAGGGCCGCGAACTATTATTGATGTGATAAAAACACCTTTACGAAATGTATTTTAGTTTACCGATCACTACGAATAATATTCGAGTAGGAAGGGTTGTCATTACATCGCATTGTAAAAGAGAAACGTGTCCAAGGTATTAATACAGTTCCCTTCGAGTATTCAAATTTTTGCTAAGTTAATTTTCATAAATATGTTAAGCGTCCGTCGTAAATATTGTAACTATCCTTTTGTTATAATAAAATCTAGATATATACATTCGCAAAGGTTTCCTAGTGAAAAGCTTTTATTTTCTTCGTAGACATTACAATAAGTTACTGATGCTTGCTGAAGGTATATTACATTCCATGTTTTACGGGCAGTCTCCGAGTAAGTCGTTCTAAGTCAAACGTTTTGACACCATTCCGTAGATAAACGTGACTTTTTCAGTTTACGTCGCTGGCCAATTTACCTGTCTTGCAATCGATCGGCTGACTAAACTTGGATAGATATGTTGTTCGAGCCTGAGGTGTAATTTATTATTTTCTTATTATTTGCATTGTGATATAATCACCAAATTAAAAATATTAACCCAATAACTAATAAAAATATTTGCGTACTATTTCAATAAATGAGTATTTTATTAAATTAGTGTTCGCCCACTTGTTGAAATTTGACCATAATACATTAATGTTGTAAGCTTCATTATGATCAGTTCAATCATCATCAATCAAGAAATTCAGATCCATTAATAGGATCAGTTTTTTGCCAAAAATGTACAAGTATTGTAAATTGGTAGACGTAATGGTCATGAAGTATTATGACAAATATAGACTTGTAAAATTTATTTTCAAAATTAGAAAAAAAAAATTCGAGTCATCGCCGATATGAAAAAAAAATTATCATATAAAAAATACATGTAAATTATTATATAACAAAAAAATATTCTTAATAACACTAAAGTTCGTCAATAGCCACTGAACAATACAAAAATAAAGAAAATTGGTTCACAAACAAGACGAAAAGGTACATGCTGTTTTGTCTACGCTTATTTGTATATTTAGATATTGCTATGAGTAATAAGGCATATTTGTATATAATAAATGCAGTTGGAAGTCCTCGTGGAACTTGAAACTTAACATGACGTATGTAGGAGAACTTCTTGTACAAGTTTTTTTTTTAATTTTTGTCTGAAACAGTTTAGTACTAATGTCACAATTAGCAAAATGTTTCTTCATTTTTTTTGCAGTTGATATCAGATAGGTATCTGAACACGTCATAAAACTTTATAATACGTAGGTACGTCCAAAAAGTATGCAGCACAACTATACCAAACTCTAAGCTAACATGGATTCCCATGTGGCCCGTTTCCCTACTACTGAAAGTTCCCTATTTTTTACCAACACAGCAATGCTCACTCGTCTCCTAGCTTCGAAAGAGTATCTAAATATCAGACCCTTCGTATATAGTGTCAACACTGCAAATGATGGCCTTTATTGCATACAAACGTATTCCTCTGTATTCGCTGTCTTGCTTCTATGTTTTGATTATTTCCATAAATTAATATGTATAAGACATGACAGTCTTCTAAGATTAATAATTAAGAAACATATAGATACACAAATCGGTTCAGTTTTGGTGGATGACATAAGGTGAATCATGATTTCAACGAATATAGCCTATCTAGGTACAACTAGTTTTACTTGCAGTTGTCTCTCTCGGTCTATTTGATACAGAGAGTAACGAAGCTGTGAGCGTAAATGTAAGCCGATTTTTAATTCTATGATTTCATAGATCAGGTAAAGTGCGACTGCAACAGACGCGTATTTAAACCTATTCTTCCATTTTTTCTAAATCGTGTTTCTTCTTAATATTATTAGTTAAGTCCTGTCTTTTTGTCGCAATTACTCCCTCTACTAACAAAGTACTTAACTTTTCACTACTATATGAACCACTTACGCAAAAGTAGGTCATTTTCAATATAACAAGCCGAAGTACATAAATTATCTATGCAGAATTTAATGTTATAATAAAAATCTACCTTTTCTTATAGATTTAGCTTTCTCGAATTATCCTTTTAAATGTATCCGAGTGCACTTTGAAGTGCAGTTGGTGTCTATTATGTAATGCAAATTATAGCTACGTGCATATAATTATATCCCTGTGAAATGATTTATTATTGCACAAAAAATGGATAGAACCCTTTTATCTTTCGCATGTTTTACATTATTATTGTTGTTATATTTAGTTCCTTCTCCTTCACGTCGCTGAGACATCCTAAATTGTGGCGGAAGGCGAGAGTAACAAGTTGACTATAAGTGAAATAATTTCTCAATACGAAAAAAAAAAGTCATTTAACTATTTTCTTAGAATTATTCAACATTTTTTACCTAAGCCGCAGATAAAAAAATTCAAGAAAAACCAGCATAACATTGTTAAGAATAAATTTCAATTAAGTATTCACTCAATAGATTCCTAGTGGAATAAAATGGCTTGAACTAAAATCATAAGCTCATAAAATATGTATTAGACATATTATATTAATTCTGCGAATTGTAACTTGCTTAGTACAATCGAAACTGTAATCATACACTTGTCATATGAAGCAGACCTTTTCCTCTTGATGACAAATGATTAACGATATCATATGATAAATAGCAGTGATGTAAGAAACGTTTTATAGCTTGTTTCCATCTATTTTAACAAAGATTTTAAAATACCTATTTTCTGGTGAAAGTATTTTATCTAAAAAAACAAGATAAATAACGCAATACTTGACCTCGGTTTCGTCTATATTGACTTAACTTGCTTATAAGTCACAGACCCAGTCTACCCTCCGCGTAATTATAATGCTTTATTGCTAAACACTATTTTCCAGACTTATCCAAGTTCTGAAATAAGAAAGTTTCTCCGAGTATTAGTTTTTTTTTTTTCAAATACGCAAGCAACTATGATGGCTTGGGATTTGGAACGTACTAAAACCTTCAAATTACTTTTTAAACGTTGCGAGCTTACTGTATCTTTGTTAAACACTGAATACTTAAGACATTGATTTTGAATTAAGTTTAAAAATGGACTGCTCAAATTGATTTTCATTGGAACTATTTAATTGTAAACTTTTTTATCTTGAATCTTAAAAGTAAACGTTTAATTTGAACCCGAGAAAAATGTATGATGATGATAACTAGTCGATTGGAAGCGAGTTATAAAAGCTTTAGTGTATGTAAAGACTGCCAATATTATAGTCTAACTAGCTGACTCACGCAACTTCGTCTGCGTGAAATCGGTTACCTACTGATTCCAATTGTATTTCTAAACAAAAAATCTAAAAAAAACCTAGAATACACCATTCAGGGCTCACTCAAACGCATCCCTAGTTGGTTATGTAAATGACTTAAGCATGTGTGGAAGAAATTTCGATGTGGCGGACGTGGCGTATCTGTTATTTATATTTTGTTTGAACGCCTGTTGAATCATTTGTATATTGTTTATACAAAAAAACTAAAATCGCGAATAAAAAATGTGAGGGTGGGGTTAAGAAAGTGAAAATTTGGGGTTATAGGTATTTTATGAGACAAATAAAAAAAATACAAAAAATAAAAATTGCCAAATGAAACTTGAAAAAAATATTCAGGATAGGGACACCCTAATCACCTAGAGGTATAAAATATACTTTACAATCTAATCTCATATCTACCAAATATACATTTAAAATTTCATTAAATCGGTCCAGCCGTTTCGGATAACTTTAACCATAAACGCCGTGACACGAGATTTTTATATATTAGACTAGCTGACCCGCGCAACTTCGTCTGCGCCAAATCAGTTATTACCGGTTTCAATTTTATTTCCAAACGCGAAAAATCTTAATAAACCTAGAACTCCGAACCTAGAAGTGCCGGGTCCAATTGTGAATACAAACTATCCTATATATTGACAAGAAATGTCTTCCCGGTATCCTCTGGTTTGCTCCCGTGGCCCTCACCTCCACGCCCCATTTACTATCCTCGCAACAACGCAATAATTTTACCGGCTTATAGTTTTTATATTCTTATCTTCTATCCAACTCCATCAATTAACATGCTGTAAAAAGTAAACTTTATCTCCATGAAATTTTCAATTTGGTATTTAGCTATTTGTTTTAATAAGAATTTGTAAAGTATACATGAAACCTATATCTAATAATTTCAGTAATATGTAATTAGTAATTGTAACATTTATTTTCTTTTTCCCATAAAAACATTTTTTTCGGCTAAGATATTAAACTTAGATATATGGTGTATCGTTTTGTAAAGCTAACAGTAATGAATTTTGCTACGTTTTTTATTTCTTTATTTCAAATCATTCCAACAACGCACGTTATATTATAAAATTTTGCAAATTTTAATATATCGTAATCAATTATTGAAGATATATATTACAAAATAAAAAAAAATAAAAAGTAGTCTATAATACCTATCTAACATTGAAAGAATTTTCAAAATCTGATCAGTAGTACCAGAGATTACCCCTAATATCCAAACTCATAAACTTCAACTTTAACTTTTTAATATTGGAGTTTCGTAGATACGAATTCTACCAGTGTCAAGTCAGTCATGGGAGAGTCTCTTTATAGATATTATTAAATTTTGTGTTTATTATATAATT
Organism: Antheraea yamamai; assembly: GCA_036509395.1. Taxonomy (NCBI): domain Eukaryota; kingdom Metazoa; phylum Arthropoda; class Insecta; order Lepidoptera; family Saturniidae; genus Antheraea; species Antheraea yamamai. The sequence goes on along the minus strand of AP028427.1, from coordinate 11,567,678 downwards.
TAGTTCTTCCAGATTAGGTCACTGAGATACACAAAGACAAAAACAACACTTACAGACATCATGCCTTAATTAAAAATATATTTATATAGTAATTACCGTTACTTATTGTGTTATGTTAGAGTTTAATTTTGTTAAAACACATCAAATTAGCCAATGTATTGACAAAAAGAGAAAATAAACACCTTTGTGCCTTTGTTAAAACCAGACGGACGTAGTAGATTGTAAGGTAAAATATCATACAATACTAATTTGGGGTAATTGAAAAAAATGTGTTCTAGAGTGCCTTCATCCAACCCACATTCACATATTGAGCTGTCCCTGATTCTGAGCTTTGAAAGATAGACTGGAGAGCACACGTCTACAGATAGATTCTCAGTCTACAGATAGTAGACGCAGCAAACTTGCAACAGTCACGAATCTTATAAAGATATGGCTTACCAAGAATTTTCTGCTGAATGGAAGCGTATGATTTGTCATTAATTTGGTTGGGTACAGAAATATGCTAGAAACAAATAAGTCTTGTTTGGAGAAGATAAATCATGAACATAGATTTTATAATGACCAAAATATCCAGTCTGAATAGCTTCTTTAGCAAGAAGATCAACAGCTTCATTACCCTGCCAAAACGACATAAATTTCTAAACAATGACATTGATACAAATGGAATTCACTTTAGAAAAAATCTGATTTTCCTGAATAGCTTGTAAGCAACTTAGAGACTGTCAATATTATAGTTTGATCTAATTTATGTGATAGTACATATTTGATAGCTTCTAATATAGCAACTACTTCACCTGTGTAGGTGGAGGATAAAAAAGGGTATTATTTATTACCTCTTTATAATATTAGTGTAGATAAAACGATATACATATATAATGTATCACATTGACATATGTATACAATATATACTGTATATAATATATACAAATAATACAATGTATTACTAAGTATGTACGTACTAAGTAAGCATACGGGTACATAAATGTCATTGCCGAATGTCGCGAAATTTAAAAAACAAAAACAGCGTAAGCCATTTTAGTCTAATGTGGCTAATTCGGAAGCCGAGGGGTAAAACAGCTAATTACGAGTATATTAAATTGAAATATGTCAAAATAATATTGAAATGTAGTGTCACAGGTTCCAATAACAACAAAGAACCCTTTCTTTAAGATAAACAATTTCAATAATATAATTATTTTTTTTTAATATGTATATAGATTTTTTGAGCCAGGAACCCCTCACGGGCGTCCCCAGAACACCCTACTAAATTATTGTCACAATCTGATCAGTAGTTTCGGCAGGCATTGAGGACAAACATACAAACATTGATTTTTATATATAAAGATTGGTTTTCAGTGTTTTAAATAATTTTGTTTAAAAAGGTTGCCTTTCCAGATAGCATAAAACATTGCCCGGCTGCCCATTTGAGCGCTAATGTACAACACCCTCTGTGTTGACCTGGTTTTCGAATACCTACAAATAAAACGATAAATCAAGAACAATTTATCTATTTACTTAGAACATTATACATGTTAGTTTGTTTTCTTTGGTTGAATTTGGTTTCATAACTAATTAACACTAGAATACAGGAACGTTTCAGTTTTATTGATTATAGTATTTCGTTTCACAATGGTAATGATATTAGTTTATTACAATAATAATATTTTTCGTATATTTTTGCAAAAATGAATGTGCATAAAAGTTTAAGTTATAATAGCAGTCTTATTCAACACCAAATATAAAGATTTTCATAGGTAAATTATTTACTTTATAGTACGTCATGTATTAAAATAATTGAAATTAAATCGTTAGTATTTATTTACAACACTCAACACAACTATACTAATATTATAAAGAGGTAAAGTTTGTGACGTTGTAGAGGGCAATCTCAAGAACTACTGGTCAGATTTGAAAAATTTTTTCAGTGTTAGAGAGCTCGTTCATCGGGGATAGCTATATATCATCACGCCAAGACCAATAGAAGCGGAGTACCAATGAAGAATGTTTCGAAATCAGTTTTTTTTTCCTTTTGAGAGCTTCCGCTACGTGTTTATTGGTCATATTATCAACAACAATTATGAATTCTTATCAGTATATAATGATATATTAACTAAGCCACAGCAATGCATGGCCGGGTCAGATAGTATACAGTAAATATATTATTGATATTAGGATGTCCAAAAATAACCGATTAACAATTTATTAAAATATTTAAATGATTTTAATACCTTAAGCTCTAGTTCTTATATTATGATTAAATATACTTGTAACCAGTTTTAATAGTTTTATTCTTTGGAAAATTAAAATATAATCATACAACCTAATTATGTCTTTGGCGCGAAAATCATATGAGCGATATGGTAATTCTATAAGTTTAAAAATAATAACATAAAAAATGGCACGTCTTGTTATGAAGTATATAACTAATTAAATATATTGTATACATATATTACTGATTACGTACAGATATAAAGAATTCATAAAGATTTGTTTGTTTTACAGAGACTTATATAAAATTCGATTGACAGAATTTTCCCTTTATCTACAACAAGTCGTCACTGTAAAATATTGTTCTGAGCTCGAAATGTAAATTTATCTCGCCAACAGTGCACTTGATTGCGGATGCGCGTTACATCAGCTGCGTAGGTGCGACAGCAGCCGCCAACATACCGCACGCCTAGATCCAGCCAGTCTTGGATGAATACTTCCACAGCTTCGCACTTATCTCGATCTATCCACCTGTTGAAATCGTAAAATGTTTGTAACTAAAATAAATCTTGATTCACAATAATTTAGACAGTAAAAATAAAAATAAAAAGTATGTGTGTACTTATGTACACGTGTTAGAAGTTATACTTCTTTGGCGTAACAAGATAAAAATCTTTTCAAAATTTTTTATCTTTCCCCTTATTCTACGTTTGTAGAAAAAACGACACTAACAATAGACAAAAAGGTATTTAATACATTGAAAGTTGTAATACAAAGAAACAAAATGTTGACTTTAGCTAACTTCAGGGTGTCGGTTTTTCGTGACGGTGTGCGCGCGCATCATAATAACTTCAGGGTGTCGGTTTTTCGTGACGGTGTGCGCGCGCATCGTAAAAATTTACTCTCATCATTTTTCCCTAACGCGCCAAAAGAAGTATAACTTCAAAAACGATACAACCAATTGTTTCATATTGAAAATTTAACATTTGAGTAGTTGTATATTTGAAAAAGAACTAAATCCAATTTTAATCATTCATATATTCATGTTTATTTTTATTAAGATTTTCAGTTTTGATACACTGAGAACGAAGTTTAAATTATGCCGTTCATAAGGTTTTTAGGATTTTTTAATGATCTTCATATTTAACGTACCTATAGAAAATTTGAAGATGTTGAAAAATAACATACAATATTAGGAACGGCTAAAATTGAATTTAGCTTATTTTGAAATGTAACGACACATTTAGCAATCTCACAAATGATATAGAGTAAAATTGTAAGGAACTAACTTGAGGACTGGCTCTTAAATGTTGCTGACGGAACACAATTAATAGGTTGCAAAATGTTTTTGGATTTAAGGGTTATAATTTATAATTTAATACAATTTAAAATTTTACTTGACAAGTTTAATGCTATAATTGATCAGAAGGTTATGATTTTATATTTTTGTTTCAACTGATCATGTGTTGGTAAGACAACAGATAAGAAGAACATTTAAAACAGCTCACCCTATCTGAGGATTATATTTTTCTCCAGAATTTGGATAGACAATTAACGGTATTGGGTCTTGAGGCCTGTCGTCGTTGATGTTTTCCAATAAATGGGAAATAAATGACGGAGCGCAACAGTTAACTCCGACCGCGACCAATTGCTCTGGATTCGATTCCCAACACTTCTTTGCTACTTTTTGGAAACTTTCCCCATGGGCTATGCTTTGATTATCCTGTAACAACATAAAGAATATTATGATAATTACTTCTTAGTTCTTCCTGCATGAGTTTAGTGAGAACATTTCATATAACTTCTAACGGTTGAAATTAAATTTATCGTTACCATTCTGTCCCTACAATTACAAGCATAACTATTTCACGGATCTATAACAATTTTTAAAATGAGCTATAGATAATTTAGTATAATATATCATTACTATTTATTCCTTTAATTAATTATATATTATTTACCGATGGTTATTATTGTAAGTATTCGGTTTTATTAGAAATAGATAGGTATCCGTATTCAGTACACCAACACCGTAGACATACTGTATATTAATACAATCTACTTCTCGTCTAAGATTTTCAATACATACTGCTCTATGAAGAGTTTCAATATTATCATATATTGTGAAAAAATTATACACTAAAACATTATAATAATGTTTGTGAACTTAGATATAAATAAATAAGATAGATTAGATAAGATTATATATTAAATAAGAATGTATTTTCTTACCTTACAACTAAATGCGAGCCATGCCTTCATCCCTGGAAACTCTCGTAGGAGATCGCAGAGCATCTCTGCTTCTTCTTGGCACGGTATTGTCTCCAGAGCCAGCATATCCACTCCCGCTTCTACTAAAGCCTGGATTCGTGGTCGATGCCACTCGCGCATTGTCTATAAAGTGATAAATAATAATACTAGCATTTATTGTTTTACCATTTCGATAGCTACTAGAGAATATTTGGTAAGTATGTAAATGGTAAAACTAAACTTTAACAAATGATTACTATGAAATAAAGTCCTTTTTTTATTTTGTACAAGAAAGGAGACAATGCCGCTTACATATGTTCTCATAATGTTTAGTTTTTAAAATACTACAAGCTTATGTTTATTATTTCTGTCTCTGTCTATTAATTATTTTACCGAATTCATCTCCAAGCATTCCAGAAGTGTCACCTCATGAATGTTACATAAACTTTTTGAATGAACCATTTATTCTATGTTTCGTTAATTAACTGTCCATCCCAGTTGAATGCTGTCGTTGTAAAAAAACAAACAAGAGAAATGAACAGGAGCTGTTCATATTGACGATGTAAATTTTAATTTGTAGGCAAATTTATGGACTTCTTTATGCTCTATACGTTGCTTTCAATGGTTTTTTATTTATCTGCGCGCGTTTAGCGTTCTGTAATATCGCGTTCATACACCTACCGATAAAATTTTATTGTTAAGGTACTTAATAACGATATTGTTATGTATTCATGTCGGCGGCGAATGTTACATTTAACCGTAGCGTTAATTACACGAGCTCGAGTCTGAAACAGGGACCCTATGACGTAGCTCACTCGATTGTTGTAATTACGCTCAGAGTGATTTTCTTTTTTTTTCTATTTTATTTTAAGAAATGTTTGATTTGATTGAATTATTTACCTTCTATTCTGTGCTGTCTCAAATCTAATATAGATAGCAAGCGTTTGATTGCGTCTTCAATTTAGGGTATCTATATTTAACCTCAGTACCATTTTTGTCTCAATGTAAGCATACTCTATGAGTACAAAGTAACAAAGTGTATGCAGAATGTCATAGCGACGGTTCAATAGTTACTGCATGAAAGCATAACCAAGAAAGAAACTTAATTCTCTTTACATAACATAAGAATTCTTCTAAATGATGTGCAAGGACACTTCCTTGGGAACACAAATCCTTCTTTACTTCCAGAGCTTTACAAAAATATTTGCTTAACAATGGGAAAAAAGTCAACACGGCTTGTGACTTGAATTCATCAACTTAAACCACTTTATATCTAACTTAATAGTTTCATCATGATATTTATGTACATGCATTTTATCCGTCCTACAGAATATGAATCAACAATTTAATAAAGAATTTTTTTTTGTTATACAACTGAAATGATCTTTTTCTAAACTTATATGCTAATAATTATGTACGGTAAATACTAATACTACGGACACCTGCTATTTTATCTCATAAACGAATAAATAAATAAAAAAAATATCTATAGAATCAATACGTGAATATATATTATTTCTTTTAGAAATTCAAAGATACTATAGATAATATGTGAAATCAAGAATACACAACTATGTTGAATGACTATTTCTTTAAAATTTTCAATTAATATAAATACTTAAAACTAAGGCGTCTGTATATTTATAAAAAAAAATAATACATATTATAAATATCTTTGTTAGTAAAGTTGTAATTAGTAGGTAATTTACATTGAAAGCACATACACTTGTTTTATAATAAATAAAGTTTTGATAATAAAAATCAATTGTAATCCTTGTGTACTTCAATCAATTACATCTGAATAGGTACCAACTGAATGCAATTCAATCACCTCCAAATATTAGTCAATTATTATATGACAGCGGATACATATTATAGTTTTATAAATGTTAATATTCAGTAGTGCTTACAGCGAAATAAATATGACACTTACCTGCACTGATACAGTATCTGCATAACTGCCATCATACTCTGAACCGTCATGTAGATGAGCCCCATAAGGACCCACTGACCCAACAACTAATGGGATGCGATCTAAATCAATGGTAGAGGCAACGTTAACCTATAACTTGGTTATATTACATCAAATATTAAATGGGATTTGTTACAATGTGGTAAGAGATAAAAGTAACAGTATTAATTATGACAATACACGTAATACATTTTACGGAAACTACCTATGTTTCAGTGTTATCACGACATAATACCCTTCAGCCCTTGCAGAGTAATTAATGCGTGCCTGCACCCTACCCTTGCTGGAGAGAGCCCAAGAATCTTTGTTTTCAGTATAATAATAAAACATTCTTCGAATATTATTTCAATAGATAAATATTCCTTTCATCTGGAATTGTTATTTGAATTTAATATATCTGACTAGTTCTAATATTTTTTTATAAGTATTAATCAATTTTTTATCAACAGAAAAAGTATAAATTACATCTTTATCTCACAGTTACTTTGTTATTAATTGCATTACTTTACTACAGTTCTATGATAAAAATTATTAGTGAATGCTTCCGGTCATTTTAATATTATTTATTTTTTTATATGTTATTGAAAATCTCTGCAGAAGAAATTCCATTCGGATATTTGGAAATTAGTATAATTAATTGTTTCTATAATTTATACATATGTTTTTGAATAAAAAATTGATTAAAAGACAGTTGTATGATCTCATCTAATTATATAAATTGTGTCATTTGTATTTATTCTTATGTGTGACAAGGCCACGAAGATTATAGGTTGCTTAAAATACATAGTTAAAATTATATTTTAAATATGTCAGGTTCGTGGCTATTTATTACTTCAAAATTTGTGCTACATAATGAAAAAAAATAGTTTTTCATTAAAAGTGACCGATAGTTATTTATCAGAATCTTGAACAGATCTAACACGTTAGCATAGCACTGCAATTTCATTAAAATTGATTTATTCTGAAAGATTATTATTTTTTAAGCCATCATTAATATAATTTTGTTACCGTTTTGCACATATTCCTGATATTCTTCTAAATAGAGGGAGCGTGCTCGTTTAGCTAGTTCGACAGCACGTATTATGAGCTCGTAGCTTTCCTCTCGAGTGACACCAAGATGTTCGACAAACCCTTCGACTGAAGCTTGATAAGTATTTGTTATTACTAAATCCGCTCCCGCTACAAAAAATATTATAAAATAATTTTGTATTCGCCAAGACATTGTCAATGTTCTATTATATTTAAAAATAACAAATGTTTATATATTACAGTTGCGTAATAGTGTTTAATCTGTATATAAAAATTGTTTTTGCTAATATGTATATACATATATCCAAGGTCTGTAAATTCTAATATTGATTGACTAATCACCATAGAAGTTCACACTCCTATGTTTTTTCCAAAGAAGAAGTGTTTATGCTACTATGTACTATTACTCGCCACTAGGTGGCGCTGCAGCTTATACCGTTTAACGGAACTTAATGAAAATTTGTAAGGGTAAATATTATTTACATAATATTCCTATATCATTCCTATTCATATATCAATTTATAACTAACAACAAATAGTAATGAAGATAAATAGTTATAATAATTTAAAAAAAACGGGCGGACCCGCAGGCACAGGTAGTATAGTACACCAGGTGTTAGGTTAGTCGCTTACAGTATTCTAAGAGATGATAGTTCGTGGTTACATTTAACATATAAAATAATAATATCAAAACCAAAACTAATAAACAACAAAGAGAACCTAAATTAAAGTTTGTTCTAAGACTTTCCAAAGTATAAACACAAACGTAACAAACCTAGGTGCAATGACCGGTGCCGAAATCTGCAAGGGGCGACACGGAGTTAATAACCTTCGATAATAAAATGGACAATAATGTCTTTTGTTTCGTTCGTGCCGTTCCCACGTTCACTTTCAGAGTGAAAGTTAAATCACCCAACGTTCATTGACACTGTGATTTAACATAGATGCGTCAAGGATTGAGTATAATTTTTGTATTTTTCTAGATAAATCGGTCAAATATTAAGCCCCTATTTTTTTAATTGACTTAGAACGAGAATCGAGTGCAGTGTATCCTCCATAAATATTACTACTATCTAAACTTTCATCCTGTATAGTAGTTGTACAATAGCTGGCATTTTATTTGACATCTCGGGTAGAAGCGATAGACGTCCGAATAAGTTTTTTTGGCTTCGATTTTGTAAACCATTCTCTCTGTCGCACAGCTCAATGACCGCGATAGACAAAGATAACGCTATATGAAACTAATCTAAGCCGGCTATCTCTTTCTTCTTCCCCACGTGCCAAATCAAAAATCGGGTACTGTACTTTAGTGTTTCCTCCTTTTTTTTTTTTATTAATTTGTAGGTGGTAGAGCCACGCTGAAGGTATTACTGGTTTCAGCATTAATGGGTCGGCTCTCCCGGGGTAGTACCACCTTCTCATAGAAAACCGACGTGAAGTAACAGTGCTTGCATTGTTGCGTTTCGTTCGGTCAGTGAGAGCGCCGGATACCCAACTCCCCTCCCCCTCCCCTCTTCTCCACTTCCCCTTCTCCCAAATACACGCTGGCAACGCACTTACGACGCCTCTGGTGTTGCAAGTGTCTATGGACGGTAGTGATCACTTAACATCAGGTGACCCACCTGTTCGTTTGCCTCCTATGATAATATCATATGACATGATAAAAAAAAACCTGCTATTCGCATTACGGATAATAATATTTCTATTGGCAATACCTTTTCTTCACTAGAACATTAAGCTTGTTCAAATGAATATAATATGAAGTTCGAATAGAATTCAATCGAAAAGTTCGTCTTCGAATAGTTTTACCTAGTTTATATTTTATTACAGGTACCTATCGCCCACCTCTCTATACGCGATAGAGTTCACATCATGAAACTAACTGCATAAATATTAACAAACTTGTAATTTGTTACTATTGTTAACGGTGAGCAGGGTGCGGCTAAGAGGCATAAACAATTTAATGTTATTAAAACTTAGTAATGTAACACGAGTTCAACTAGTACTGGGTCAACACTGAGGAAGCGGGGTCGCGAGAAGGAACCATTCGCTGTCGAAGAAAATAATTATGTAATAAATAGACGGCGGCACAAGGCTTGCGAATGGAAGGGTATTAGACAGACAAGGTGATTAATGGCAACAACATTGTAGGTATATTTGAAGCTCTAGTTTCTGTACCGCATCGTAACGATATTAGGTTCCGAAAGCGGTTACTGCTGTATAGTTTTTAAGCATAGTCTTTTTAGAACAAAAGTAGTACGAGTGTGAATCGCAAATTTTGTGGATGCAATCCGTGTGCAGTAAAGATTAGGTTGAACCTTATTGCACTGGTTAAATTTTTGCGTCTCACTGTCGCGCTGCCTGTCTCATCTATCCTGTTTGTAGTATGCAAATTTGAAGTAGTTATCAGATGACAGAGAAATACCGACATCACTCCGGAACATGGTATAGCATTAATCATAATAATTGTACCGGAACAACTGTGGTTCTCTACTTAATTTTTTGATGTGTAAGATTTAATATAATTAGACTATGAGGTAAACGTTTGTGACATGCGTAAATATAAACATTAAAATAAAAACTTTTGTGTGACGTTTATGGTTTTTTTTATGTATCGCCAAAAAATGTATAGTACTTGTTAAAGTTTTAAAATAAAAGATTGTGAAGTATTCTGTAATAGTTTTCCACAGTATCCGATATGTTTTGTATTTTTTTCCATGCTTTACATACTACTAGAAGCAGTAATGCCAGGCGGTAGGCTTTTGCCTCCAGGGAGTTATTTGCTTGTAGACACTTTTCAGCTTTTCCTTATGAAAAGAAACGTTCCGTTTTGTGGCAAAGAAAAGCGCTTTCAGAGGACGATGACACGGGACGGGGTCACACTCTCACTGTCAGAAGCATGAAAATGATGCGCTAAAAGGGGACCTAACGTGTAATACACAGAACATTTGCGATACAGTTACATATTTTACTTTTGTGAGTATTTACGTAACGTTTATAAAACATTAAATACCTTATATTTTAAAGGATGTTCTCTGGATATTGATTGATATTTTTGTGTCAAAATAATACAATTATTCTTAGAAATCATTAAAGTAATACTTTATTAAAGTGATATCTATTAATTTACCTCTTAGAAAGTCAAGGTGGGTATTAATGACATCATCAGGGTGTGTGTGAAGGAAGCGCGCGCTCCATAGCGGATCACCATCGATCACATGCCCCACGTGACACGACAGCTGACTGGAGAAGCCGCCGTCCAAAACCACAATTGTTGGACATTCAACACTTTCTCCGTTAGTAGGAGTCATAGCTCGATATACCTCACTGAATGTCTGGAGTAGTCTGAAAAAAATAATGTAATATGATGCTATTATAAGTTGCACTCACTCAATATAGCGAAGATAAGAGCTGATAACATACTTTCATAATAGTAAGTTTGACGCCATAAATATCATAAATCTAGTGACTTTTAACTGATCATATTTTTACTGATGTTTAATGCAGTTACAGGTATTTTCGTGATAATTTATAAAATGAAAAACAAGGCGTTAGAGATCCCTGTATAAAGACTTTCAGCATAGCAAAGTAATTACGAAGTCTATTAAGTGCCTTAATACCAAAACATTAAAATATAAATATGTCTATTGTGTTTGCTATGTTAAATCGTCTTTGTTTTAAAATAGACCGGGCATATAGTTTACCCTGTCGCAGTTTTAAACGGATCTATTTGTAATAAATAGTTGCTCCTAGTACCTAGCTCGACGTTTTTCCAATTCATTATATTGTTTGTTGTCGTTGCGAACTATCCATGCGAGTGCTCACAGTGAATTCTAAAAAGTACCTGAGTTAGTTGAAATAGTAGCATATTTATATAATTATATTTGCTCGAAGTGGTGATATGAAATGTTAATATTTTAGATTATAATTCATACTTCAGAATAACAATCTTATCTATTTCAAAGCTGTCTCAAAAATGTTTATGCATATTTATTTGAATATAAGTAAGAATTGAAGCCGCAAATTATTATAAATTAGCGGGACTGGTGGAAATTATCCCGCCCTGATAACAAAAAAAAACCTTGACATATTATGTACCTAAAGACAGATGTGGCAGAGGACTTTGTTTTGTAATATGTTATAACTACAAAATTAAGACGATAATATTTCGTGTTTTGGACTGATGTTGAAAATTTGAATGTCATAATTCAAAATTATCGAAGCTTCCTCTCGTAAAGTGTTTCATTGTTATCTATATCGACGGAGAGCTTTCGACAAACAGATGTACTGTGAATTTACTATATTAATTATGTTTCTATTTTCTGTCAAAATATGATATTGTTAATTAGGTTAATCAAGCGTATGCTTACATTAAACTCGACCTATTTTGATGTTTGGTAGGAAGCATTCATATAAATATAATATTCTAAGTTATCAACTATTCAAATTATCGTGCTTAACAACTGGTCGGAAATGTAATTTCGAATAAATGATAAATCTCTTCGACCTGGTATCTATCAGTAGGTATGTGACACAGAGTCGAAAGGGAGGTCATATTGGTTCTTATCTCTTGAACATATCGCACCTACGTAGCACGTACATACAATATATACACAATTTTTTAAACTGTTTAAATAAAGTAGGTTCAATATTTGCGCACTAAAGTGACAACGACACATACTTAGTCCTCCTAATTAAGGTTTAAGTCGTAATTCGCTCGAGCTCTCTGGCAATTTAGAAGATACCTTAAATTTTTCTAATTAAACATAAATTTCAGTTAACTCGAAAAGCTCCTTCTATAGCAGCGGAGGCGTTTTTCTAACTCGAGAAATAAAGTATTCTATATAAACATTTCTTCGAGCAGAGGTGTATAGGTGGTAGACCCACGCTGAAGCTTACTAGTTTCAGCATGAATGGGTCGGTCTACAGAAACACCGACGTGAAGTAACAGTGCTTGCATTGTTGCGTTTCGTTCGGTCAGTGTGAGTGCCGGAGGCCCACTTCTCCTCCCCCTGCCCCCTTCCACACTCCCCCTCTCCCAAACACAAGGTGGCAACGCACTTGCGACTCTTCTGGTGTTGAAATGTCTATGGAGGGTGGTGATCACGTAACATCAGGTAACACAACTGTTCGTTTTCCTCCCATGATATAAAAAAGAGCATCTTAACAAATACTAAGTAATCTGATCGTGTTACATAGAGAAATGTACAAGTAAACACAGATAACGTATTGATATAGGTATATCCATTGATATCTAAATACCCAAGATGCACAATCAATGTCTCAAACCCGTCCGCATAAAATGAGTGCACAATTGAGAATTCTGAGCTCATTACAAATAGTCTTTGTCATTCGCGTCTTTCGACTTTTTGTACACTACTTTGTAAAAATAACTTTAAATAATTCACATAAGGTTGAACTTGCAAAAAGAAAGTTTATAGTATAACTAAAACTACTTAGATATATCGGTGAGTTTTTGAGGACGGATTTGAGCGTTACTTTGTATCTTGGGTTTTTTATATATCAATGTGTAGGTATATCGCATTCATCGGTTTAACTCATGATCTCTTGGGTCAACAATAGACCTACTATCATTATGCCAAAACACTTGGCTTACATTGTATTATGGTAAAAAAAAATCCTTGAAATTATTTGTTTTGTACGTGGGTTGGATGATTTATTTTAGTACTTACTGATTTTAATAGATTTGTTTACGAGTTATCAAGGTTAACTATTTTTTGTGTTATAAAGTAGACCTTCGCAAATGACGAATTTTAAAAATAACTGATATTAAGTAGAGAGAATTATGAGAGACGTAAATTACGCGTATTTTAAATGTATCAAACTAGGAACGACCGATAAGTGTTTCTTTCCATCGGTATAGTTGTAAATTATTGTAGTAATGTCTGTGCAGTTGTGATTTTTTTATCGTCTTTAACCATACATGACGTCGCGTCGGTGGCTCAGGAAGCATTCTTACAAGTTAGTTGTAGACAGCGTGATAAATAGTACCTAATGCCGAGAAACTACGACATTAGATAAGTTTTTAACGTTTATTTTTTATTATACCTATAGTGAGCCATCATATTGTACGAAAACATAATTACTGTTCTTATAAAGCTATTAAATAAAGAATTAACTGTTTTATTATAATATTATCATGGAACGTTCGTCTATATATTTTATAAACCTACAACATTATCTTTACTTATTGGTGTTTTTTTTATATCCTCTATTGTTTGTACTACATGTATTGCATTATATTATATACATATTGCAGTATAATATCTAAAGTACTCGATAGGAAAACAATATGAATATAAACAGAACAACACCAGAAATGCTTAATCTAGTTCTAATCTAGTAGTAATCGAATACCAAAGTATTCCTGAAGTAAAACAGAAATCAGATTTCTTTAAAATAAGCCTAGTAAGTATTGCACAAATGTCTCCTTTTTTGTGTTCCCTGATAAGTAAGATATACATATATACAAATATATTATATACTAGCTGACCCGTGCAACTTCGTCTGCACCAAATCGGTTATCACTGGTGCCAATTGTATTTTTAAACGCGAAAAATTTTCATATAACTAAAACCTTATTGCAGCCACACCATCGGTTTCCAATTGTAAATCCAAACTATCAAGGGACTCAATCAAACATATACGCAGATGGTATGTGAGAAATCTTTTAAAATAAGCCTACAACCCGTTCGTAGCAACCAACATATATTGGTGGTAATGTGAAAAAAAGCTTTAAAGGTCTATGGACCCCCCAGTTTCTAACGAAGTTCCTTTCCCTTTTTTGTAGACGTTTACTATACAGTCAGTAGAGTATCCATTATAAAATATCAAGTTGATAGATTTAAATTGTAAATTAAACGATAAAATGTATTCATAAAATAAAATAATGATAAATGAAACACTGAATAATATCATAACTATTTTCAACTTGTATTAAAACTTTTTCACACTCCATTGTATTGAAGATAAATATAAATATTAAAAAGATATGAGCACGACGCGTCAAATGTCACTTGCCTGTAACTATTTGTCTAAGAGCTAGCAACGGTTTCGAAAAAGAAAATAAGCCAGTTTTTATATATCTTTATGTTCTTCCGAACAGAGTGCGGTCTACCTGGCTGCCGGTAAACGTTGCGTTTATTAGTGCATATCGCACCTTTACAGGCAAAAATATTGATTTTTATAATGTTTTATAATTTTTGAATGTTTTGTTTTTTACTAACTTTGAAACGCTACTAAAACATGAAATTATCATTGCCAGACATTTTTGTTATTAACAATAATGTGCCCGATGCTACTTTTTTGTAAATAAAATAAAGTATGTCCAAACCATGTTAAGATAGCTGTAATTTTAATATTATTATTATTTATTTTTTAATGAAGGCTTAGTCGCCTTCTCAGCTATATCGCCTAAGTGACATACAACTATATAACAATAAGAATGACAATAAACTTAGCAATAGCTTATATTAATTTTGTACAATTCTTTAGCATCTTTCGAAGTGGGGTCAGACAATACCGAATTGTACAAACCAGTGTGGAACGAATCAGAAGCATTAAGCCGAGATCTAATATCTTCGTTTCGAACACATTCTGCCAGGATGTGGTGCACATCATCGATGAGTTCACAACTCTGGCAGAGTGGTGATAGTACTTTACGCATCAGGTAGGCGAACTTTTTACATAGGATGTGTTCTGAGCGTAATCTTATTCCTGTGATTGCTTCCCGACGGCAAATCGTACTGTCATCAATCCATGGTGACCTTAAGGGGCGTGGCTGAATCGTTCTGTACCATATTCGTTTTGTTTTAGAACGCTCATCAAAGTATTCCTTCCAATGCGAGTAACAGCTATTTTTAAATAATGAGCATATATCCAAGTAAGTTGGTAAAATATTAATAGGAGCACCTTCGGAGGATCCTTCTCTAGCTAAAAGATCAACTCTTTCATTCCCAGTTATACCTATATAAGAAGAGATCCATTGTAAAACAATTACTTTGTTCTTTGCTTTGAAATCTAGTAATTACTTCAAAATAGTGTTTGTAGGCTATCGGTATTCCTCGAAAAGTCGAGGTACATCGCGCTACGTGTTGAAGAACACTTTTTGAATCCAATAAAATAACAATCTTAATGGACTCAGTTTGATTGTGCAAATGATAAGGCCTCTGCATTTGCTATTAATTCAGTGTGCATAATTGAAATATTTTCATCAATTTGAAATTTCATAAAAGTTTTGGAATTTGACTCAAAAAATGCGGCTCCTAAATAATTACCAGCTTTAGATCCGTCAGTGTATATTTTAACAAAATTTTGATAATGTTTATTTATATATTGAAGACAAATATCTTTTATTCTAACAACATCATATTGACGCTTTGGCTTCCAAATACCATCTACATTTATTTTAATTATATTGTGCAAATCAATGTTATCGACCCAGGTGTGTAAAGTGAACATTTCATGTTTTATACTTGTTTGACTTGGAGTATTTTTATATTGAGAAAAAATAGTGGTCTTTTTCTTTTACGCCAATAGAGTGATTGGAAAGAGGTAGACAGTTCTTCTGATACATTAGTTAGTTCGTTCTTTTCGAATGGCTTAAATTTAAATAGAATTTTGCCAGCTTAATATTGTCTCCTAAGATGTAACGGACATATGCTCAATTCGCTTTCCATAACATGCATTGGAGTACTTTTAATGAAACCCCCGATAATTCTCATGGCCTGATTTTGGACTTTTTCAAGTTTATAGAGGTTAACCTGAGCACTACTATCATAAAGAAAGCTGGCATAGTCAATTCGACTGCGTGTAATATTGAAGTATAAACGAACTAAATGTTATGGATGAACACCCCAATTAAAACCGGCTAATGCTTTGAAAACGTTTAGAAACTTAGAGCTAGATACTGCAACTGCATTGATATGTTTACCCCATTTTATGTATGATAAAGATAGCGATAATTGTGGAAGCGCCTGTTATAGACGCATGTATTCAAGATAACGTCAGTCTCAAGTCATATGTCTACGTTTATCGTTGTTTTTCGTTTACGGTGTTTACGGTGAAATCTCAATATCATAATGCTTAATAAAATGAAATATGTTCTTTGCAATGGAAAAAATAAAATGGTTTGAAATGAATTATTTTATTTATAAAGAATATCATCGGGCACATTATTGTCAATAACAAAATTGTCTGGCAGTGACAAATTCATGTTTTTAATAGCGTTTAAAAGTTACTGAAAAAAAATGTTCCTTAAATTATTTATAACCCAAAATTTTAACCTGTAAAGGTGTGATGCGCATTAAAAAACACAACGTTAACCGGCTACCAGGTATTCTGAATTCTGTATGGAAGGGCATAATATATCTTCATTTTAAAGAACCAGCTTTTCTAAAATTCTCGTTCTTCCAACGTTGCTGGCTCTTGTACTAAGGTGTCGCAAAAAAGTCTAGTTACATTAACTACAATTTTTTGTCTTTCGTTATCCTGGAGAACCCCTTGCGTTTTATGGGACAAAAAGTATCCTAAATGTAACCTTGGAATATTAGTTATTATTGTGTCAAGTTTCGTTAAAATCGGTTCAGTACTTTCAGCGTGATGCGTGTTCACAGGGACAGAAAGACAGACAGACAGACAGACAGACAGACAGACAAAAATTGTAAAAAGATTATTTTTGGCTTCTAGATCGATAACAAAGTGTACCCTGATCAAAATTTTCAAAAAATATTTAATGTACAGATTTCACCTTGCTACAGTTTTATTATAGTACTAGCTGACCCGTGCAACTTCGTCTGCACCAAGTCGGTTATCACCGGTGTCAATTG
This sequence comes from Antheraea yamamai, assembly GCA_036509395.1. Taxonomy (NCBI): domain Eukaryota; kingdom Metazoa; phylum Arthropoda; class Insecta; order Lepidoptera; family Saturniidae; genus Antheraea; species Antheraea yamamai. The sequence continues at coordinate 11,550,371 of AP028427.1, read as the reverse complement.
TATTTTTAAACGCGAAAAATTTTAATATACCTAAAACCTTATTGCAGCCACATCTACGGTTTCCAATTGTGAATCCAAACTATCAAGGGACTCACTCAAACATATACCCAGATGGTATGTGAGAAATCTTTTAAAATAAACCTACAACCCGTTCGTAGCATCATCTACTGAGTTCAATAAAAAATAAAAACTAACCTACATATATTGCCGATAATGTGAAAAAAAGCTTTAGAGGTCTATGGACCCCCGGTTTCTAAAGAAGTTCCTTTCCCTTTTTTGTAGACGTTTACTATACAGTCAGTAGAGTTTACATTATAAAATATCAAGTTGATGAGTTAAATTGTAAATTAAACGACAAAATATATTCATAAAATAAATAATGATAAATTAACCACTGAATGATATCATAACTATTTTTAACTTGTATTAAAACTTTTTCACACTCCATTGTATTGAAAAAAAACATAAATATTAAAAAGATATGAGCACGACGCGTCAAATGTCACTTGCCTGTAACTATTTGTCTAAGAGCTAGTAACGGTTTCGACGAATTTTCTATAAGACAGTTTTTTAGATATCTTCATGTTCTTCCGAATAGCGTGCGGGGTACTTGGCTGCCGGTAAACGTTGCGTTTATTACTGCATATCGCACCTTTACTGGCAAACATATTGATTTTTATATAATTTGTGAATGTTTTGTTTTTTACTAACTTTGAAACCCTACTAAAACATGAAATTATTATTGCCAGACATTTTTGTTAGAGACAATAATTTGCCCGATGCTATTTTTTTGTAAATAAAATAAGTATGTTCTAACCATGTTAAGATAGCTGTAATTTTAATATTATTATTTTTTTTTTTTAATGAAGGCTCAGTCACCTTAGCGACTATATCGCCTAAATGACATACAACTATATAACAATAAGAATGACAATAAACTTAACAATAGCTTATATTAATTTTGTACAATTCTTTAGCATCTTTCGAAATGGGGTCAGACAATAACGAATTGTACAAACCAGTGTGGAACAAACCAGAAGCATTAAGCCAAGATTTAATATCTTCGCTTCGAACACATTCTGCCAGGATGTGGTGTACATCATCGATGAGCTCACAACTCTGGCAGAGTGGTGATAGTACTTTACGCATCAGGTAGGCGAACTTTTTACATGGGATGTGTCCTGAGCGTAATCTCATTCCTCTGATTGCTTCCCGACGGCAAATAGTACTGTCATCAATCCATGGTGACCGTAAGGGACGTGGCTGAATCGTTCTGTACCATATTCATTTTGTTTTAGAACGCTCATCAAAGTATTCCTTCCAATGCGAGTAACAGCTATTTTTAAATACTGAGCATACATCCAAGTAAGTTGGTAAAATATTAATAGGAGCACCTTCGGAGGATCCTTCTCTTGCTAAAAGATCAACTCTTTTATTCCCAGTTATACCTATATGAGAAGGGATCCATTGTAAAACAATTACTTTGTTCTTTGCTTTGAAATCTAGTAATTGCTTCAAAATAGTATAGGCTATCGGTATTTCTCGAAAAGTCGAGGTACATCGAGCTACGTGTTGAAGAGCACTTTTTGAATAGGATAAAATAACAATCTTAGTGGACTCAGTTGATTGAGCAGATAAGAAGGCCTCTGCAATTGCTATCAATTCAGTGTGCATAATTGAAATATTTTCATCAATTTGAAATTTCATAAAAGTTTTGGAATTTGACTCCAAAAATGCGGCTCCTAAATAATTCCCAGCTTTAGATCCGTCAGTGTATATTTTAACAAAATTTTGATAATATTTATTTATATATTGAAGACAAATATCTTTTATTTTAAGAACATCATATTGACGCTTTGGCTTCCAAATACCATCTACATTTATTTTAATTATATTGTGCAAATCAATGTTATCGACCCAGGTGTGTAAAGTGAACATTTCATGTTTTATATTTATTTGAATTGGAGTATTTTTATATTGAGAAAAAATAGAAACTAATAATGATATTTTTCTTTTACACCAATAGAGTGATTGGAAAGGGGTGGACAGTTCTTCTGATACATTGGTTAGTTCGTTTTTTTCGTTTTTTTTATATTTAAATTAAATTTGCCAGGTAAATATTGTCTCCTAAGATGTAACGGACATATGCTCAATTCGCTTTCCATAACATAGATTGGAGTACTTTTAATGAAACCCCAGATAATTCTCATGGCCTGGTTTTGGACTTTTTCAAGTTTATAGAGGTTATTCTGAGCACTACTATCATAAAGAAAGCTCGCATAGTCAATTCGACTGCGTGTAATATTGAAGTATAAGCGACTAAATGTTATGGATGAACACCCCAATTAAAACCGGCTAATGCTTTGAAAACGTTTAGAAACTTAGAGCTAAATTCTGCAACTGCATTGATATGTTTACCTCATTTTATGTATGATAAAGATAGCGATAATTGTGGAAGCGCCTGTTATAGACGCATGTATTCAAGATAACATCAATCTCAAGTCGTATGTCTACGTTTATCGTTGTTTTTCAGTTTTCACGGTGAAATCTCAATATCATAATGGTTAATAAAATGAAATATGTTGTTTGCAATGGAAAAAAGAAATGGTTTGAAATGAATTATTTTATTTATAAAGAATATCATCGGGCACATTATTTTCAATAACAAAATTGTCTGGCAGTGATAAACTCATGTTTTTAATAGCGTTATAATGTAACCGAAATTTTTTTTCCTAAAATTAATTATAAATCAAAATTTTGACCTGTAAAGGTGTGACGCGCATTAAAAAACACAACGTTAACCGGCTCCCAGGTATCCTGAATCCTGTTTGGAAGGGCATAATATATCGTCATATTAAAGAACCAGCTTTTCTAAAATTTTCATTCTTCCAACGTTGCTGGCTCTTGTACTAAGGTGTCGCAAAAAAGTCTAGTTACGTAACTACAATTTTTTGTTTTTAGTTTTCCTGGAAAGCCTTTTGCGTTTTATGGGACAAAAAGTATCCTAAATGTAACCTTGGAATATTAGTTATTACTGTGTCAAGTTTCGTTAAAATCGGTTCAGTACTTTCAGCGTGATGCGTGTTCACAGGGACAGAAAGACAGACAGACAGACAGACAGACAGACAGACAGACAAAAATTGTAAAAAGATTATTTTTGACTTCTATATCGATAATAAAGTCTACCCCGATCAAAATTTTCAAAAAATATTTAATGTACAGATTTGACCTTGCTACAGTTTTATTATAGTATAGATATGTAAAACATATCCTATGTGTTACACCGGCGTATAAATTTTTGCCTTACCGAATTTCGTCAAAATCTGTCCACTAGTTTTTGTATGAATCCCGTACAAACGACAGACAGACAATTTTTTTAAAAACTATGGAAATATGTTCCGTTATTGAATCGAAGTCCCACCAGAGTATTTTTCCTTTAAGATATTCAATGTGCAGATTTCGTTCCATTGCCCTTTCATGATATGTGTGGATATAGATAGGAATATATAGAATAAAATGTATAATAACAATAGAAATATATGGTTAAATCATTCAGTATTTTTTATTTATGGATGATATTCACTATCAAAATTTGATAATAAATCATTACATAGTATAAAACAAAGTCCTTCACCGCGTCTGTCTGTCTTCTGTTCGCGATAAACTCAAAAACTACTGAATGGATTTTCATGCGGTTTTCACCAGTGGTTACAGTGATTCATGAGGAAGGTTTTAGTGTATAATTTGTCAAGGTTTTTTTATAGTCAGGGCGGGACAGCGTCTGCCGGGCCCGCTAGTTAATATTATAATTTACTTACTAACAATATTATTACCTTGTTTTTGTACAGTTAGAATTTTAAGAAAGTAACTTATATATCTGCTGAAAGAAAATAACAGAAGATAGAAATACATTACCGACATTGCTGGAAATCTCAAAGCGATATTTGTGTAATAACAATGTCTTTAATTTTACAATATGTACGCAGCGCTTCAGTGACTTTCACTGTTATAATTTTAATTAGTGTGACACGACTACTATCGTCGAAAGCGTTTTTCTATATTTGTCGACAATTTACACTGTAGTGCTTCTACAACTACGCATTGATGGCTGGCAGTTAGCACTCTGATTTGTTTTTTTTTACATTATATTTTATTTTATTACTACAGAATGTATGCTAGGGGTTGTGTTCCGTTGGTTTTAGCGATTTGATCTTGGTAATCCTTGGGTACCGAAATCTCTATCGAGCAAATTACTTTTCGTGTTTAAACACTTTAAATGCTCCGTAGCCAGAAGTGCAACAGTTGTCTAGCGTCGACCACCACGCTGACTAATTATACACTGGTGCTATTTAACACTTACAGGAACTGATAAAGTATGTAATATTAACTTCTAATATTTTTCTCCTTTTAGATCTCAATATCATTTACAAGAATATTTAGACAATATTCTTAATGCAAAATTATTTTAATTTATTATTTTACATAATCAAATTCCTTGTCCAGTGTCCTCATAAAAACATAACAAATTTGCCGCTCACTCCAGGCTACAAAAACTAATAGTGTTTTTGACGGTATTGTCCTCAGAAATAAGTAATATCTCTAGCTAATTTTGATTGTAATTATACGATTTTATAATTAAGCCCTTTTGATTTGAATAATTAATGGTTGAGCAAATATGTATAAGAATTTAGGTAACCTAAAAAACGATACAAATATCTTATTATAGTCATATTGTGTGGGCATCAATGAAAAATAATGCAAAAGACTTAAACAATGCAGCAACCATTTTATTTCTTAAAATAAATTATTATCTTCATGAATCATATTCCACAAAAAAATACTATATGATTTACAAACATGTTATTAATTATTATAATATAACCTATATTGAAAATTCAATCGAATATTAATGTCATTCAATTAAATTTATTACCTACCGTTACTATTACTACAATAATCTATAATATAGTTAAACTTAACATTCATTATAAATGTATTTGACTTACCTTGGAGATTTTATAAGAGTATAGAGATTTTATAAGAGTATAACTGTATACTGTATGATAGCAAAGCCAATACTCAAATCAAAACATTCAGAAAAAATACAAATACTATAATTACAAAAACATTATAATCAGACGACGCACAAACAAGTACTATCGAAAACACACGCGTATCATCTGTATCTACTGTGGCCTGCACAGTGGTACATTACATGTTAACCTAACGGACAAAAAGAAATCACTAAAACAACATATGCGACAGACGGTTGAATGATTTGATGATGACTGCAGCCGGTGAAATACGCGGTTGAATGACTTCATGAAGACTGAATATTAAACTCTGTCACTGACTACTATAAGAAAATTCATTATCATAAATGAATATTGAATCGCAAAGTCAAATTATCTTGAGTAAATGTTTGTTAATAATTTAACATTATTGAATTTTCTATGAATCTAGAATGGTACGGTGTAAAGGTTATGTCTTAAGCAGGATAAGCTTGCATTTGTACCGAGAAGTACTAATATTTATTTAGATAAAAATAAACATAATTATTAAGATAAATATCAAACTTTCCAATGTATTTACTCTAAATAATAGTTTATAATTCTTACTTCATCATAGAGTTTGTAATTTGATACGATAAAATGAACACAGTAAGATACTGTCTAGTCAAAACAAATTAGAAGATGTGTTTAAGATCAAAGGATTATATAAGTAATTAATGCAATTGATTTATATAAAGTGTAATGTATACTATATCATCTATACACACAAACTTTAATTTTACCAGTTACACATTGTCGTTGTAGGTACTATTTTATTTCCTTCCTACATTTTGTTTTAAAACTTTTTGGTCAAATTTCTTAAAAATATAACGTAAATTGATAAAATCAACACGATTTTATTATGCATGCAGAATCTTGGTAAATAAGGTTTTTTAACAGCACGTTTATTTATCCCCATTAATATTTAGAGTTGAAGTCTTCGCGGCATTTTAGTCGCACTTGGATCTTTAAATTTTATTTATATTATAAAATGAATTTGAAAAAGCTCAGTGGGCACATCGCCGAATGCTGATTGGCTCGCGGGGCAGATTTCGAGACACCAGATAGATATTAATAGAGTTATCAGCATGGAGCAATGTACTTACTAGTAGTGAGAGCCAACTCCCATTGAAAATAATAATACAAGGCGTATAGATTATGGAATTGTTATAAATTTTATGTTATCAAACTGGAATTCAAGTGACCATCGATATATGATAGTACTAGAAAATATTATTAATAACACGAGACGAAATTGAAAATATATATACGATTCTTTCATACTATAAGGCTTTAGCGTTGGACCACAATCTTACCTGATGTGAAATGATGACGTAGTCTAACATGGTAAACTCGCTATACCTAGAGGGGACTGGCTGTCAGGTGCAGTTGCCAGGACACACCAACAGTTACTTGACGACAGAGTTTCAACGTATATTCTACTACCATTAATTAATTGAAAAAAAATCTAAAATATATACATATATATTAATTTGAACTGTCTTCTCAACCGGGTTAATCTCTGAAACAGCTGAACTGATTTTGGCAAGACTTACTATTTTGAATATTCTCTGTTTTACGTATGATTACGCTTTCCCATAGGTGTTAAGCAATAACGATAAAATTTATCAGAGAATTTTAAAATCAGTGAAAGAGATAAGTAGTAACAGCAAAATTACACTTAAACAAATAAAAAACAGCCCACAACTTATCCCGATAAAATACGCACACTTTACAGAACCAGAAAAAATAATTAAGAAATAATTTTAATTGAAGGTGGTTTTCTTCAGACTTATTTCTTTTATTATTATCTTATGACAAAAAAATCAAATTAATGTTTTTTTTTATATCATAGGAGGCAAACGAACAGGTGGGTTACCTGATGTTAAGTGATCATCACCGTCCATAGACACTAGCAACATCAGGGGAGTCGCAAGCATGCAAGAGCGTTGCCAGTCTGTGTTTTGGGGGAGGGGAGGGAGTGAAGGGGGAGCGGGAGGCGAGGTGGGCTTTCGGTGCTCTCACTGAACGAACGAAACGCAACAATCTAAGCACTACTACTTCACGTCTGCTTTCTGCGAGAGGTTGGTAGTACCCCGGACGAGCCGACCCATTCATGCAGAAACCAGTAACAGCTTTAGCGTGGCTCTACCACCTGTAATTATGCGTATGTTTTTATCAACATATTTTTACCACTAAAAGTGTACACAAACAGAGGTATCAAAGGTTAATGAGAAGGAGAAGGCGGTAAAGTAAAACCTAAATAATGACTACTGATTCGCTTTTTATTACCCAGTAACTAGTAGTTTTAGGTAATTATGTGTTAAAATAGTTTTTTCCTAATTCTAATATCGTAATTTAAATCGATTTCTATATTGAATTTAAAGCGATGATAACACCAAGGTAAAGCATTCACGATAAATAAACAAGAATATCAAAATATATCTCAATCGTAGTATATTGCTTGCATTGGTTAATTATCAACCTTATGGCACATATCACCTCTACACACGTGCACGCACACATGCTTACACATGATAGTGGAAGGGTTTTTATTTTTGTTTTTCCCTTATTGAACTGAAACAGTTTAGAAAAATTATCCCACACAAAATACATATACGAATTGTTGAGGTATGTATGCTTGGTACACATATATGTTTCAATAACTCATGTAAGTATGAATATGTAGATTAGGTTAGCTCAGATAGGTCGCGAATTGCATGAATCAGGCAACATCCCAAGCCGAGGTGTGCCGCGCACCCTTGAGCTAGTTGTCAAAATAAAATCGGCTGAGTGCCTTAAGCGCTTGCCCTTGCAGTCCGGTGAAGCTGTTAAGACCTTGCTAGGTCAATAGCGTAGTCAGTACGAAAAAAAAATCAACCTTATGGAGAAAATCTGTCGCCAAGCATAAATGCTAATGGTAAATGAAAATGAATTCTAGTAACTACAATTGTTAGCATGATAATAACTAGCATCAATTCTAGGTTTATTAATAACCAGCTCCGATCAGATGATCTCTTTACTCAAAACTTCATTATGGTAGCGAACTAACCTGTTAGTATTTAAGAGGAGATTATAAATTAGGCATACATCACTCAGATTAGGTTGATGTAATGTACATTATCATCTGTTTTTTATATAAGTGAATGTTTAGATTCAAATCGTTTTTGTACAAGGGAGCAATTCTTTCTTGATATACCGCAATCGGCTATCGCAGATAACTACAATTAACTAAATTAATTTTTCTATTATAGCACGGAAAAGTGATAACACTGTACCTAACATTAATCATACGCAATCAAGGAACATCAAAACATCAGCAATTCATTGCCTTTTGTAACTATTATACCGGCTTGTATGCCTCTTACCTACTAGGTATAAACCAAAAAATAATCACCGTAACAAGAGTATCACGCTATGGTAGTAATCGGGTAAAACATCCAATGCTGGAGATGTAACGGCTGAAACTGAAACGCGACATACCTAAACGTTCCACTATGACGTGTATTACATACATCTGGTGTTTATGGTGGCAATCCTGACATTACTGTAAATTTCATATTAAAACAGCTTCACAGCCTGTAAAAAGGTTAGATACGCTCGAGTGTAAAATACTGCTATCACCTATGGGATCGATCAACCAATCTGGCCGCTCTTCACTCCATTGAACGCCATGCTCTTAAGCGTGTCGTTGATGAAACGTTGTGTAAAACAAGGATCTTCAATCTAGAGCATTGACGAAAAGTGACTTATATTTCAATGTTTTACATTTTGTAGAGAGTGCACAGGAATTATCTATACTAATATTATAAACAGGTAAAGTTTGTGAGTTTGTGACGTTGTGGCGTTGTAGGGGGTAATCTCGGGAACTACTGGTCCGATTTGAATAATTCTTTCAGTGTTACATAGCTCATTCATCGAGAATGGTTATAGGATATATGTCATCACGCTAAGGTCAATAGGAGCGGAGCACAGATGAAAAATGTTTCAAAATCGAGATGTTTTTTTCTTTTTGAGAGCTTCTGCTGCGTGTCAGCGTTAGCCCAGAGTAGTAACTATTATAGTAACAGGGGCTAGTATGATATAATTCTGCGGACTCCGTTCCACCAAACAACGATCAGACGCCGTGAGGGTTTCCACGCTTATTTGGCTGACATTCCTCTGATTCGTACGATTTACTTCGTTATTTGTTATATGTACGTAAAGAGTGGAATACATATACACCTAGCGTTTGTTTTCCCGTCATCCTCTAATTTGGGAGTGAATAGGTATCTAGCGGGTAAGCGCGATCCATCGTCGGCCTAATCTTCACTTACTATCAGGTGAGATCGAGGCCAGGCGTAAAGTATACCTAAAGAAAAAATCAACTATTATTATTGTTACTGTTATACGAATACGAAGTACTTAACAACCACATCCAATGAGTAATTATTGCGAGAAGTACGTAAGCTCGTGAAAGTAATACTGTACGTGACTCATGACCCTAGATAGAAATTGTTTGTACAAACGATATCATTTTGTATAAGGTCGAATTTACAATATATAATAATACATTGTTACTATTATCGTATGAGTTGAAATATCTAGTTAAGATACCATAATTATTTATTTAAAATAATGGTTCTTCTCTTTTATTCAACATGATATGTAAAAAAAGCCAAAAAATAAATCGTGGTTGTAACCTACTTATGTTTGGAAATCGACATCCTCTAAAACTACAGCCTATGTATGAAGTAAATATGGATTACTATGAAATAAAAATATTCTTATATACGATCCATCAGACAACATAAAATAGAAAGAAGCAGGCGTTCTTCATAATTTACGATACAACTTTTATAACACTTACTAAGAAATATTGTTAGTATAATAAATTGAAATAATAAAAAAAAATCTAACACCGTACATAAGTAATGAGCTGAAGATAAATATATCTACACCTACATAGTCGCCTACTGTCTGCTGTCGATGTTTACGCGTTATCGGTCATTCACCGGGCAACGGCATCGACAAATAGCTACACATTTAAAAAATGATACAATGTGTAGGCTGTTTACCCGCTTTAATAATATGTAGATCTGTATACCTACGTTCACGACATCCTTGGCAAGCTGTCAGCGCTCAGTAGCACATAAAGTCTTCGATGCAATATTATAGATGTAAATGAACCTATTTAATATCTGTACCGTAAAAACAACTGCTATGTTATTCACATATATATCATAACCCATATTTGCACTTTCTCGACCATTGAAATACAAACAAAATACTAAAACTTTTCAAATAAACAATATTATAATCATTGTTGTGACTGAGTTCTTTATAGGTATACTAGCGGGCCGGGCGGACGTTGTCCTGCCTTGATAATTGAACCGCAGCGCCACCTACCGGGTCCAATTGTGAATCTAAACCATTCTCAAATCTCCACGAACACACACAAAAAATTTCATCAAAATCGGTCCAGTCGTTTAGGAGGAGTTCAGTCACATACACACGCACACAAGAAATATATATATTAAGATGTGAATTTGTGTACATAATTCGATCATTTACAAGAAATTTTAACAATCTTAGGGATTTTGTTTAACTTCCATGGTAAAGTGTTTTAAACTGTAACATTGGAAATGAAATTAAAATTTGCGTGTGAGAAGTCACATCTAACTCGATACAAAGACTAAATTTACATGATATGTTGGTATGGAAGTGACTAAAGATGTAGGTAGGACGACTTTTATCATATTAATTTCAATTATTACAAAACTGTATCCAAAAGGCATAAGTCTCATGACATAAAATTAATAAATAGTATGAACTAAAGTCGCTATTGACTTCATTATCTATAGATACAAAGAAAAGTAGTTGTATCATGGGGAAATCCCTAACGGTTGTCCATCCCGTCGGGCAGCAGAGGATGGATATGCCTAAGTAGCACGGACTAAAACCCCATGAACTTACACCTTTTGACCGAGGGAGCAGGGACTGTTTAATCGGCACTACGTCTGCTCCTCCGACAGGTGTTGTCCCCTCCTAAGGGGCCCCAACTGCGGCCTGAGGGGTCAAGATGGTAGACCCCTCAAGGGGAAGAGGGTGTTAGACTCCCTAACGAACTGTGGAAGTAGCATCGGCACAATGCACCTCCACCACGTGGGCCTGTGCAGTTTAACTGCTCGGGGTTACGGGCATGCCGTGTCTATTGCCCCCAGAACCCAACTATGACGGCCGGAGGTCATCGCCTACCCGTCGCCGCCGCGTGGTTCGTCGGCCGCGGGAGAGGTGTCTAATCATCCACTCTCTCTTCCTGTTTGCGAGCGTGACTGTCTCGCAGTACGAGAAGACGGATATCCAGCCGGCCTCGCTCTCGACCAATTTAAAAACGACAGTCGGCAGCGAGATATCCGGGCCAATTGCCGCGACTAGCTCGCTGCGTGGCACGTCTCAGGTGGAACACTCACTCAGTGTGTGGTGTGCGGAATCATTCACTCAGCCACAATGATGGGACCCCGCAGTCGGCTCCCAGCCTATGCGATATGGATAACTCCCGAAACATCCATGCCCCGTGAGCACCTGTGTCAGCCGGACGCTCAGGGTGCCGGAAGACTGGGCGAACGGCCTCGATCGTAACCACGCCTCAGCTGGGTTGCTCAAATTGTCAATTAAGAGTGCCTACCGAAAAATTCTCGATACTCGTAGCTCAGAGTCGTAGCTACCGCCATATCATCAGGTTACAAGGGCCATGAGGTTTATAAAAATTCTTAAATGTTCACCACAATTTCAACAAAATACACTGAGTAAAAAAGTTATGAAAATATGAAGAGATAGAGTTTGTAAGTCCTAATAATACCTTATTCACATGCCGTGAAATACAGAGTATATTGAACGGAACGAAGTTACAGAGATCCTTCCCAAGAAATTCTGATAGAATAGCTACGCCACTGGTCTATCTCCTAAGGGTAACCCATAATAGTCATTTTTATATTGTACATATTTAAAGATACTGAATTATTTGTAAAGCTTTTTTGAGCAGTATAATTTGAGATTTTAGTGTATAAAGAATGCTCTTTAGATGCAATCTCTTTCAGATCTCTGTGGAATGAGTATCTTAAAAGATGTCTCAGACTTAAAATTAAACGCAATAAAACATTATTTGTGAGACGAGACTTACGAAGCTTATTTGACTTTGATGAACTGTAAATGTCGAAGTGCCGAAAAACTTATCGAATAGTACATGTCTCTAAATCGTTTAGGCATTTGCGATACTATATTAGTATACTGCATCTGTGCGAAGCTAATTCATATAAATGTGATATGACGTGTAAAGAGAGCATACTAAGATGTTGTATAAAATACTGTTACAATTAAAAATAAATAAAATTTGAATTTGGAATCTGACATTTTTATATGATTATTCATTGAGTTTTCTCATTTTGGCGCACATACATTGTACAATATTTTTCGATATTAAAATGGAGTGGGGTGATAAAGAGAACCGAATCGCTGTGATTGCATTACACAAAGTAGGTATGGAGCCAAATGCAATATTTAAAACTCTCCATACGATTGGTATTAGTAAAATGTTTGTGTACCGGGCTATTAATAGGTACAATGAGACCACCTCTGTTTGTGGCAGACAAAGATCTGGCCGTCCACGTAGTGTTCGTACGAAAAAGGTGGTCAAAACAGTAAGGGAAAGAATTCGAAGAAATCCTGTCCGAAAGCAAAAGATTTTATCTCTCGAGATGAAGATAGCACCTAGAACCATGTTGCGTATTTTAAAAGATGACTTAGGACTTGCAGCTTATAAGAAACGTACTGGTCATTTCTTAACTGATAATTTAAAAAAGAATAGGGTGGTAAAATCGAAACAACTACTGAAGCGGCACGCAAAGGGAGGTCACAGAAAAAATTTGTTTACGGATGAAAATATTTTTTACAATTGAGCAACATTTTAACAAACAAATAACCGTATTTATGCTCAAAGCTCTAAGGAAATTTCACAATTAGTCGACAGAGTGCAACGTGGGCACTATCCGACTTCAGTTATGGTTTGGTGGGGTATTAGCAATGAAGCTGTGACTGAGCCATACTTTTGTGAGACAGCTATCAAAACATCAGCACAAGTGTATCAAGGTACCATTCTTGAGAAGGTAGTGAAGCCCCTTAACAACACCATGTTGAATAACCAAGAATGGTCCTTCCAGCAAGACTCGGCGTCGGGTCATGAAGCTCGGTCTACGCAGTCTTGATTGGAAACGAACGTTTTGGACTACATCAGAGCTGAACACTGGCCGTCGTCTAGTCCCGATCTTAATCCGCTGGATTATGATACTATATATATATTTATAGATAAATTTTCCGATGGAAAGAGTGCGTGCTTCTATTGATAACTGGCCTCAACGTTTAAAGCACTGTATTGCAGCCAATGGAGACCACTTCGAATAAGCTTTTTATATTGAATTTTTTTTTATATTTATAATAAAAGCATTTCAAACGCCGTAGTCTGGTGAAGCTGTTAAGACCTTGCTAGGTCAATAGCGCAGTCAGTTAGATAAAAAAAAATTCAAACGCCGAGAAATTTACACTTGTTTATTTATATACGTAAAAGAGTAGGCAACGCAAGGACATTATTCAAGCGTTCACGTTTCCACACGATATTTTCTTTCATCGCCAACCATAACTGTCATGGATTCAAATAACATTCAAAATAACAGATCGCAAATTCAAGCTTCTTAAAGGTAATGTATCTACAAATAACAGCAAGAAATAGTCGACAATAAAATAGTTCAGTATCTTTTTGCCCTTTGTTTGTCAACTGATATCCTTTATTTTTCTTGTTTAGTAGCTATTGACGAACTTTAGTGTTATCAATAAATTAAAAGAAAAGTTAGTTTTTTTTCCTTACCATCGACGATTCTAATCGTTTATTTATACATATATATTCGTCGTACTTCACGATCATTGTCTTTTTATCTACAGTATTTGTATACTCCTCGCAAAAACGGAATAATATTGAAACTTAAAACACTAAAGAATTATGATCTAACTTCGACTACTATTAAGTGTAAATGCAGAACGTTACAAAGTTACAAGGAAGTAAACTAACTCGAGTATTGTTTTCTAGATGATTAGCCCGGTTTCTGAGGTACTTTAATTGTAGTTTATCTGTTCAATACCGTTGTCAGTTCGATAACTTGTCAAATTGCGTTTCTGGACGCACAATAATACGATAAATGCCAGTAAAACTCAACGGGCCATTTGACAGTTTATCTTGTAGATAACTTTGTTGAGTCAATAACTATTGGTAAAATCTTTGTCTCTTAAATATTTTCTTTATCTACATATAAAGTTTACTTTTGGTAACATAACATTTTAAACATAAATATGCTCGTCTAGCTAACTACAACCTCCAAGTTGAAAATCTATCACCAAATACTTAGAAAAAAGTATCAAATCACTGTGAAATTATATAGTAACAAATAAATTACCAGAATATTGAAAAAAAAAACAATTAAAAACATAGTTATCAAGATGTAAGACTGGTAAGGAAGTGACATTACTTTTCCAAAAAATGACAGTATACTACATTATGAAAATACTACAGAGACCAATTTATTTTTTGTGCGCACTCTTCCAAACTGTACAAGTTGCTCAGATTAATGAATACAAGTTTTTTCAATAAACTCAAGTCTGTGTCCCCCTAAAATTATGTATTCAATGCGTTGTTTACGGGAATTTGACTAAATAATTCAAAGCAGCTTGGCGTAAAAACATTTTCCACAAACAGTTATAAAAATAATGTTTATACAGGCGCTTCTTCTGTCGTTTACCAAATCACAAAAGCTGTCTCGTACAAGTCAATTACGTCTGTCTTCCGCCTAGTTATCTAAAGTCTCTGATATAATATGAATTTAGTACGAGTGGGTCAACATCTGCACGGTTCGACCAAAATCGAGAAGCAAGATTATATCGTTATAACACTTAATTATATTTTATACGTTAACAAGCGGGCCCGGCAGACGTTGTCCCGCCCTGAATATGGTAAAATCCTTGACAAATTATATACTAAAACGTTCCTCATCAATCTCTCTATCCACCAGTGAAAGCCGCATGAAAATCCGTTCGGTAGTTTTTGAGTTTATCGCGAACAGACAGACAGACAGACGCGGTAGTGGACTTTGTTTTATACTATATAATGATAATGATACTATCGGGAAAAATGGACAGCAGACGAATTTTTAAGTTGTCGAATTAAGCGTCAAATTATTACAAGCGCTTTACTTCGCGGCTTTTTGCTTGTGGCGTATAGAATCACAAATATTATTTTAGTAGAAAAATTAAGAACCAATATAGAAATCTTATATTAGGAGGTTTTCCGGAATCTTAGTCTGTCATGTTTTATATTTTATTCATAATCTTGTGTTATTTGACTCTATATTATGTAATACTAGCGGGCCCGGCTGACGTTGTCCCGCCCTGATTACCCCCCCGTAACCCCCCTTGTGGGTGGAATTTCGTAAAATCCGTTCTTAGCTGACCTCTACTCGGCGAAAGGAATATTCCTACCATATTTCATGTCGCTACGCCTTATGGTTCCAGAGATATCGTGATGAGTCAATATATAGGTGGGAATCTCTAATATATATATATATAGATTGGTGGTGTTTTATGTAATATAGTTTGGTAACTGTGCACACTTGAAGATGTTGGGAAATAATACCGCGGAGCATGAATTCTGAGATGCCACAGAAACTCCATGGAAAGTTCTAACAATGGAGCCATCTTCTTAGGACATAAAAATGATCACAAGAAACTTGTAATATTATATATAATATTGCCTAATCGATAATGGCAGTAATAAACTAAAAGATTGGTTGCCAAAAATAAAACAAATAATGAATGTGTTTGATTGAAGAAGGCGTTACTTTGCGGAAACCCATCATTAAATATTAAAGTGTACGTTACTTTGCACTTCCGCCTATAATTGATTGACCACTACTACTTCTTACTGCACTACTCATCTAAGAGAAAACTCACACGAGTAAAACAACAATTATAAGCTAATATTTTAATAATCTAATCGAATTATTGTCAACTTCCATTATAACTAACTTTTGTCCGCGAACAGTTCCTCTCTTTCTGGATAAAAGGTACCCTATGTCCTTGTTTGTACACTTCACGAGGTGAAAGCAAAACTTAATGATGATCGGTTGAGTAATTAAGCCCTGTAAGTGAAACAAACCAACAAACATACTTTCGCATTCAGTTGGAAAATAGGATCAACCTCGACATTAAACATTGGGTTTGATTTTAATAAAAGAATAACTTGTATAGCTCATAAAAAGATATGGAAGAAATGACCTCACAGAAGAGACTAAAATTAATAGATCTTCATTTGTTTTTGTTTCTTCCATTATAATTACTTAACCGGTATTGTTGTTAGCTATGTAAGTCATTAATAGGTGGATCGATAAGGATTCTGTTGTTCAAACGTGAGCTTTTCATATTATGAACCTAAACACTCTGCATTATAATTGATTAAACCATCGCTCAGTAACATTTAAATAACAAACAAATATTTCCGATCGCATTTTAGTCTTCAATCCAATCTTTTTGTTTGAACAACGAAATTAAATATTGAGAAAGGCCGGTAAAACTCACGTACAGAATACATAGGTTCTACCTTCAACGTGGAGTCGAACGAATATATTATTTGCTATGATGATTGGAGTGTACGTATCTAGTTATTCCCAAAGCGCTGCGCTTATTGCAGATACCGGTTTAGCTGCAGCTGTATAGGTATTGCAGCATTATTAATTTTTACAATACCTTACCATAATAGTATAACTTGAAAACGAATTAAATAAGAAATTTTAAATTTAGAACTTCAACAGATAACTAATTAACTGGACTAATAACATTTGTTGTTGTTAATGAAAATTTGGTAAACTGGGTGCCGATAAAATAGTTATAATTTGTTGACAGAACGAACTACATTATTGTATACAAACAATTAAGTACTTGGAACTACGATTGTTTATTACCACGACTACATGACAAAAACAAAACATTAGAGTATTATAATGAAACTAAGTTTTGCTCGTGGCTTCCCTCGCGTTAATCTAGGTTTGATATGTTCCTTGGGAAATTAGTACATTTTTCTGAATTATGGTGGTACCCTATGTCATTTTTTGTACCCCAGACAACGTGTACGCAAAATTTCACGATGACCAGTTAAATAATTAAGTCATGAAAGCGTAACAAACAAACAAACTCACATTCGCATTTCTAATATTAGTAAGAACTAGTTATGCTCACGGCTATGCTCGTGTTTGTTATTATTTGTTGTGTATTATTATGTGTTTCAGTTATAGTCATTGATATATAAAAAGTTTTTAAACCAAAACCGTCCAGCAAAAACTCCCCAATACGTGGTTATAATTATGTGAAAAACTTATGATTTCGCAAATTCGACCTTACCTGAATGATTTGAAGTTGTTTTTACAAGGACGCAAGCGACGCGAGACTATTTGAAATGAGGTCATAATCTAAAATTATGCACTCATTTTTGTGTGCCAACTGTGAGACGTTAAATGTGCATCTTGGGTTTTTGTATATCAATGGTTATAGTAAAATAAATAACGCGAAAATATTCTCTATATGTATCGATTTTCACGAGGAATCCGTGAAAGGTAAAGACGTTAACATTTTGCAGCACCACCTAGTGCGTAGTTACACTAAAATGGATGAAAAACCTTCGCCATAAAAAAATACTTAGATGTGCCAATTTTCATGGCAATCAGTAGTACGGTGTTGGAGTTTAATTATCTTAGATATATAGATATCTTGACTTTGTTAAGTAAACAGATCTCATATACCTATAGCTATTAGGTACCTGGGACTTCGGCCGCGTGGAATTTAGTGAAACAATTTTTGTTCAGTTCACGTGTGTGCTTGTTTAGTTTATTATATTTGCGCGAAACTGTTTTTTTTCTAAAATAATAGTACTCTAATAGTTTAGTTTCTAATAATAGCTAATATTATTTATAAAATCGGCTGTCTGCTAGTGAAAATCTCGTCGTAATCTATCCAAACTTCGGAGATTAATTGGAACAAACACAGAGACAACATTTTATTATTTATCTTTTATTTGTAACAATAGTATACTTTAATATCCGTAATAAAAACATAATATTTTGACATTACATACAGACACTACAATTTTATATATGTATACTAAAACAAAACTAAACTAAATTAAAAAAGCAATGTCTAGAAACGCGCGCGTCTCTCGTGCACTGAATAAATATATTTTGTAATAAATTCCACGCTGTTGAAGTCGCTAGTCTAAAGTAAAAGGTCCAAGTTACTCCTTATAATATCAGCTATCTGACAGTAAAAGTCTTGTCATAATTATTTTTATATCGGATTAGTTTATATTATTGACTAGCGAGCCTTGCGGACGTTGTCCCGCCCTGATAACAAAAAATCCTTGACAAGTTATATATAGGGGTGTGCGAATAATTCGAACTTACGAATTATTCGTTCCGAATCGAATATTAATATTCAATTCGAAACTCGAATCGAATAATTCGAAAATTCGAATTATTCGAAAGTTCCCGAATAATTCGAAAAATTTCGAATAATTCGAATTTTTTTCAGGGTTTCTTATTTTCAATTTTCGAATAAAAATTTAACAGTCAATATACATTTTATTTAAACCATGAAATATAGTTACACAAATAGAACAATTAATATAGTTGAAATTCATGCTTCTAGACTAGAATACCCCCTTAATTAGCGAATTATTCGAAAACTTTCGAATTATTCGAAATTTTTACGAATTATTCGAAATTTTTCGAATTATTCGATTCGAATTTCGAATCGAATATTGATATTCGATTCGATTCGAACGATATTCGCACACCCCTAGTTATATACTTAAAATTCCTCATGAATTACTTTATCTACTGGTGAAAACCACATGAAAATCCGTTTAGTAGTTTTTGAGTTTATCGCGAACAGACAGACAGACGTGGCAGAGGACTTTGTTTTATAATATGTAGTGATTAGTTGGAAAAAACAGGATAGATAAAATTTTAAAAGAAAGGATTCTTAGTTGAACACAATTCAGAAAAACTATTAACTATTTTCTTTGTTATAACTGTATATAATTCCATATCCATTTCATAAAAAAAACTATTATTTTGACATTACAAACAGACATTAGATTTATTTATTTGTATAGATATGTAGAATTGAAAAGCAGAACAATTCATGTAACATAATATACATACCGAATAAGTAACAAACACAAACATCATGAATCTTCGTAATGGCGAATGGTTCCATAAATTTAACGGTGACATTGTTAGTCCTTAGTAATCTACACACACGTACCTACGCGTATAACAGAAATTATGTCAAGTTTATAAACGATTAACACAAACAAACATTTCATGGATATATTTATTTAATTTCGATTCATAGAGTAATTATTCGGAATAGACACAGTTAATGATACAAGTAAAAGTATATTTAGAAACTAAAGAGAAAAGACGTTATCACATTTATACTAATATTATAAAGAGGCAAAGTTTGTGAGTTTGTAACATTGTGACGTTGTAGGGGGTAATCTCAGGAACTACTGGTCCGATTTGAAAAATTCTTCCACTGTTATATAGCTCATTTATCGGGGAAGGTTATAGGCTACATATCATCACGCTAAGACCCATATGGGCGGAGCACCAATGAAGAATGTTTCAAAATCGGGGTATTTTTTCCTCTTCAGAGCTTCCGCTGCGTGTTATCCCAAAGTAACTATTCCACGTGGACGAAGTCGCGGGCAGAGGCTAGTGTTATTATAAATCAGATAGCCAAAGAACGTGTTGTTTGAAAAAATAGATTCTCTGGCTTAACCTTAACCACTCGTACAAATTATTGACGTCGAACTAGATATTATTATATTATATTCTGTCTTTTTTTTATAAACGTTTGGAAAAATGTAATGCATAAAAAATATATTTAATGGTGTGTACCTATATTAAGAATCATTATTAAAGTACGCGTTAAGTTACAATTTTCAGATAAATAATGAGACAAATACACTCAACAAATATATTATATGATTACATAACCGCCCTATTTATCCTTTCTCGTATAATATTTAATAACGACAAGAAAATTGTGTTTGGACAATCTATGTACCGTCAATATAGATGAAGACGTAAAACGCTGATTCTGCTAACTAGAAATTAAATGTTATATGTGATTTACATAAACCACACATTTTACCGACTAATGTAGTATATTTTAAACATATTTTTTATATATTTAGTTTAGACAATATGACGCAATCTACTAGGAGCAAGTTAACGTTAGACAGATTTTATGTTAAACATTACTTAACACGTAATTAATAAAAAACATACAAACATATTTCGCAAAAAAATCAGTCAGTATCTTAAAATATAATTTTATTATATAATTTGCTTGATAATAACTAATTAGTAATGACATTAGTATTTTATAAGTATAATATTTTTAATACAATTTTTATATTATTACACATACATTAATATGACCGCGTTAAAAGAATATAAAGTAGAAAATGTAGGTTAAATACGTCCGCATATGTTTAGGACCTAAAAAAATATTGGTACGATATCCTCTTTTATTTACAAGAAGGATATTTCCAAAAGTACTTTCATAAATCCGAACAAAATCACGAACTTGTTAAAGTATATATTCTAAATTTGACATACCTTTTCTGTGATTGATTAACAATTCTTTGGTCGAAAATTTACCATATAAAGAGGTATGTCAGTGTAAACACTGAAATTACTAACCGAACGGCACAAACACAATGTTTACCTGGATAGTTAAAATTGTTTTGTTCGACGCATTCGGTGCAGTAGCGTTGTCTGGTGTGCAGACCCACGGCCCGTTTAACACCACAACTTGCGAGGAATTCGAACGTAATGCTCGTTTTAATCCCTACGCAGTGATTGATACAACATGGAAAATATTTTACTTTTGGGCGAATACGACTGAGCTCAATCCTATTATATTTAATTTGCCAGCAAAAAATGTAAGTAGTAATTACTTCGTACATTTATTACTGTCTTTCAACGTTATCAAAAACAACATAAACGTGTTAACTCCATTAAATATACAGACCTGTAAAAAGAAAACAGTCTATCTTTATATATATCAACTAGCGGGCCCGGCAGATGTTGTCCCGGTCTGAAAATAAAAAAAAATCTTGACAAATTATATACTTAAAACCTTCCTCATGAATCACTTTATTCATTGGTTACAATCGCATGAAGATCCGTTCAGTACTTTTTGAGTTTATCGCGAACAGACAGACAGACAGACGCGGTAGGGGACTTTGTTTTATACTATCATTATATATCACTTTCTTCTGTACGTGTGTATGCCACTGAACTTCTCTTAAACGGCTGGACCGATTTTGATGAAATTTTGTGTGCGTGTTCCAGTGAATCCGAGAATGGTTTAGATTTACAATTGGACCGGGTAGATGGCGCTGCAGTTGGCTTTTAGGATTTTTTATAATTATCAAGTCAGGACAACGTCCGACGGGTCCGCTAGTAATCTATATAAATAAAATGAGACAGGTCTGACCTTGTTCACGCATCACCCAAAACTACTGGATAGATTTGTATCAAATTTGTTTAGTTTTACTCTTTAGGCATTCGGTCCTTATCCAAAATAAAAAAAACGGGCCTTGTCCAGAATAAAAAAAATCACGATAATTTAATTTACTATAAAGTTTTAAGACACTACAAATTTTATAAGCATTATACGGTCAGTAACGTGTGAAATGGGGCAAACGGTGTGAATGGTAACATTGTTTACAAAGATATTTTGTAAGCAGTGTATTTTTACTTTTAATTTTTTTATGTACTTTTTCCTCTCTCTGTACATGCAATATATTCTTAAAATATTAAACAACAAAAACGAAGTTATATCGTTTGTTCGGTAATAAAGTATAAGATAAAATATAAACTCACAGTATCCTCATAATTAAAATATCTATTGAAAAGATACCCCTTACGTATTTCTATTTCTTTTTTTTTATTCAATTTAGGCCCTAAGAAGGCACTTACGAACGTCAAAACTACCACCGGTTCGGAAAACAACCCAGTCATCGAGAAGAACCGGCAAGAAACTCGATCTGGTTTATCTTTTTAACAAATATATATATCCACTCTATAATAGCCTTTTGACACCAAAACCCGCTTGACATGGCGTTTAAATTCGCAATCCGACAAATCGGTAATATCCTTTGGGACTTTGTTGTAAAATCTAACACTATTTCCCAAAAAACTGTCACTGGTTTTACTAAGTCTAAAACGTGGGACAACCAGTTTGTCACAGTTTCTAGTATTTAGATTGTGCCGGTATTTTACGAAATCTAGCTTTTCTAGGTTCTTACGGACATACATTAAATTGTCAAGAAATTAAATTTCAATTCTGTAAACCTGTTCTTTACATGGGTATTAGGGAAAATATAAATAAATTAAAATCGTATATTGTCGTATTGCTGAATTCAATAATTATCCTTCTCATGATCTTCTAGAAATTACTGAGATTTAGAGAAGTAGTGGAATCAATAGAACCTGATTTGCAATTTGAGTGGCATAAAGCAGTACTAATAATGCAGCCACGAATAGGAATCGAAGTCGTACTGTTGGACGCAGGAACTCCGGGTGCTTTCCGTGCAGTTATCAAACAAGAACAACGTAAAAAAGGTCTGACAATATTATACTTTCCCCGTTGCCTTGCTCCCTCTGCCGCCATTTCCGTTCATAAATTTTCCCAACCGACTTGACTCGAAATGATAATAAACAGGTCTCATTCTGAAACCATTTCTTTCTTATTTATAACGTTTCATTCCTAATGACATTTACCGTTAGGTTGTTTTCACAGTATAAGAATATATATAGTTGAATGCACAATGTTTTCAAAAATATAAAATTTGTTCAAAATCGTCACAATAGGAATACATTTGGCATTTAATGTTACCATTTTTATACCGACCAGTTGAAATTATTGCATTCAAATTATTAAAAAGAAACATACATTCTCAAAAAACAAGGACTATCGTTGAGAAAGAAGGATCCACAGTGATCCATCACTAGGCTGTTCATGGTAGGTACATTCTATGAAAGTAATTTACTAGATACGTATGTAGAGTTATTTGATAAGGATTCGCAAAGATATTGAAATTTTCGACTTTAATTGCTGGCTAGTTATAAGTTGAAAAACAATATCATTAAGTAATCATGAATAACACTATTAGGATATACATTTCTCATAATTACAAAACCATTAAGAAATATGTCATTTAAATTAATTATAATCACTAGTGCCCTGTTTATCAAATATTACAAACTCACCAGTTACATGGTACAAGTACTCTTTGACAAGTTTTGTAAATTACGTTTATCAAAAGTATGAGTTTGTGTGAATTACATTTATCAAATAATTTCAAAAGATTTTTAGATTGTATAAACTTGTATTTTTATTTACAATACCTTTATTTTTGTTAAATTACACAATGATATTTCTACCGTACCTACCACATGTCGTTAAGGTAGAAATCACGATTAATCCGGTGAAGCTGCTAAGGTCCGTCAGGCGGACAGCGTTTGTTAGTTCGAAAACAAAAAATGAAATTACGGTATAATAATGGATCTATTTAATGTTAAAAATAAAACTTCTTTTCAAATTATTTGATTTAGTTTGTAAATAACCTACTTTAGAGTCAACGGAAACTTGTCACCTTTTTCGTAATAAAGCCACAAATACTCGTACAAGTGCCCAAAAGCACTTGTATTATACGTGTTATCACTTGTACCTTGTAATTTACACTTATAGTTTTCAGTTCCGTTTTATTGTAAAAATGCATTAACTTATCAGAGAAAACACTTGCAATACAAGGCTTGTAACATTTGATAAACTGGTCACAGGTCTTAATACTTTTAAGATTTCATTGTCTATTCCAGTACGACCACATCGAGAGCCACTGTTAAAGTTAGCAGATGTACGAATGAAAATTATTGAACCATACCTGGGTATGATGTGCTGTGAAGATCTGACTGCTTACGCGTTAGCAAGAATAAATGCTGTACCGACCAGTGAAGAAAAGTGTGTGGCAGCTGCAGCCAAAATAGGTTATCAAGGTCCGAACGGTCAATCTTACATCAACCTCACGAGAAGAAGAGTCGTCGATGAACTTTAGTTTTTAATTGTGTTTCATAAGATTATTTTAAATTTAATTCAAACGTAGTATCCCATTCTACACTTGATTAAAATGTATTCAGTATCCCACCAAAACACAGTTTTCAGCCGAAATCGCAAATATTACTAAATATTCCGTTATTCTTCAAACCGACACTTGAAAACGTCTGATGAATGAACATTTTAAATGTATTAAAAAATTTGAAAAAATACTTTTCAAGTAAAACTTCTCTAGGCGTGACTAGGAGGTAATTGTACGACAACGCAACGGATGTCCGTTACGACAATATGGCGTCACGTTTCTGTACCACCCGGTTTTTAAATATTTATGATTTTGTCGATAAATAGTTTATAAACAAATCAAATCAATTTTTTTTTATTGAATAATAATATAAAATCATGCCATAGAATTAATTATGTATATACCGGCGCGCGGCCGTGGTTTCAATGAAAGTAAGTAACAAATTAAATCAAAGCTTCAATATTTCTAGTGCCATCTATGAGCTAATTCGGAACTTAAATAACACAGGAAATATTATTAGCAACTCGTTCTTATAAAGTAAATAAAATATAGAAAAGTACGTAATTTTTTTTTACTAAAAATATCAAAATGAATATTAATAAAAATCATACAAAAGAATTAGTGATGTATATATGAGCGCGCTAACGTGATGCCTAAATTCTCATATGATGTATTTATTTTTAACTTAATCGCCATCTCTTATAGCGCCAAAGAAGTTTTACTTCAATCGCGTGTGACCGTTCACGCATTCGTTTTTATTAATTACTGAATTTCTTATATACGGATGCATTTGTAAGTAACAACGTCAACTATTCGTCATAAAAGTTTGCTATTCTCACAAATTGTCAAGTACAGCTTTCGCTTCTGCGCATAATTAAGTAAATAAAATTTAAATAGATGGTTTCATAATTAACCATCAAAGTTTTAATAAATTAATTGCAAATATGATGCGTAAGATTTTAGAATCTCAACATTTTGCTCACATACTGCCAGTCCCCACAAAATTGACAATCGAGTTAAACTTCCCTAGTTTGAGGAATTCCTTACAAAATTGTAGTAATGTTTGGTTAAACCCAACAAGCGATATACATGACTACATTTGTCCCAAATACAACGCCACACTATAACGCCGAGCGTCTGCTGAGCTAAAATTTTGGCCAAATTTTAATGTTATAACATTAAGAGATCGCATTATTTCTTTAATTATATTTATATTGTATAATCTACCTATAATTTTTATTTATTTATTTATGAAATTTTAATTACTGTATACTAGTTTCTGTCTGTGGCTTAATGTAGATTAGACCTTCGGGAACAATACTATTTTTTTTTTACTGTTACACTATATCCTATCCTGTAATCCTAACATCGTGTAAGCCGAAAATCACGTTAATGTGTTTGAGTAGGTAAGGTGTGATAGAGTAACAGACAAGCTCACATTCGCATTTACAAAATTAGTAACAATTAAGTATTTTCTGACAGCAGCACTCGAGTGCCTGTCCTCATAGGCTATATAGTCTTATTATATTGGCATCTTCGGTTATATTTCCATTTAACATCCTATGAGATTGTGTTCAAACTCAAATCTATAAAACATAGAAAAGTAATAATGTCAATATAATGTAGTCTTGTATATATAGCAAATAATCTAGATTTTTGCAAGAATTTTAGCTAAGTTTACCTTCGTGAAACATAGATTCCGTTTTCCTGTAATTCCTTCTGGCGAATTTACGAGGATATCGCGATAAATAATGCGCAAAACGAAAGTTTCCTAGTCTCTATCTTACAATAAATCAATGATCAACGTCCAATATCTTATGGTTATTTTACAAGAAGCTTCATATTTTCTAGGCAACGTCAAACATTTCCATACATAGTATATAAGGCATTTTTATATGTAGGTACCATTAGAGATTTGAAATTATATAATTACAATGAGCAGACGACCACACGCCGCTAGTCAATTCTCAAGCACAAATCTCTAAAATATCTAATCTTCGAAAAAAGATTTTTTTTAAGTGAAATTTGTTATCTATACTAATATTATAAAGAGGTAAAGTTTGTGAGTTTGTGACGTTCTAGGAAGTAATCTCAATAACAACTGGTCCGATTTAAAAACATCTTTCAGTGATATATATAGCTCCTTTATCGAGGAAGGTTACATGCTATATATCATCACGCTAGCACGAGCGGAGCACCAATGAAGAATGTTTCAAAGTCGGGGTTTTTTTCCTCTTGAGAGCTTCCGCTGCGTGTTAGCGTTAACCCAAAGTAACTATTCCACACGGACGAAGTCGCAGGCAGAGGCTAGTGTAATATAAATATGAATATAGAAATATGTTATTTGTTATGGAGGCTTTGAAATTCTGACCCGCAACCTTTTTATTTGATGACAGATGATGGGGGTAGGCACTGTCAGGTAGAGTGAGAGCCGTATTTCGCTTGCCTTCGGGTACTGTAGAACAGTGAGACCTATGCTCTTCTCGCTTTCTTTCTTGTTGTCCGTGGTTGCGTGTACTGCGTTCAGGTGGCGTGGCGATCATTGAACACAATCAATGCTATTCAAAAGTAATTGATGAATGATTAAAATGTTTCACTGTGATACAAAAGTTTCACTTCTATCGTGTGGCAAGACGCACCCTGTTTTTTTTATTATGGTTCATAAAAAACTAACTACGGAAGTGGATTACCGAATTAATACATTACGATAATAAAGAAATCACTGAAATGTGACAAACGTAAAAAATATATATTAAAAATATTTTATTCATATTATTTACATTTTCATACCACAGCTTCGTCTGAGTAATTAAAGAGTTGGTTCTCCCCACATTATTAACAAATAAACCTCGAAGGATAGACGTGCTACTTATTAAAATTAAATTCACTCTATTTAATTAAAACATATTTACCGACCAACTCTGCTGGAATCTGTTTCATTATCGTTACAAAAATTATTACCGTAATGAAAGTTCCATTTGACACATCCGGGATGATTTACGATCTTCTAATATACCTAGATGCTTAAGTCTTTCGTATACATATAGGTACTTACGTAGGTAGGTGGGTAGGTGAAGTTTAATAACACGGGCGGGCGTATATCCGTCTGGCTCACTTCTCTATTACAAAATTTCTTGTTGAAAATAATGGATCGTGCGCAAATTGTGTAATTGAATGAAAATATTTTCTTTGGAGTTGAGATTACGTAAGTATTAAAAACGAGGCGAACAATATAACAAGGAAATTGGCCTTGATGCTTGTTTAAAATATTATCCGTATCCTACAATGTTGATGCTTTTAAATATATATTTTGTGTAATAGTAACACAGCATAATGTACTGTAATGGTATATACAGTACAGTACAAAATGGTGATTACTGAGAAATCGGCAAGTTATCACCAATAGTCGATGTCATATCGAATTATAAGCTCTTCAGTTTGCATTCACTCTGACTAATCCCGAAATTACCTCTTCTTATATGTCTTCTGCAGTTGTCCGCGTATCACGCAAAAACTACTGCATACCTCCTATATTTCGATCAAACTTTAGTTTCACTTCTTAGATATTTAGCCATTATCTGAAACAAAAGCTATCGCGATATCTTAATCTATACATATAATAAAAATGAAGTGTCTGTATGTAATATCAAAATAATACTTTTTTACCGATTGGGTGTGAAAGTATACAGGCTACTGATAACAAAAATGCAATTTTTAAAATTTTTGTCGGTCTGTCTGTCTGTTTGTTCCGGGTAATCTTTTAAACGGCTGGACCAATTTTGACGAGAATTTCACTGACAGATATAAACAATTACAGCGCGTTTCTTAGGCTACCTTAAATTAGACTATCTGTTAACCGCGGCTTCGCCCGCTGTGCTATCTTCAAAACGATTCGATCGATCTTCACATAACTTTCACTGGCAGATAGCTGATCTTATAAAAAGTAATTCGAGCAATTTTAGTTTATACTAGCTGTGAACCGTGGTTTCGCCTACAATGCTATCTTCAAAACGATTCGATCGATCTTCACATAACTTTCACTGGCAGATAGCTGATTTTATAAAAAGTAATTCGAGCAATTTTAGTTTATACTAGCTGTTAACCGTGGCTTCCCCCGCAGTGCTATCTTCAAAACGATTCGATCGATCTTCACATAACTTTTACTGGCAAATAGCTGATCTTATAAAAAGTAATTCGAGCAATTTTAGTTTATACTAGCTGTTAACCGTGGTTTCGCCCACAATGCTATCACCAAAATGGTTACATCGATTTTCACGGGACTTTCACTGGTAGATAACGAACCTAATAAAAAGTAATTGTGGTTATTCTATTTTAGACTAGCTGTTACCCCCGACTTTGTCTGCATGAAATTTAGCAAGATTTCAACTCATTCTTTATTTTTAATAAGAGAAATAATTATCAGCTTATTGTTTACAATTCGACATTATAATTATTAATAACTTTAATGATATAGAGGTCTTCCTAATAAGATCTTAGATTATAAACGTATTACGTAAAGAGTTCCATAATACAATTTCTTGCGGAACAGACAAGCGTTTATTTTTTGTATAGTCACGAAATCTTAATTATAATAATGGCAATGTATATTAAATGTAATGTAAATGTAAATCTTTATAATAATATTTTAAGTTATTGTTTCAATAGTTCCTTATACAGTGTAAGTGAGCACTGAGGTAGTTATATGGTTGGTTAAGGTTCCAAATGTGTTGCTGATGACTAACCTCATTTGGCACGCTCTTTGTATATATATCTAATGTACACGTTACATGTTACTTTTAGTGGCGTGCATGTCGTACTTACAATTGTCTTTAAAGAGTGTTTCTGTAATTGTACATAGTCTCACAATTCTATAACTCTTTAATACGATTAAAAAAAACGCGTGCGGAGCTGCGGATACAGCTAGTTTAATATAAAGTTGTTACAGTTTTAAAGAACTACGATTTTTATAAGCGTTAGGCGTTCAGCGATGTTGTTTCCTTACCGTGGAGAAGTGGAGCAAGCGATGTAGTACGCATGCATAGTAGAGAGGGATTAAATGTTTCATTGTAATCAACATTTATTACAAAGAAATTATGTAAGTAAAGTATATTTTTTATTTTATTTTTTCCTCTGTAGAGGTTATCTCTGACAAAGTAGCGAATAGCAGCTCGTACCTTAATAAAAGAGTCACTATGACGGTTTACCATGATGCACCTGTCGGTCGCGACACTCCAACCGCTACTATTGGTTACTAAATATACATCGCGATCCATATACATCCTGAAATGAGACACACTGGGCCATGTCTTTATGGCGGATATTACATCTGGTAGGTGGTAGTTGCGAACAAGTTAAAAACAGCTGTATCCTTCCACCCAAAACCACAACATAAAACCTATTTTTATTGTTAATATTAACATGCCAAATATTCTAATAAAGTTTACATATATAACGTTTTTTTTTATTTTAATTTCTTTAATTATATGTAATCTCTCAGTTTTAAAGATACTTTAATTTTTCAAATCAATAGCGCATCACCATCAATTGTAAGTCAAATTGTAAACATATTTTAAGCTTCCACGTTACAGACTAATCTCTTTTAACAGATTTTTAGAAATAAAGTTATTTGTATTTGATAGCACACAGGATGTTAATATGTCTTGTTTATCTTTATATCCTAAATACTTGAATTAATTGCCATGATTTAAGCTATATTAACAACTACGTAACACGAACAGAGATCACGTGTATTAATGTATGGGACACTTTAACGACAGTAGTTAATGTATGCTGAAACCCTTGCTTAGGGTTTATTTAATATATTATGAATCAAGTATATCCAGCAATCACACCGTATACCTAATGGTATAGAGTAAGATAGATTGCATCGCCATTTTTCTTTATCCTTGCACAAATATTCTGACAATCCGAACTTAAATATAAAAGTTAGACATATGCTGTCCTTGACATTTTTGTAGGCATTATTAAGCCTTACAACTTTTCTCTAGAACTTAATCATATATCTCTCATCGTAAGGCAGCGTTCGTAAGAAACGTTTTCGTTCGACCGTTTTTTCTCCGATTTACTTTGCACATCCGACTACCACAAGAAAGTCTTTTCTTTTTTCGAGTTAGTATATAGCCTATGACACTCACAAATAACCTGGCTTTCTATTGATAAAAGAATTTTCAAAATCGGTTAAGTAGATCCAGATATTACTCCCTATAACGTCACAAACTCACAAAACTTTATAATAACAATGTATAGTATAGAAGTATATCAAGGAATCACACTGTAAGAGATGGGGAAAGATTGAACCACCTTTCGTCTTTATACTTGTATTAGTATTCTAACCATCCGAATCGAATCTTCACAGTTTTAATTATTCTACATAGCACATGTTAGCGCATCACTTCAGTTTGACTGCACTGACTGCAGTTTGGCTAATTCTTTTTTCGGTGCGTTTGTAATTGCCAGGTCAAGGTTGGCATGGAAGAAAATATTTGAAGAACTCTACAGAAAAGTAAAAAAATACGGTAAAAAACTCCCTATAAACGAGTGAGACGGAAGACAGTAGGGAAATATTAAAAATTATTTACAAATTAACGTCCAGTTGTTCAATACTGTAAAGAGAAGATTTGGTCTCATTTCCTTCTTTATTACGTCCGTGCGAAGCCAAAGTCTGTTGTTAGTTTTTATATAATTCCCTTTTTCCAAATAATATAGATGACAAATAAACAGAAATACAAATACTGACTTATATATATACACTCACCAGATTGCAAAATGTCGCAAAAGATTTACTCGCACTAGATGTTCCTGACATCGGTAGATTTATGTATCATCTTATAAATAGAGAAACCACCTTTTTTCAAATCCGACAGATATTATCAAAACAGTCCGATGGATGCGAAGAAACTGCCAACAGGAAAATAAATATGTGAGTATGAAGTCGGAGATCTGCATTCAATAAGACGTTCCTAGTGAGTAGGTTCTCTCAATATATCCACAAGAGTAAATTTATTTTTCTCCCAAGGATACTAGATGTCAACAAATAAGGTTATTTTTCAACAGAAATGCTTTATTCATTTTTAAGTAGGATTAGATAAATCCTTATAGGTTTCGTATGTGAATATTGACTATACACAGACTTGATTTAGTGTATTATTTGTTATATTAATGTATTAAATTCCTAGGAATACTTTCTTATACATTTTTATATACATATTTTGTTATTTAATTATGAACAAAGACATTGTACAAGCGTGTATTTTAATGTTATATGATTAAAATTTTAAGATTCTAGTGATCGTTTAGTGATCGGAATTCGAACATAATACAGGCTACATTTTTTTTTCTCTTGTTAATATGTTATAACTGCCTGTATGGAGTATTGTACAAATATTGCAGATTGTAGACATAAAGAACGTGAACTACGATGAATATAGAGACATATACAAAGGTCTCAACTCCTCGGTGGTTTAAAAAAAAACTATTGCCATATATTTTTTATTGACAACAGTATAAAGCTCGTCTATAGCTACTAGATAAAAATAACAAAGAAAATATGTTCCGAAACAGAAGAGAAAAAAGTTCAAAACTGATTTTAAGGCCTATTTCAATATACGATTGTTCGTCCAATGATCGAACCTCGACCATAGAGAAAAAAAATCTTTTCTAATTATTTGTTTTGATAACACTAAAGCTCGTCAATAGCTACTAAACAAAAAAATAACAAAGAAAATATGTTCCGAAATAGAGGAGACAAATGTACAGAACTGATTTCAGGCCATTTGCAATATATAAGAAAATATAATAATAATACAGATATATTTTCGATAACATAATAATTCTATCAACGTTTTTTAATTTGTTACTAATCTGTGGCGTTCCGCCCTTTCTTAATATAATATCATTAGTTATAAATATTAGCACATAAGGCAACACGCAAATGAGGCACCCAAAGGACTTGTAACCGGCCACCACTTTGGCGTTTCGTAGCCTCGAGGGTTCGTGTTGGGTGTGGAGCGAAATGAAATCAGAAGGCGTTCTGCTGAATGTCCTTTATGCGGATATCTTGGTACATATCATATTACACAGTTATACAAATATAATATTCTTAAATGTATATTGTCTTACATTACGTTCCTACGCGTCCCGGGTGATAGTGACGTAATGTAAGATAATATACATTTAAGAATATTATATTTGTATAACTGTGTGATATGATATATACCAAGATATCCGCATAAAGGACATTCAGCAGAACGCCTTCTGATTTCATTTCACTCCACACCCAACACGAACCCTCGAGGCTACAAAACGCCAAAAATCTATAAATAACTATTTATACTTACCCCATAAACGCTGTAGCATGCGCACCGCCGAAATGCCTTATGGTGGCTTTCTGCTACACTGGGGGACCCCGAAGGGTCTTCGAGAACCTTTAGAGTTTTCGTTCAGATCCAGCTAACAACAGTAAAGATACAATGCACGTACCTCGTGATCTCCTCTCTGTTGCAGCTGGCCGCTGAGCTTCCACGAATCTTGGATAATGATTCTTGATTTGATTCTTTAGCTGATGAATCTCAACCAGACCGTCTCGATTCTTCGATGATAAACAGATGAATCACGATGTCACCTTTTTCTTTTTTGTTGACGTTCACGTGCATGACTACCAAAAAGTTGGCGTCTCGATACTGCTTATTAACGAGATCTGAACGTCAACAACCGATATATACAAAAGAGGTTTTATTCAATAACGATAGCGATACATACCGCCCACCAAAATACCCATGGTATTTTCCAAAGAAAATAGAAGAATATAAGGAAATAGATAAAAAATAGATTCTTAACTAAGTTAACTAAAACGAATGATACGACTAAGTAAGGACAAAAAACGTACTAGCTAGTTATGATTCAATGGGAAAGGGACACATATATTGATAAGAAGTCGTTTGATTAGGTCTAAAGTCTTGATCTACACGGACAAACACGTCTGGGTTTGGATATAAGTCGGCTACTCTAGCTGAACACCGTTGTAAAGGAGCATGATTTTCATCCTTGAATATTACAACAGCGTTTAGTTTTAATGGTTTAAGTTGCGTTTTGAAACACTGAATACATTTGGATAGACGGTGATGATTAGCCCGTTTACCAGACAGTATCCAGAAACGTTGCAATAACATATAATGTGTAATATTTTTTCCGGTATGACAATACTTTCGATAAATGGACTCGATGAATGTGAACGTGAGTGGATGATCACTGGGTAAAAGAGCGGGGTGTCGATGTTCGAACTCTAAACCAGCATCTGATATTCGACCGCCCACCCTGAGAACACCCTGTTCGTGCAAGAACGAATTTAGCATCCGAAATGGATTTGATGAAAGTTGATTCGTTTTAAGCCGTTGAATTTCGCTAGCTAATGATGATTCTTGGACAAACTTTATGATTAGTAACAGTGAGTCAGTTTTGTCAAAATCATTTAGAATTGTGCCTCCTTGGCGTGCTCGTGGATTTATAATGTAGTGAGTAAAACGTTTAACATATAATACGATTCGAGTAATTTTTACAAGTGAGGAGAACTGGGTCATTAGATGGTCGATTAGCGAATCGTGTTTATTCCCATCACCAATAAGTAACGCAACCGATCTACGTTCCTCAATGGACACTATATTATCTTCATCGCTATTTGGTAATGGAAATTCTTTCGATATTGGCCAACGCTCAGGTTTTGATAACCAGAAAGGCCGCCACAACGTATATTGAAGAAGGTTGTGTGGAAGTTCTTGAGGAGAACACACATTAGCAGTATTGTTAGCTGAGACTATATGATACAATGATTCTGCAGTAAACGAGTCTTGAATGTGACTAATATGATTAGCCAAAAAAGTGATCCAACCTGACGAATGGCAATGTATCCAAGATAGAACGACAATTGAATTATACCACAGATGAACAATGTGAATAGATGATTTACTTAAATAAATGTGTAACACAATGTTCGTGAGGTCTGTAAGTGGAACAGCTGCACACAGTTCTGAACGAGGTAATGAAATTTCCTTGATGGGTGATAGGCTAGGCTTGGCGCATATAAATCGTAGTTGTGTGTAACTCTCATAATCATTCATGAACTCTAGGCATTGGTTACGTAAACAAGAATCACGTGATAGATGACGTTTGGTAGTGTGGAATCGTTTTATCGAAATAGCACGAGATCCTTCGAAGATAGGTTCCACATTGGCTTGAAATGGTGAGCGAACCAAGTAACTACCTGAAGAATCGCGAGAATGATTAGTTATAAAATTTTGTTCACACAAAGATTCATCGGGACTCGGAAGGATTGCCTTTGGGTAAGAGTCAAGTTCTCGGAAACATTGAACCAATGACTGCATTTCATTATCAATGTCTAACGACATATCTAACGATGCGTCTACCGGCGTACTAGAAGCTAGATGAGTTTTACCTAATAGAAGCCAACCGAAGACCGATTTAAACGCAGTAGGTTGATTTATATTCCCCTTAATACATTCATTTAGAAGCGAGTCAGCAAAAATATCAGCGGCGAACAAAATATCGATGGATCCTGGGATATCAAATTCAGGATCTGCTAAATGCAACGAATTTATGTGTGACCACCCCGATGTATTTAATTTTGTTATTGGTTGATCGTCACATATTCTTGGAATTACGTGCACGTTTAGATTAAAAAGAACTTTGTTGTTCGTACCAACGGCACAAGTAACGTCACCGATGATAGGAGCCATTGCGCCTCCGATTCCGCTGACATTGACGTCAACTGGAGCCGAATTTAAGTTCAATCGCTTAATCGCAGATTCCGTAATAAAGTTACTTTGACTTCCGGTATCAAACAAAGCACGAAATGATTGCATCGCACCTGAAGCATCTCGTACTTGCACGATTGCAGTTGCCAGTAATACGGTCGTGTGCGAAGGTGAACTTGTTAGCAGAGATGACACGGTTTGACTCATGTCGCTTACTTTGTCACGATGGAGTAAGGTATGATGCCTCCGCTTGCACATGCGGCATGAAAAAATAGACTTGCAGTATTTTAATTGGTGAGAAGATTTCAAACAATTAAAGCACCAGTTTTTCTCTGTAGCAATTCTCATCCGTTCATCCAACGATTTTTTTAAGAATTCGGAGCATGCCGATATTGGATGAAAATCTTTACAGAAAGAACATTTGCTAGTATACGGAACGGTGGTAGCACTGCTTTCGGTTTTCTTATTGGTACTTGCGGGAGTCGCGGCAACAAGCGTATGGAATGTACTACGGTGTTTAGGTTGCAGTTGCTCAGTCGCAATTTTATGTTGAGGCTTAGTTGTTTTAACTGCTTCTATGAAGTGTGTGTCACGCAGTAAAGCTTCACACTTAGATTGTAAGAAGGATTTTAATTGTTGATATGTGGGTAGTTCAACGTCCGCATATTTTTCCTCAAAATCACGACGATACTTCGGATCAAGTTTCGATAAAAGGTGATACACCAAAATAAAGTCCCATTGATCAATTGGTAAATTAACTGTTTTTAAAATGCTCAAATTTTCGTCGAATAGATCAAGTGATTTTCGAAAATTATGAGCATCATTGTTGTTGAATTCGATGCTTAAAATGTCCCGCCAACATGTGAACGCTAGATCGCGTTTATTTTTATAACGCGCAATGAGGGCATCATAAGCATCACGATAATGTTCATGAGTCATGGGGAAGGGTTTGACTACTGTCAACGCGTCACCACTGAGAGATGATATGAGGTAGTGGAACCTCTCCGTATCGGTAAGAGACGAGGAGTTGTGAATTAACGCATTGAAAGTATCAAAGTACGCCGGCCACTTTTTGATATCACCATTGAAGGTCGGCAGTACGATCTTTGACAACCGGATGTTAACTGCCGTTGAACTCCCATGAGAATGATTCGAATCATCCTTAGATAGGTTACGACTGATCGCCATCACTTTATAATAAATCTCATCGAAACGTTCCTGAATCTCATTATCCTCGTGTTCTGGATCATTAAGAATTTCTAGAATGGTGAAATGAGCATCCTCAAAACTCTCCGCATTTTGTTTGACTTCTTCGTGATACGATAGAAATAAATCGCGCTGACTCGAATCATCTATCGCTAAAACGCCTACTTCTAAAGTTTTAGTTAATCGTCTAAATGCGATAGTTCGTTTCCTTCGCAAAGACGGTAAATCCCGTTCAGTATACTCGCTATCGCCAGACTTTGATTTAGATTTCTTTAAAGTAACTGACTTACGATTAGAATATTTACTTGAGAAAGGCATCGTGAAAATAAGTATGTATTACGGTACAAACGATGACTAAAATAACTAATAATAAAGTATAATTATTAATTTGTATTGTAATTGCACCTTTTATGCAATTGCAATGCTTTAAATTCGAAACGTTAACGCGTTTAAATTAAATTAATAAATTACTGTGGTACGGGCACTATGATAAAAGTACTATGGTAGGGGCGAAAAGCGAATTAGTGATTTGTATGACACAAAGTCACGTAGGCACTGTACAAGCTATCACACAAGTTGAGTGAATATTGTATAAGAAAAACAACGGTTTTAGATAACTGCGTGGTAGACTGTATATGTCAAATGTCACAATATATTCAAAATGCAACGAATGAATGACAAATGAATCTAAGAGGCGAAAAGACGAAAAAAGAAATAATTATACGTAAAATGATATGATTTTGATTATTTTTAATATTAAGTTAAACGATAATGTATTATGATATAGATCGAGAAGGAATAATAAAATTACTGTGAACCGAATGAAATTATGCACCGATAACGAATATTAAAAATGATTGCATAATTTGATTTCACAATAATTTTAAAATGCAAATACAGAAGAAATAGATACTTAGATAGACAGATAATACCATGCGTAAATTAACGTTATATGGAAGCTCCCGGGTTTCGGCACCAAAAAGATGTAGCATGCGCACCGCCGAAATGCCTTATGGTGGCTTCCTGCTACACTGGGGGACCCCGTAGGGTCTTCGAGAACCTTTAGAGTTTTCGTTCAGATCCAGCTAACAACAGTAAAGATACAATGCACGTACCTCGTGATCTCCTCTCTGTTGCAGCTGGCCGCTGAGCTTCCACGAATCTTGGATAATGATTCTTGATTTGATTTGATTTTGCGATTAAGCGATTGAACATAAATTCGGCTCCAGTTGACGTCAATATCAGCGTAATCGGAGGCGCAATGGCTCCTATCATCGGTGACGTTACTTGTGCCGTTGGTACGAACAACAAAGTTCTTTTTAATCTAAACGTGCACGTAATTCCAAGAATATGTGACGATCAACCAATAACAAAATTAAATACATCGGGGTGGTCACACATAAATTCTTTGCATTTAGCAGATCCTGAATTTGATATCCCAGGATCCATCGATATTTTGTTCGCCGCAGATATTTTTGCTGATTCGCTTCTAAATGAATGTATTAAGGGGAATACAAATCAACCTACTGCGTTTAAATCGGTCTTCGGTTGGCTTCTATTAGGTAAAACTCATCTAGCTTCTAGTACGCCGGTAGACACATCGTTAGATATGTCGTTAGACATTAATAATGAAATGCAGTCATTGGTTCAATGTTTCCGAGAACTTGACTCTTACCCAAAAGCAACCCTTCTGAGTCCCGATGAATCTGTGTGTGAACAAAATTTTATAACTAATCATTCTCGCGATTCTTCAGGTAGTTACATGGTTCGCTCACCATTTCAAGCCAATGTGGAACCTATCTTCGAAGGATCTCGTGCTATTGCGATAAAACGATTCCACACTACCAACCGTCGTCTATCACGTGATTCTTGTTTACGCAACCAATGCCTAGAGTTCATGAATGATTATGAGAGTTACACACAACTACGATTTTTATGCGCCAAGCCTAGCCTATCACCCATCAAGGAAATTTCATTACCTCGTTCAGAACTGTGTGCAGCTGTTCCACTTACAGACCTCACGAAAGTTGTGTTACACATTAACTTAAGTAAATCATCTAGTCACATTGTTCATCTGTGGTATAATTCAATTGTCGTTCTATCTTGGATACATTCCCATTCGTCAGGTTGGATCACTTTTTTGGCTAATCATATTAGTCATATTCAAGACTCGTTTACTGCAGAATCATTGTATCATATAGTCTCAGCTAACAATGCTGCTAATGTGTGTTCTCCTCAAGAACTTCCACACAACCTTCTTCAATATACGTTGTGGCGGCTTTTCTGGTTATCAAAACCTGAGCGTTGGCCAATATCGAAAGAATTTCCATTACCAAATAGCGATGAAGATAATATAGTGTCCATTGAGGAACGTAGATCGGTTGCGTTACTTATTCGTGATGGGAATAGACACGATTTGCTAGTCGACCATCTAATGACCCGGTTCTCCTCACTTGTAAAAATTACTCGAATCGTATTATATGTTAAACGTTTCACTCACTACATTATAAATCCAAGAGCACACCAAGGAGGTACAATTCTATTTGATTTTGACAATACTCACTCACTGCTACTAATCGTAAAGTTCGTCCAAGACTCATCATTAGCTAGCGAAATTCAACGGCTTAAAACGAATCAATCTTTAGCAAAACCATTTCGAAGGCTAAATACTTTCTTGGACGAACAGGGTATTCTCAGGGTGGGCGGTCGAATATCACGTGCTGGTTTAGAGTTCGAACATGGACACCACGCTCTTTTATCCAGTGATCATCCATTCACATTCACATTCATCGAGTTCATTTATCGAAAGTATTGTCATACCGGAAAAAATATTACACATTATATGTTATTGCAACGTTTCTGGGTACTAACTGGTAAACGGGCTAATCATCACTGTCTATCCAAATGTATTCAGTGTTTCAAAACGCAACTTAAACCATTAAAACTAAACGCTGTTGTAATAATCAAGGATGAAAATCATGCTCCTTTACAACGGTGTTCAGGTAGAGTAGCCGACTTACATCCAAACCCAGACGTGTTTGTCCATGTAGATCAAGACTTTAGACCTAATCAAACGACCTCTTATCAATATATGTGTCCCCTTCCCATAGAATCATGACTAGCTAGTACATTTTGTCCGTATTTAGTCGTATCATTAAGTATATTAGTATCGTTAAGAATCTATTTTTTATCTATTTCCTTATATTCTTCTATTTTCTTTGGAAAATACCATGGGTATTTTGGTGGGCGGTATGTATCGCAATCGTTATTGAATAAAACCTCTTTTGTATATATCGGTTGTTGACGTTCAGATCTCGTTAATAAGCAGTATCGAGACGCCAACTTTTTGGTAGTCATGCACGTGAACGTCAACAAAAAAGAAAAAGGTGACATCGTGACTGATCTGTTTATCGTGGAAGGATCGAGTCGGTCTGGTTGAGATTCATCAGCTAAAGAATCAAATCAAGAATCATCTTATCAATCAATCATCTTATCATCATATCCAAGATTCGTGGAAGCTCAGCGGCCAGCTGCAACAGAGAGGAGATCACGAGGTACGTGCATTGTATCGTTACTGTTGTTAGCTGGATCTGAACGAAAACTCTAAAGGTTCTCGAAGACCCTCCGGGGTCCCCCAGTGTAGCAGAAAGCCACCATAAGGCGTTTCGGCGGTGCGCATGCTACATCTTACGTAATATGTTTTTAGAAATTTTAATCAACATAATGCAGGAAACCGAGCTTCTAAATGTTTCATAATATAAAGCAAGCTCCCTTATTTGCATTTTGCCTAACTCACTTTATAACTTGGCCGCCCACTTCAAATATCTTGTTTATAATACATTTTATGTTATGCCTACCCAAAACCACGCAGTGTTTTGTAGCTACTCAATAATAATATTGTACGTAAACCCCGGTAGGTAGATTTTCGGTAAAAGCCGAGTCCAAACCAGAGAAAATATTATGAGTCCAGTCAGATAGCAGACTTTTCTCAGCACGTCTTTCCATTTACAGTATTCGAAGGAATTTCTATTAGTGAAGGTTATTTTCTTTCTGACGGAACCATAAAAAGTTCTGTGTTAAATGAATCTTTTCGCGACCCTCGGAAGCAAAATGCTCAACTTACATTGTTTGGAAAGACGATAAAAATAAACGTAGTACTTATGTCGTTGTACCAAAAATAAAACTCAATGGAATTTATTTTACGTACTACATTGTTAGTAAATTATAGTCTAATCTTAAAGTAAAGATAAACACGAAAATAAAGGAGATATATAATTTTTATTATCATTATTGCATAATACTGGAATCGAAAGGAAATAAGAATCAAATTTAAGATTATTTCTATGATAAATATGTTATGTCGTTTAAATCAAAATAAATCTATTTGAACTAGTAAAGACAAAAATGAACAGACTTATTATGATTATATTGCACTATGATCGCATTTTCACCTTTTCGTGCGGTGATATTCGCTTGTATATCTCTTCCTTTCGCTTCTCTTCGTATACATTTGGAAACCTCTGGAAGGCTAACGTAAGATTCGACAAGATTTGAGACATATTATTTTTAAACACTTGTATTTAGTTGTAGTTTTATATATATTGTTTGCTTACAGTTGTCGATGCAACAGGGTGTCAATGTATATTCCACATTCCCATAATCGCTGCCTCGTCTATTATTCAGTTGTAACGACCAGTTCTCATACAGGATACAATATTATGTATATATATATATATATAACAAAGAAAATCAAAATAAAGATTGTGGCAATTTTGATGAAAATAATTTAAGATTAATAAAATTCTACAATAGATGTGGATGTTTGGAGCGTATAATTGAATTATACCACGGTATTCACTAGATCTCTCGTCTTTTGAAAATGATGTATTAATTAGTGAATTGTGAATGTATCACAGCATTTTGACAGACAAAGACATTCACAAAAAGTCAGGCACCACTACATTAGCATTGTACGTGAGTATATACTTGTGGTTTTTTTATCACTATATTTCACATTAAATTCCTCGCAGACGGAGTCGGAAATACTAGTTATTATCATCAAAATCTTATTTGTATAATGTATATAATAAATACGCAGAATTATAAGTTTTCTCAATGATTTGACTATTGTTTCCCAAATACATTTTCTACTTTTTAATTTAAGAAGATAAAAAACATACTTTAATTCGTATATGTAAGAATTAACCAAATTATAAAACACAGTGTGAACGAAACTAGTTCAAGTGTCTTATACATATTACACACACACGTACTTATATAAGAAGCTTAAGATTTTACGCAGAGTCTACAATATTGTCATAGCAAACTTACTTTTAGGCAGGCTTATACTGGATTAAGTTCGAATACATACACTTGCGCCTCTCTGTCTGTTCTTTATGTTTCTTGAAGATTGTGTTGTTCTATTGTGTACAGCTACACGATAACCCGATACCTAAGTATACTATCGTAATTAATTACATTTGATAAAGTTCACAGTACAGTAAAATGAAAATTAATATATTTCTATTTTTGATGAACATATAGTCAAATAAAATCGTACAATTATTTAAATTTAATATCATTACATTATTATAGTAAAATAGATAAACTTAATTTATATGTAATTTTTATTGGACTCTACTTTAAATTTAGTGAAATGTAGGTACTTACGGTATTTTATCTACGGAAGTGTTGACTTATACTTCTATTTTATTTTTGGCAACCAGTTTTCTAGTAGACTATTACTGCCATTGTCAAGGGAGTAACGATATTACAAGTTTCTCGATATAATTTCAATTAACTAACAAGATGATGTCATCTTGTTAGAACTTTCCTGGGAGTTTTTGTGGCAAGTCAGAATCCATGCTCCGTGGTATTATTTCCGATCCACTTCACTTGTCCACAATAACCAAACTATATTACGTAAAGCACCACCAACATTACACAATATACAGCCAAATAAGACAAGATTATGGATAAAATATAAAGACCATTACATGGCATTCCAAGATCCCGCCAAAAACTCCCAAGTGTTGACTTATTAAAATAAACTAGTAGTCACCTAGTGGTCGAAATTCGATCATAATTATTTTTTACGTCCAATATGACCAGTTAATTTCAAAGGGCATGTAAGGCATGGAATGTAAGTCATGTTAAAAATATTGAATTTAGGGTGAAAAAAGGTAATTGGAACGTAAGAGTATTATGAAGGATGGCGAAATGTCATTTTCATTTGCATGTATGTGTACATATATGTCGCATGTCATTCAAGCATGATTTTGCATTTCTTCAATTTCTATGCCACACACCGTTCGCATAAATGCTCTGAAATTTGTGGTCTGTTTGTTAATTATTTCATCCAGTTTGGTTCTGTCTTTGGATGGTAAGGTGTCCTTGGTTTATGGCCAAATAAGTTGGTCCTCCGAGCCGGATAATTGTGTTAAATATTCAGTTTTACACCGTTTCCATAGGTTTTGAAATAATTTGGTTGTTAGATGCTATCTGGTTCGAGTATCATATTCGGTATCAATAATGGTCAATCCTGGTCTTCCCGTTAAGAAATGAGCCGGTGTAAGAACGTCGAGATTTTCTGGATCTTCCGATAATGCACAAAGAGGTCGAGAGTTCAGGCAGGCTTCCAACTTGGATAAAAGAGTAGCATATTCTTCGTACGCCAATTTTTGTTGGCCTATAACTCTTTTCAAAAGGTACTTGAGACTACGAACAGCTCTCTCCCAAAGTCCTCTCGCACTCGGCCAAAACGGGGCATTAAAATGCCACTCAATCTTCATTTCTGTTACTTCTGTTAAAAAACTTGTGTTGAATATATGTTCAAGCCGGTTATACT
This sequence comes from Antheraea yamamai, assembly GCA_036509395.1. Lineage (NCBI taxonomy): Eukaryota > Metazoa > Arthropoda > Insecta > Lepidoptera > Saturniidae > Antheraea > Antheraea yamamai. The sequence continues at coordinate 11,507,195 of AP028427.1, read as the reverse complement.
CTTCTTGTAGCATTCTGTTTGCTCCAACAAAATTAGTTCTATTATCGCTGTAAATGTGACGTTGCTATACGTCTCGCTGCCATTCTGGTGAGCGCTGCCAAAAATCCTGAACTGCTTAGGTCGGAAACTAGCTCTAAATGGACAGCTTTGGTTACCATACATATGAAAACTGCTACAGTGTTTTTAATGCATTTTAATTTTTTTTTAAATCGCTTTGTGCACTTCTCCTCCATATAAACTTTAACTATGCCAAATTTCAGATTCATCCGTTCGCGTAATTCGCTAAAAAAAGGGTACAAAGTTTTCGCCTCGCGTATTACTATATACATTACTCGCAGTCCACAGATAAAGATTAAAATAAAAACTTCCTAAACGTTAAAAATTAAACGATTTATTATTTGTGATAAAACGACTAGGTTTTGTTAATCGACTGCCCGTTACATACCGGATACCTTGAGCTTAATATTGAAAACAAAACTATCCGATTGGTCCTTTAACTTCCGTACTAGACCAAAAACAGACCGCCGCGAGACGTTAATATTACTCAATTCACTAACAGAGTTATATGGTAGAATGAATACACAATATATAATGCGCAAAGTCGTGGTGATTCATATTTTCTACAGCATTAACATATTTTGTACTAAATAAATATGAAGCAATCCAGGAACGTAGCTACCGTCATATTAAATAAATCAATGATTCGGGACCATGTAAAAGCGGTCATTGTAATTAAAATATTCCTAATTTAAAATATTATGATTTATGGTTGAGCCGATTTATTTTTGTAATTTTTATTTTAAAGAATTGGATATACTAATGCTCGTCCAGTAGTAGAAATTCTGAGTTTTTTTTTGGCAAAGAATATCTAAATATTGTAGATTCGTAGACGCAAGGATCGTGATGTATGACGAATAGAGACTTAGAATTAAAGATGTAGAAACTTGAGAGAGAAATGACAGGTGGTAGAGCCACGCTGAAGCTATTACTGGTTTCAGCATGGCAGGTTGGCTCGTCCGGGGTACTACCACCCGACCCACAGAAACACCGACGTGAAGTAACAGTGATTGCATTGTTGCGTTTCGTCCGGTCAGTGAGAGCGCCGGAGGTTCACCTCCCCCACCCCCCCAACACAGGCTGGCAACGCACTTGCGACTCTCTTGGCGTTTAACATCAGGTGGTGGTTATCATCAGGTGACCCACCTGTTCGTTTGCCTCTTATGATATAAAAAAAAGCTCCGATTCGTTGATGGTAAGGAAAAAGCGAACTGTGCCCAAAACTTTTTATTGGTAACTTAAATATAAATTGGTTATCATTACATAGTATAAAACAAAGTCCCCTACCGCGTCTGTCTGTCTGTCTGTTCGCGATAAACTCCAAAATTACTGAATGGATTTTCAAGCGGTTTTCACCTGTGTATAAAGTGATTCATGAGGAACGTTTTGGTATATAATTTGTCAAGGATTTTTTTTATAATCAGGGCGGGACAACGTCTGCCGGGCCCGCTAGTTATTTAATAATTTAGGTAAAGTACTACATAAATATGCCACTAATCGTTTTATGTCAACTTAATTTATCTTTTACCTCATATCTTGTAACTAGTGTAGCGAAACATATACTAAAAAACTGGGAAAAAGAATACACCTATAATCGCAATATATTTCAATGATTTACGAGTTATAAGCACACTAACAGATTGTTAGAGAGACTGCTTTTATAATATATAATGGTATACCAAGTATACCAATCGTCCAAGTGTACTAAACAACTTTATTTGTACATACTTTTTACTATACCTTTTACTCTACCGTAATAAAATCAAAGCATTACGATCTTCAGCGTTATGAATTTATTTTTACTGTCTTATGGAGAAGTACTTATATGTTTTTGTTTATTAATTTTATACCTGTATGTATATATCATCACTCATCACTTCATATTATAAAACAAAGTCCTCTGCCACGTCTATCTGTCTGTCTCTTCGCGATAAACTCAAAAGCTACTGAACCGATTTTCATGCGGTTTTTTGCAGTAGATAAAGTGAGTTACGAGGAAGGTTGAGGCATATAATTTATGAAGTTTTTTATTATCAGGGCGCGACAACGTCCTCCGGGCCCGCTAGCATTATATATTTTTTTCAATTACTTTAAAATTCTAAAGACTTTATGTTATAATACCTTGAGATTATAATTGAACAGTACAATAATAACATATATTGGCTGGATAGCTGGAAGAAAATGCTTTATAACATTAAGCTCGCCAGTGTACAAACAAAAAGTGCAATAAAGTATTCGTTCATTCATATATATGGACAGATACATAAGTATAGATAAATAGATACTTACGTATCATATGTTCATCTCAGATATTCTCTTACAGTAATTAAGAATGTCGAGTAGTGTCTGACAAGTCCAAACAATTCCCACATGTAAGTACGTGAAATTTCCGAAGATAAATGAAGAAATGGGTATAAGATGTCAAGATATTCATGTCAAACATATCACGACCCCATATTTTTTTTTTATTGTAGGAGGCAAACGAACAAGCGATTCACCTGATGGTAAGTGATCACCGCCGTCCATAGACACTACCAACACCGGGGGAGTCGCCAATACGTTGCCAGCCTGTGTTTGGGGGGGAGAGGGGTTGGGAAAGTGGGGAGGAGGGGAATTGGAGGGGGAGGTGGTCCTCCGGCGTTGTCACTGTCGGAACGAAACGCAACAATCAATGTTACTTCACGTCGGTTTTCTGTGAGAGGGTGGTACTACTCCGGGCGAGCCGACCCATTCATGCTGAAACCAGTAATAGCTTCAGCGTGACTCTACCACCTATTAAATAATAACTCCGTCATACTCCTAATTTTGTTTCGGCGCATCCATAGAAATTTGTACTCTAGAATAGTGACAGAGTCTGACGATGACGATAGGCGGTCATCTATTCTTAACCTATGCCTTATTTATTGTCACCACAATTTAGCTATCTTCTTTTTCGAATTACATTTTTAATCGGTCTCCTTCGTTTATTACACTATCTGCCACAGATAATATACACTCTGTATCTACATGACATTGACGGAATTGTGTATTACTTAACTTATATTATAACTTGAAACGTTGTAATTAGTATTTGTAGTTCAAATATTTTTCACAAGTGAATATAGTAGATAGGAAATAATACCACAGAGTGTGAATTTTGAGATGCCACAGAAACTCGTAATCCGGTGAAGCTGTTAAGGTCTTACTAGGCCAATAGTGTATTCGGTTCGAGAAAAAAAGCCACAAAAACTCCATGGAAATTTCTAACAACGTGGGGAGTTTTGGTGGGAGTTTGGTCTTGTGTTACTTGACTCTATATTGTGTAAAATTGGTGGTGTTTTATGTAATATAGTTTGTTTATTGTGCATAAGTGAATGGAAAATAATACCACGGACCATGAATTCTGAGATGCCACAAAAACTCCATGGAAAGTTCTAATAAGATGGCCACCATCTTGTTAGTTCATTGAAATTATGTCAAGAAACTTGTAATATCGATACTCACGACGACGATGTGACGATGATACGACAATGGCAGTAATAGTCTACTAGAAGACTGGTTGCCAAAAATGGAATGGAAGAAGAACTTGTAATACTATTAACTACTCGACAATGGCAGTAATAATCTAAAAGATTGGTTGCCAAAAATAAAGTTAAAACGATTCTAACAAGGGAGCCACCATCTTTTTGAAGCATTGAAATTATCACAAGAAACTCGTAATATCCATTACCAACACGACAATAGCAGTAATAACGTAAAAAATTGATTGCAAAAATTAAAAACTTTACCTGTCTTCAATAGAAAAGATATAATTTATTTTTAAACCGTTACTAAGTATTTTCCTTCTTTACCCAAAACGTGATAGTCCTTGAAACACATTCAATATATTATTTTGTACGTCGTGCCAAAATGCTTTTACCAAATCCGTAAATATTTTATGTGTGAATACATTAGGTGACACTCAATGAGGAATCTTAAAAAAGTCAACAGGTAAATTCAACTGGGAAGAGCATCGATTAAGCCATGTGAAGAGAAAAACAAAGGGGAATAATATACACTTTTTTTCTGGTAAATGTAGGTCTAATATGTTCACGTCAAAAGCAATAACAAATTTTCCGCGAATAAGACAGCCAGGGAGAATATAATGCTTTTAGTCTCCAAAGAATTAAAAATAACAGATTTTATTGTGGCTTATAACGAATATCATTTATAAATATGAATAAATGTAATAAACATAACTCAATAACCTATAAATGTTATAAAACAGAATCGCTTGTCGTGTCTTTCTGTATGTTAATTAGGTCCTCTAAACTAAACAACGAGCTTTTATACGGTTTTCACTGTTGTTTAAAGAATTTCCTCCAAACACATATACGTACATTAGTCTTATAAAAAGTAGACAAAAATGGATGTATTGTAATCAAGTAGTTAGAATGGGTTTTCAGACGCTTATATTGAAAGCGCTGACTGAACCTGATGAGATATAGGTATATAAAAATGAGTGCGTGTAACCGTCACACGCAATTGAAGTAAAACTTCAAGAATAGTTTATAAATAAATAAATCAAAACTTTTAGAAAAAAAAAATTAAATTGAACAATAATAAAAATCATATGATAGCATTAATTATGTATATATCAATATCCACAGTGCTGCCATCTGGTTTCAATGTAAGTAACAAATTAAATTAAAGCTTCATTATCTGTAGTTCCATCTATCAGATAATTCGGAACTTAAATAACACACGAAATATTATTTGCAACTCCTTGTTATAAAGTTAATAAAATATAGAAAAGTAGGAACAGATTACTATGATGAGTAACGAATTAAATTAATTATAATTTAATAGAAGTTTTGTTTATGTTTAATTATTATCTAACCGGATGGTACAGAAAGGTGACGCCATATTGCCGTAAGAGACTTCCGTTGCATTCTCGTCCAGTTACCTCCTAGTCGAGCCTAAAGAAGTTTTACTTCAAAAACGTATTACGGAATTGTATATCTTAAAATGCCTACATGCCTTTTTTATATCATAGGAGGCAAACGAATAGGTGGGTCACCTGATGTTAAGTGATCACCACCGTCCATAGACACCAGCAACACCAGTGGAGTCGCCAGTGCGTTGCCAGCCTGTGTTGGGGGAAGGGAGGGGTAGGAAGAGGAAGGGGAGAGGAGGAAGGGGAGGAGAGGTGGGCCTCCGGCGCTCTCACTGACCGAACGAAACTGTGAGAGGGTGGTAGTACCCCGGGCTAGCCGACCCATTCATGCTGAAACTAGTAATAGCTTCAGCGTGGCTCTACCACCTACAAAATAGCCTTAAGATAGCCCACAGCGAACATTTTTATCTTTTACATATTATTAGAATACTAATGGATATTCGTGATGCTATTTTACATTTGAATCCCTATCCAATTAAATATTATTCGTTACTCTGGAAATTTCTTGTAGATCAAATCTGTCCTTTACAGTATGTCATTTTAATAAATATCTTGAAAGATATCACCCGTGTTATTACAAAAAAGTTAAATAGGTATTAAATATTTGCTTTAAAAAGGTTTCGTAATAAATGCACCGCACTCGCCCGAGGCAAGTTCGCGTTATCCTTTTTCGCAAGTGTAACCTTTTTTTTTTTTTTTAGCGTGGGGAAATCCCTTATGGATACACCACCCTCTCGGGGGAGAGGGTGGGTTATGTCCGACTCGCACGGACTAAAACCCCACGGTGTACGTCTGCCGCTATAGTTGGGGCGGCACGAGATCTCTATAGACTTCATCGTGCCGCCCCAGCGGTTGGCCCAGCAGCGAAAGCGCCGCCGCCGGGCCCCGTCCTGTTAGGAGACAGCCGGGTACACACCGGCCGTCTCCTCCGTCCGCCGAATCTGTGCAATGGGAAGATGGAACCCCCGACCCATCTTCCCTAGATCCGGTTACGGTGGGAGGAGGCGGTCAAACTGCCGCCTCCTCCGACCTGTCCTCCGTTGGCGAAGACGGCCACTTTGAGGATCTTCCTCACGGACCCTCTCCGCCGCCTCCTTCTGCGAGACGACTTCCTCGCAGAAGGAGGCCATTGCGTTCCATACATCCTCACTGCCGAGCATGGCCGCAACCACGCTCGGCAGTGAGAGGTCCCGCCCTACCGCCGCAGCCAGAGTGCGACGCTGCTCCTCCCACGCAGCACACTCAGACAAAGTGTGCTGCGCGGTGTCCGGGTCAACGCCGCACTGATGGCATACGGCGGTCGGCTCCCTGCGTGCCATCCGATGCAGGTACCAACCGAAGCACCCGTGCCCGGTCAGCACCTGCACCAGACGGAACGTCAGGGAGCCCCACTTCCTCTGATTCCATTCCGGCAGGACCGGACGGACGGCGTCGATCGTGTATCGACCGTAACGCGCGTCCGCCAGGTCCTGCCTCCAACTCTCCATCCTCGCTTCTCTTTCTCTCCTTCTCATTTCCTCTAATTCCCTGGGAGCCAGAGGCTCCCTCATCCGTTTCTTAGCCGCCGTATAAGTATATACGGCGGCAAGCACCTCCGCCTCTAGCTCCCATGGAAGGGAGCCAGCCAGCACCATGGCCGCCGCCGAGGACACCGTTCGGTACCCTCATATCACCCTCAACGCCACGGTACGATGCGCAGCTCGCAGCGCACGGATATTGGTGGCGTTGAGGGCGTCGACCCACAACGGTGCCCCGTAGGCAGCCATGGACCGAACGACCCCCATGTAAAGGCGGCGGCAGGCGGCACCCGGCCCCCCCGTGTTGGGGAGGAGTCGTCCGAGAGCCGCTGCCGCCTTGACTATGCGCGGTCCGAGCCCCTTAAAGTGGGGCTCGAACCGCCAGCGTCCGTCCAGGGTGAGGCCCAGATACTTCATCTGGGTCCCCACCCTGACACGAACGCCCTCCACATAAATGTGGGCCCCTGGAGGTGGCCCTCGCCGAGGCCCATGGAACATTAGGGCCTCGGCCTTCTCGAGAGCCACCTCAAGGCCCAGTCTTCTGATGCGCCCGACCACGAGCGTAACGGCTTCCGTGGTCAGGCGCATCAACTCACTTAATTCCCCCCCCTGGGCTACGACTAGGGTGTCATCCGCGTATCTAACCTAACGTAACCAAAGTGAGACAAAAGAGCAAGATGGCGTACATTTAGCGACCGCGGTGCAAATAATACGAAACATTTTTAAATCCAGGATTCATTACGTATTTAACTTTTTTGTAATAACACTGCACAGGTTAAAAATTACAACCAAAACAAAAGCAAGTAATTTTTGTGAAGATTCTTACGTAACGAAACCGACCGATTTATTAGACTTGTATGTAGGTAATAACCTAAACAACAATAAGTACCTTATGAGTGACAATACATTACAGAATGACCTTAACTATGACGCCAACTGGGCAACGCATATCTCATGGTAGCCTAAAATCTTATTGCAGACTAGCTGTGCCCGCGACTTTGTCCCTGATGTACAAAACAACGCGTAATAAAGTCATCTGAACGTATTAAGTCCATTCGCTTGTCTACTTTTCTCTCATACAAGTCGTGGCGCCATTAAAATTACAATAACTTTTGATAGAGTGGACCGATTTTAACGAAACAAAGATTAAGTTACGCTTGAGGATATGCTTTATGATATATTTTACTATATGAGGTTTTATTGTGAACCCAGTACTTTAGCAGTGATGCGTGTTCATACAAAAAGAGAGACAGACAGATAGACAGACATTTCTAAAAATGATTGAAATGTATTCTATTACTTATTCCTAGACACCTGCATCACGAAAAACGAAAAAGTACAGATACGTTACATTTAAATTCGTATTATATATATAGATAGAACATTGATTTAATTGATGGTGGACGTACATAACTTTGAAGAATTGTTAATATTACGACTCCAAAGAATGGATCTAATTTTTTTAAATACTTATGATGCCACATTCGTACATTGCACCCATGCAAAGCTGGGTGGGTCGTTAACAATATAATTTGTCGATAAAATTATTCTGTCGTTGAAGTAAGTAAAAAAAATCCACTTATAGGTAGGTACAGAGAGTAAATCATAATACACTAAAACTTTGCCAGAAGGTATTATTGTGTGCGGCTATGAATAAAAATGCTTCAAATCGGACCGAGATCCGAGTGCGCAGGCATTAAATCATTCTCAAAAGCCATTTGGGCACAAAGGATATGGTCAATAAACAAACAGTACTCGGCACTGATAGCTCCGATCGGAACGAAGTAACTGAGCGCGAAATTTATATTTCATTCTATTTTGTACAGCTTTCATAGTGTTTTGTTTCAAAACCCCTAAAAACAAATGTGTGTCTAAAAACAAATCTATATTTTCATTATGTGTAAAGCTGAACCACCTCTCGTAATGCAGCTACTAATAAACCGGTCACGTCAACGTTATTTATTGTTATTGTACAGTAGAGTAAACAAAATAGAAAAAACTTAATCTACAAAGTCGATTTTATTTATCAAGTTATGTTTAATAATTTGTTAAGTTAATTACCCTACTTATAAATATATAGGAACTAAAGATGAAAATTAATGCTATTTTTACTTAGCACGTTGATTGCGAAATATTAATTTCATTTCGCGCGCGATAAATGTTGCTATAATTATAACGAACTAAGAAATGCACTGTATAACTGAGTAAATGCGATTTATTATATTTACCATTAAACGAAATGTGATAACCAATCATTGCTATAGCATAAATAGCATTTCGCAATAATCGCTGAAATCTACGAATCGAGTCGGAAAAAAGAAATGTTTTACAAAATTGACACGTAATTGTATCCGACCAGTCACAGTGCTTCACTTATTCCCATTTTTATTTAAAATCGATAATAATTGTAGGTATTTGGTTTTTAATAATTATAATTCTAGCATAATAACGAATAATTTATGAAATTCACGTTATAATAATTGCTATATAATATATTAACCACCACTAATAGCAACTCATCGCGAGGAAAATCCTTAACATAAACATAAAAATGACATTGACTCAAACTAAGAATGACTATATTATACGGACAATAATATTTTTCGCTTATCTCGTAAAGTAAGTTATTATTACTTTTAATGACATTATCACCAATGGTCAGAGCTTTAGAACTTCTAAAAGAAACCGACGAGTAATTTCTATAATTTTTAATAAGAATTCTTTCGACATTCTTGGAAGTGATTTACCATGGAATCCAAACGGGCATATGTGGTTCTGAATAATAATTATATACGTAATTATAAACGTCCTAGTACACAAACGCTGTAAAACTCTTGTTTATATATAAATATATTTATATATTATTCAAAAACATAAGATACTTATTATAGGATTTCATTATCAATTTTTTTTATTAAATAAATTTATAATAAACATAATTCTTTAAATTCTAATTAATTTTTTTTTTATACATAGATCATACATATGTTTATAGCCTCGTGTTAAAATTTAAAGGAGAGCAGATCGCGTAACATGCAACGGAGCTGTTGAGAGCACCGCACCGCGTCGTGCCGGTGTCGAGGGCTGCCGGAGCTGACTCGCCCGACCACCCTTCGGTCCGGTAAATACAGCCTCTCCGTCTCTCGGGTATGGATTATTCGCTACGAACGGTGAGCGGAGTCAGTGCGACCCATGCGCTTCCCGTCGTCGCTCGCCTCACTGCCGTTTCACAATCGTAGCGCCCTCGCCTCGTAGCTTTACGTGTATACGTAGCGCGTCTGTTCCCGGGACGAGGCTCGCGAGCTTGCACGTTAATGTAACCTTTCAGCTGTAGCGAGCTCCGATCTAGCTACGCTATTAAAAGCATGCCATTAACATGGTCCTTATTGTGTTCAGGAGATGAGATTAATATCACATTAAAATGTCATGGAGAGCGTATGTCAAACAATTAGTTTCTTTATAACTTTGTGATTTTCTCAATTGTTTACCTGTTGTGTAAGTATTAAACTATTAATTAGTGTGTTAATAATAATAATAAACATAAGTTTAAGTACAATTTAGGTAAGATAAGTACGTTGATACATTGTTGTACAAGGAGATAAGTTTACTTTTTATCATAAAATTAAATTTACTGAAGACGCTATCAATGAAATCTCTTTGATTTTTGTAATAAAGGCTTGGGGTTTTAAAAAAAATCTGCATGTGTATTATCTATGTAAGTCTTCTTAAAGCGGTAAATATAATAAAAAAAAAAATTTATAACATTTTATCATTCTTCTTTTTAATAGGTATTTTAATATAACGATTTTGAGACTGCATTTTTAAATTAAATAATGTGCGTTCAGTTGGATTTTCTTGCCGTATTATATTTAGCATGATTATAATAGGAAAAAAATATAAGACAAGTTTTGTTTGTATAAATAAATTGCTATAAAGAAAGCGTTAATATAATTCGATAAACAGAAGTAAAATCGAGTTACCGATGTTTTTATATACTTTCAATAAATTTAGAAATAATTTATTATGAAGTGTATTGTTGTTATTTTTGAAGTAAGAAAGTTCTTTTAACGACTCGGATGCTACAGCCATTGAGGGCAGATAGATGGGTACGTCGCTCTCTCGATTATTTTTTCTGGACGAGTGAGCATTTTTCTCGGCCGCTTACAAATGACCGCCTAGGTAACTGGAATAGCTTTTCCCACGTTTTATTTTTCTCTTGTAGATATTTCCATTATTCTGTTAATGGAACGGTGTTCGGAGATACCTTAACAACGTGAACCTTTTTATACAGACCGCTAATTTATTTCATGTGAATGAAATATTTAAGATTTATCTTACAATATCTTTAGATTATATAAGAGTTTATATGAAATAAATGAAAGTAAATAAATACACAGAGGTTAGATTTATTTTAAATGCTATCCTGGTATAGTATATTAGAACTCAATACCCTTGAAATAGTATGTATATGTATGCAAAATTACAATTTTCCAGGACAACATTGCAACGTTCCTAAAAATTGATGGCAGCTAAACAATTATATTACGATTTGTTTCTTATTAAAATTACAATAAATTTTACGTGAAATTTATTATTATTGTAATATTTTACTCAGATGGTTAAAAAAAAAATTTTAAGCAAATTTAGATAGTGGATGAAACGTTAGTTCAATACATTTTTCTCCTCTATTTGTCGGCCGGTTTTTCTTTTTTTTTTTGCTTAGTAGTCATTGACGAGCTTTGACTTTGTCAATAAATATTTTTAGTAACACGAACAAAATGAAGTATTTATGCAGTGATTATAGCGGTACAACTAACGGTTAGATAAGATATAACAAACAAAAAATTACAATTGAATAGAATCATACAAACCAACAATTACATACATTATTATTAGTTTATTCATCCAATATAGAATATAGGCCTCTCTGCAGGACCTCCTACTTGAACTCCGATCTAGAACTAACTTGAACTTTTACTTACCTACACTTAGACATAAAAAGATTATCTTATTTCCGCATATTAAACGCATACATTACACTCTAAGCATCATATAATATATTGTTTACTAAAACGCAAGGGTTCTATCAAATATGTACTACGTAGCTGCGGTCACAAATCTATGCCACTTGCAATACCATGTCGATAACTTGTAGGAATCAAAATAAGTATTATACAATGTAATTTATATATACGGCAAAATTATCTAGTTATAAATGAATCAACACTTGAAGGTATATTGTAATAATATATTATATTACTCAGTTGTTTATAGTTATATTCTTAAATTTAACAACATATTGAAATCATACGAAGGCGTATGGCACTTTGAATGTATATATTTTGGGATCTCTATTATAAATGTACGATTATATGGTCCTAGAACGCGTTTGCACACATTATAACTGCACGACATTTCGGCCTGATAACCATCTGCTATCTACGCCTCACAGCACCCATCGCAGCCATTAGACCTTACCTGACCGCCTGACTACGGAAATAGCACGACAGTTTCATCTTTCGGATGACTGAAATGCTCTCAGAATATGATTGTTCCAAAGATTGTGTGAGGGAACCACGTTTATAACTACGCGATAGATAACGCGCAGCAGACTTTTCCCGGCTGTCCCGTCTGGCAATCGCAACCTCATAACCTTATCGTGGCATTAGTGCCCAAATTCTTACTCCCTACTGTCGCCAAGTGGACAATTGAAAGACTGGGTGGAACTCCGTTATCAGGTACTGCGAGCATCTGATGCAAAAGAGGTGTCCGATAGTAAGAGAGAGCAATCGACCGAGCACCCCTCCTGAGGTTGACGAACCGGGTGGCGGAGGGTCAAGGATGACCTCCAGCCTGCGGGTGATAGACGCGGGCAAGTTTGTTGCCCTTGCAGCGAATGTACTTTACCGAAATGACACGCGCACCTACGTGTTCCACACATGCCTCTCACCATTTCGTTAGAGATTTTTCTTTGAACTTCGTACCGCAGAAGGCGATCTGATGGAGCGGATCAAAAGAAAGTCTAGTTCTCGCACCTCAAACAAAAGGTGGTGAAGGAACATTGTGGGGTTTTAGCCAATAAGATTCCGAAATAAACTATTTACCACTACACATTGGAGGGTGGACATTATATGTAGGATGTCCCCACTTTAAGAAAGCATAGAAATATTGTCAATAATAAATCACAGAAAACGTTCACGGGATATTTGATGAAATATTTTCCAAATAAATACATAGCATGAAGCAGCAGACTTAGAGACTTATATCATTTTGCAATCGCAATTGCAATTGATGGAGTATAAAGATTGTTAATTATCAGTGTAAAAACATTTTATATTTATGATCTGAATTTCATGATATTAAGAATTGTGGTGAAAACAACTGCAAAAATTTCTTTACTTATAACATTACAATCGAAAGGTTAATCTGCATTCATGAAATACCTACTAATTTAATAAACTAACAAAGCTCACTTATATGCATATATCTAGTAAATACTCTGTTACTAAGGTTTTTGTTTTTTGTATTATGTACCTCATAAATAACTCTCTTTCACGGTATTTACATTGTTTCATAATTGTTTTGAAAGAACCGAGGCTTTGCATTATATTGTAAATAATAAAGGCACCGTTACTATGTACGTACTGTGAGTTGTGATATTTACGCAACATATAACATTTGTTTGTAATTACAATACAACACAATGTTTGCTTCGTTGATTGTAGCTAAAAGCTCCATCGACATTAATGTTACTTAAATACAAAATGATATTGTAGTGCATATGTAAAAATTAATTATTTTAATATGTGTTTATAAGCGGTACAATTTTTCGATGTTTAGTAATTCTCAAATATTCTTTCCAAGTAGTCAATATAAAAGAGTCGAGATACAGCAATTTTCTCGTGAATACTGTTTACTAAATTTTATGCATTCGTCAAAATTAGCCGATTTAACATAAAAAGCTTCATTCAATTGGTATTGCAACGTGCGATCACGTTTCAACTAGTAAAAATAATGAAATAAAATTAATTTGAATTTGGAATTCCGAATAAAATGAAAGGCATCGATCTTAACACTAGCCAGTATTAAATATCTGCAGTTTCATAGTTAAGGACCGAATATAAGCTATTATAATATAAACATAAATATGTACACAAAAATTATAAATTCGTATTAGATTTCTTGACAAATACAAGAAACATGTGTTATTACGAAATTACTTTTATAGATTTTTATTCATGTAGGTGTAATATTACAAATTCAATGTATTATGCGTTATATTTATATAATAAACTATATTGGGAGGTAGCATGTTCGGACTTCCCGTTAATCAACGTGATTTTGAAACGTACAAAGAATTTTCGAGACAGTTAACTTGCAAAATTATGCATAAGCCAATCCTCAAACACAATATTCATATTATAAATAACGTACAATGTACAAATGTCCTTTTTAGGCAAATAGATTTAAAAAATTGAATGTTTTATGCTTCTGTAAAACAGAATCTTTATCACTAATATATAAGCGGAATTGTGTTATGGCGAATCATAGTATAAGTTTTACAATAAAAAATAAAATGATGTTCTGTACAGTTAATACATATGCATAGAACTTAACAGCGAATGTTGAACTAAAATAAATATTAACATATATTTACGACTAATTCATTATTTCAGTTCGACATAAATATAAATATGATCCAAGTCGAAACTTTCAAACGGCCTTCGCCGTCTCCTTCAAGAAGTTCAGTCCGCAGTGATAGTCGGGTGTTCCGACAGCCGCGCGTAATCCAAGTCAACCGTGATGCGGCTACAATGGTCGACGGTGAAACTAGTGATTCTAGAGATATGGCTGCAATCGGTCAACAAGAGTTTGATTCTCGCTTGGGACAACAATCTACGCATTTCCGTTCGAGAACTTTCAGCGATGGTTTTATTAGAAATACAAGTCTCGAACTGTTACTCGGTGTCGATTGTGAGGCTTGCCTTGCTTTGGCCGCCCAGCGACAATGTCTGAACGATCACATATCAAAACATGATTTCGACTTAGTTTGTAATTGTAATATTCAACAAAACAATTACATGAATTATCAACGAGATATCACCGATCATCGGGGCCATACGCTTAATATTTACGATCTAGAGAGGATCAAGCGAGATACGGGAAGAAACGTTGTTACCACAACTGCCCATCGTAGCCTTGATAGAAGATATACTAAGAACAAGCCCGCTGGTGTCTCGAATTACATTTCCAAACAATTAATATCATATGATCCCAGAACTAATCTCGTTCAAAAGATAAAAAGAAAACTTTCAAGTTTAAAAAAGATCGGTGGTGACGCGATATCCAAGAAATATCAAAACGCAGTTCAACTATCTGATATAACATCGGGTTCTTCAAGCTCTCTCAAGAAACTATCAATGCTGTCAATTGCAGATAAATCACAAAGAAAAATAAATAATAGCCAAAGTAGTATTTTTACTGCAACAGGGTTTCAAAACAAAGATGAGAGTAAAAGTAAGGAGTCAACATATGCAAATTTTTCTAGTAACGTGGATCAATGTTTCGATAGACTTAGTGATTATAATGCGGGTACAGATTTGAATAGACGTACGACACCAAAGATGATAAAGATGCGAAGTTTCGAAAACAGCGAGAACCTTCTAAATAGAAACTCCCCACTTTTAGAATCAATTAAATTCTCGACTTTAGATAACCGAAGTCAATGCAGAGGTATAAGAAGACAAATGTCGTACAATGATTTTCATAGCGAGCGAAAAAGGGAAAAATTGTCTGAGAACTGGTCACGAAATGAGAATACAGTGGAAGTAAGAAATGCTCGGAGCGATTTAATAGATGATGAAGTTCAAACATTCTTAGAGAATGATGTTATGATGTTGAATGACCCGAGACATATACATGCACGATGCACATGCGAATCGAACCAGGATACAAGAATCCCTTCAATTTTCTATGATCCACAAGTAAGTGTCAACTTTTTTTTATTATTTAAAACGAAATTATATCCCTTACTGGTACAATAACAACAACAATCTCTATTATCATTCAAGAATATTAATATAGGCTTGGTAATCTATATTACTGTTTCTTTTGTAATAACTGGATGTAAATTGCATCATTGCATCGGTGAGATAGATTCTTTTTGACATATATTTATCGTATGTAAATGTATTTATAATGTATGTGGGTGGTTGCGCCGCTTTATGTATATTTGAAAATTCCCGCATTATGGATTAAATCATGCCACTTTGAAGCCCGACCAATTAATTGCGATCAGGTCACGCCACCTTTCTAGCCTTGCCCAATCACCTTTTCCTGGCACATGCTAGTTCGGTATCGCGACGCCCGCGCTGCTAGTTTCGATTGCGGCCGCCAGTGTTTGACTGTTGCCACCATTGTTGCGAGTTCGATTGCGGCCGTCATGGTGGTGGGCCGCGCCGCGCGCGACGGAGGCGGGGCGGCCATTGTGTGTTTCGTTTGCTATCGCATCGTGATTGTTGTGTAGTCCGCACCGCATGCTAACATTTTGAGTTTTCGCATGGTCGAGTGAGAAATAAACGCATCGCTACATACGTGCCGACATATATTATAAACAATAAGTGTTGTGTGGGAGGAAACCCAGTGGAAAGAAAGGAGAATCACCTAGCCGGCTAGCCACGTGGAGACTGCAGTGCCGCGAGGTATGTGCCAAGTTTCCTTCCTACCCTTGTCTCCCTTTTCGTAGCTGATCGCAATAGTTGAATATCAAATATAGCACCCCCGCAAATACAGTCCACTTAATTTAGCATAGAAACCCCCGCACACACGCACCGCACGCCTCCGGTGACGTCGACAATCGCGGCGTCACCAGTGGGTATTATATATATTTATAACTAGCTGTACCCGCAGCTCCGCACGCGTTTTTTTAAATTGTATTAAAGAAATATAAAATTGTGAGACCATCTACAATCATAAAGATGCTCTTTTAAAACAATTGTAAGTACGACGCGCACGCCACCTACAATAACATGTAACATATACATTAGATATATAAATACTAACAGTGTATCCAATGAGGTTTATCATCGACAATATATTTGGAACCTTAACCCACCATATAAGTACCTCAGTGCTCACTTACACTGTAGAAGGAATTAATGAAACAATAAGTTAAAATCTATACTAATATTATAAAGCTGAAGAGTTTGTTTGTTTGGTTGAACGTTATGATCTCAGGAAGTACCAGTCCGATTTGAGAAAACCCTTCTGTTTTAGATAGCTCATTTATCGAGGAAGGCTTTAGGCTATATATCATCACGCTAAGACTAATAGAAACAGAGCACCAATGAAACATGTTTCAAAATCGGGCACTTTTTTCCTTTCGAGAGATTTAGTTAGCGTTAGTGTTATATACGTTGCCATGGTAACGTGGTAAGTTTCTATCGCAAACATTATCAAAGTTTATTTTTGGAGTTTTTGACGGGATCTTGGTCTGTCATGTAGTGGATTTTATTTTTTATTGATAATCTTGTGTTACTTGACTCTATATTGTGTAAAATTGGTGGCGTTTTATGTGATATAGTTTGTTTTTTGTGCATAAGTGAAGTGAATGGAAAATAATGCCACGGACCATGAATTCTGAGATGCCACAAAAATTCCATAGAAGGTTCTAACAAGATGGCCACCATCTTGTTAGTTCATTGAAATTATATCAAGAAACTTGTAATATTGATACACACTTGACAATGGCAGTAATAGTCTACTAAAAGACTGGTTGCCAAAATCGAATAGAAGAAGAACTTGAAATACTATTAATTACTCGACAATGGCATTCATTGAAATTATATCAAGAAACTTGTAATATCGATAATCACTTGACAATGGCGGTAATGGTGTACTAGAAGACTGGTTGCCGAAAATGGAATAGAAGAACTTGTAATACTATTAACTACTCGACAATGGCAGTAATAATCTAAAAATTTGGTTGCCAAAAATAAAGTTAAAAAGAAAAAAAAGTTTATTTTGTTTTCCTATGCAAAAAGTTTATACTACTTTTATTTCCAATTTTTTATTTGTTCTCTATTACGTATTATAAAAATAAAGTTTGTGTATGTACAATCAAAATAACAACTTTTTGATGAACGGATATAGCTACAAATGACCAAAAAAAATTTTTTTTATACTTTGTCTATATTTTTACATTATTATATTTTGTCTGTTTGTTTGTTTGTTCCGGGTAATCTCCAAAACGGCTGGACCTATTTTAACGGGAATTTTACTTTTTACTGCCAGAAAGCCGAAATTATAGGGGTTGACATATTCTATTTTATTTGTCCGCGGCTTCGTCCGCATTGCTATTTCCAAAATGGTTGGACCGATTTTCACGGGACATTCACTGGTAAATTGCAGACCTCATAAAAAGTAATTTAGGTTTTTTTCAGCCGCAGTGGAATATCCGAAATGCTTGAATTAATTTTCACGGGACTTTCACTGGCAGACAACTAACTAATGAGCTATTTTATTTTAAGGTAGTGGGCTCGGCAGACGTTGTCTCGCCCCGATAATAAAAAGAAAACCTTGTCAAATTATACCTAAACCTTCCCCATGAACCGTTCTACCTACTGGTGAAAACGGCATGAAAATCCGTTCTGTAGTTTTTGACTTTATCGCGAACAGATAAACAGACACATCAGAGGACTTTGTTTTACACTATGTAGTGATGAACTGTTACCTATGCATTCGTTCGTGTAAAATTGATCAAAATTAATTTGTTTACTGTAAACAAGCGCGTGAGACGTGCGCTGTATTGGACTCCAATGTATGTAATTTGAATTATATTATCATTTTGGTCAATTTGGCGGCCATTTTGTTTTATTTACCGCGTTTGTACCTACATAACTCAGTTTTTTTTTCTCGAACTGACTATGCTATTAGCTTTGCGGCATTTACGGCTTCATCGAACTACTATACATAACTCAGTGATTATAGCAACGTATAAGAATAACACTAATTGTATTTATTGGCAATATGGGCATGTTATATCTATATAATAAACAATTTAACACAAATTGATCGATAATGTATAGTTTAAAATTTTCATTACCTACTTTCTTATATAGTGTTAGTGAGCATCGAGGGTGGTATATAGTAGGTTAAAGTTCCGGGTATGCTGCTGATGATAAATCCCATCCCATTCGATATACTATTCGTATTCACATATCTAATGTACACGTAACATAATACAGTAGATGGCGTGCGTGTCGTAGTTACAAATGTTTTTGAAAAAGCATTTCTGTAATGTACACACCTAATTACAATTTTACATTTCTTTAATACATTTAAAAAAAACGCGTGCGGAGCCGCGGGGGACCGCTAGTATTATTATAAAGATTTACATTACATTGAATACACGTTGCCATTATAATTAAGATTTAGTGACTATACAAAAAATAAACGCTTGCCTGTTTCGTAAGAAATGGTATTATGGAACTCTTTACGTAATACGTTTATAATCTAAGATCTTATTAGGAAGACCTCTATATCATTAAAGTTATTAATAATAATAATATCGAATTGTAAACAATAAGCTGACAATTATTTTTCTAATTAAAAATAAAGAATGTGTTGAAATCTTGCTACATTTCACGCAGACAATGTCGCGGGTAACAAGTTGGTCTTAAATAGAATAACCTCAATTACTTTTATAAGGTTCGCTATCTATCAGTGAAAGTCGCGTGAAAATCGGTCTAACCGTTTTGGTGATAGCACAGAGGCCGAAGCCACGGTTAACAGCTAGTCTAAATTAAAATAAATTGAATTACTTTTTATAAGGGTTGCTATCTGCCAGTGAAAGTCCCGTGAAAATCGGTCTAACTGTTTTGGAGAAAGCATTGTGTGCAAAGCCTCGGTTAACAGCTAGTATAAACTAAAATTGCCTAAATTACTTTTTATAAAGTCGGCTATCTACCAGTGAAAGTTCCGTGAAAATCGGTCTAACTGTTTTAGTATAAACTAAAAATGCTTGAATTACTTTTTATAAGGTCAGCTATCTGCCAGTGAAAGTCTCGTGAAAATCGGTTGAACTGTTTTGGAGATAACACTACGGGCGAAGCCACGGTTAACAGCTAGTATAAACTAAAATTGCCTAAATTACTTTTTGTAAAGTCAGCTATCTGTCAATGAAAGTTTCGTGAAGATCAGTCTAACTGTTTTGAAAATAGTACTGCGGACGATGCCATGAGTAACAGGTAGTTTAAATTAAAATAGACTAAATTACTTGTTATGATGCCCGCTATCTGCTGGTGAAAGTTCCGTGAAAATCGGTCCAACCATTTTGAAGATAGCATTGCGGCCGAAGCCGCGGTTAATAGCTAGTCTAATTTAGAGTAGCCTAAGTAACCCGCTGTAACTTTAGCTATTTACCAATCTAATTCCCGACTAAATCGGACCAGCCGTTTCGGAGATTACCCGGAACAAACAGACAGACAGAAAGACCGACAAAAATTTTAAAAATTGCATTTTTGTTATCAGTAGCGTGTATACTTTCGTACCCAATCAGTAACAAAATTTTATTTTGATATTACATACAGACACTTTATTTTTATTATATGTATAGATGTATGTAAGATATTGTATGTAGATGTATTTATAAAAGGGAAAGAAACGTGCAGCTCCTGCTCCGGATGTGACAGAGCGTGGTCAAGGCAGCGGTGCACCGGTACCCGTGTGCAGTGCATGCAAGTCATCACAATGGCTGCCCACGGGAACAACTTCTACCACTAGTCACAGCTCTACCACTACAGGAAATTCTTCCCGTTAGTGTATTATTTTATCCCACAAATGTTTTATAAACGATAAGTACAGGTAACTTATAGAATTAGACTTCCACGATCTTGTTATTAGTAGGGCATGGAGTATCCGGAATTATCGAAAAATTATGGGTTTCATGCTATCATTTTGTAAGCATAAATTATACGAAGACACTAGAAATAATCGGGTTAAGAGGCCTACGGACTAATCCGATAAAAAAATATGTTTTGCTAGCGCATTAATTCTGTATTTTTATTCTAACGAATGTACGTGAATATATCTGGAACAAATGATTGGAATTTAAAAAGTACATTTTCTAACAAACATTTACATTATTTTATTTATTTCATAAGTAACTCTTAACATTATATACAGATACAATTAAAAAGAAATAATGTTTATAATTATATTCACAAGAGCACATACAAAACTATAAAAACACCTTATTTCGTTAAAATAAAAACATAACCTATACTGGAATACTGTAAGAAAATAGTAAGATACTATTGCTTGTCTAAATAAGTTCAAGTACTAGGCAAAACTTTCGAGGGAGAAGCTAGTTTAAATATATTACAAATTTTTGTTGATTGAATTGTGACTACATTCACTGAGATAGTGTTTTTATTAAAATAATACTGTACAGGTTTTTCGATATGGCATCGTCGTTGGTGCTGTGTTGCTATATTGGTGCTAGTAGCCGGCACCGCATGTGTCGCTGGACCGCTAGCTCTGAGAGCGTCACCAGGTGCACCTCTGCACGAGCGTCTACGCCTCGCTGAAAGACTTCTACATGATACGCCCTTGATTGACGGACACAATGACTTGCCATGGAATATTAGAAAATTTTTACACAACAGAATCAGAGATTTTAGGTAAACTATCGTATTTAATGAAATATGATATCTATGGTATGATATGACATTTATATGTATAAAAGTTATTTTTACAATTATTTTTTTAACTATAATATATTTATTCAGGGGTTTATACCCAAAAAGGCATGGTTATTCCTTCGCAACTTAAACTAGTTACTAAAAGAAGGAAAAACATCACATTACAAAGATAACTTCATCGTTACTGCTACAGGTCAAGAGAGCGTGGTTATTCAAAAATATGTAAAGTCTGTTACCTAATCTGCCGGAAAACCCCAGTTGCTATTACAGAGACTATGACTATGGTCTTACTTTGTTTTAAGGGATTCCATTCAAGACCGAGTATTATTTCAACATATGTATGTATTGTAACTATGCTATATTGTATTAATAGTACATGATAAACAATGTTTCCAACAACAAAAAATATGAAAAGAGTCTGTTTCGTGGATAAAAAAGAATATTTTGATATAGCTTTCCGTGTTAATTTTTACTCTTCAAAAAATTTGAACAATGAAAAGTGTCACAATGAAATACTTTCATTGAGGTTGAGGGGTAAAACATATGTACGGGGCGTTAGAATATGACTTTATTTACAATGTGACTACCGCGAAACCACATATAAATTACCTACGTAATAGAATATGTGTTTGGCTACGAATTTACAAATGTTAAAAAATAGCGATTACAAAGAACCCTGGACAATGTAGTACTCCTTTGAAAAGTAGAATATTCAAGTCTATCGTACAAAAATGATTTCTTACGTCGAGACCTTTAGGTAAAAGTATGGCGAGTTTAAAAAAATATTCATTCGTAATCCAGTCGAAAATTAATATGCAGGGAGGTCGATAAGGGCCTTGATTTCAAATCCAAAATCAATTTGGTTGGATGGATTAACAACTACACGATTGGGGTGGTATATCTATTTAATAAAAACAACGGAACGTATAAGCAAGTTTGTATATAACATTATCATCTTCAAGCACTCATTGCGCTCCTGTGATTGTCGTTCCAAAATCTCAATCTACATTTTTCTCAAATCTGTGGATTTATTTATATTTCATTATATGAGACGATATAAACAAGCTTTTTTACTCGTAACATAAGTCTCAGAACATTATATTTTCGTTCGCAGGTTAATGTCGACAGATACATTGGCATTGCGCCAGGTCGTTTGCAGACCTTGTTTGATACAAAATTTGATTTAGTTATGAGTTTTTCTAAGCTTTTCTTTTTGTATATTTTGTGTTTTCCGTTTTAAAATTTTACATTATTTCACGTAAATTTGAAATTGTACAGCTTCGATGAAGATCTAAGAACAATATCACCGTGGGCTACAAGTTCGTGGAGTCACACAGATTTACCGAGATTAAAACAAGGCAGAGTCGCAGCACAGGTACCATCACAAGAGTTATATATACTACATATACGCTCTACTTGACGATAAAAAGAATACCTATTTGTCCCAAGTTCAATTTCATAACATTATTGCCTTCTATGACAAATTTCATTAGAATCTGTTCCTCAGAAACCCAGAAACGTAAATTAGAGTTGGAACTGGTTCTAATTATACAAGAGAAGACTTTTTTTTTGCTATATAAGTATCTTTTTGTCTCGAACTTCATAATTGTTCACAATTATGTTAATCAGCTATAGAATAAATAAAACCTTTGATATATTATTTAAAAGTTATTCAAAAACGCCTATTCTGTAGTACCATATAAGGTTCGAAATTCTTGAGTGACCTTTGAAAATGTATGTTATATTTGTGCATTTATAAATAGTTTGTGCCACGAGGTAAAACAAAAATATATTAAAAAAGTATATTTGAAAATTTCTGATTGTTTTTTAATGTTTACTCGTCTCTTAAATAATCTCGATACATCGAAAATTTTAATAAGGGTATGTAATGAGATAAAAACTTAATTTCATGTGGGTCTTCAATAAAAAATAATCGAGTGAAAACGGGTCACATATATGTAGGCATATTACATGTATTTATCTGTGCACCTATTTAAAATATCTATATATATCTCAAATTATATACTCTTAAATATATATAATAACTTGAAGTATTAAAGAAGATTACATATTTCAAGAGGACCGAATCAGTTGCCTGAATCATTTCAATCAAGGAGACGTATAACAATATCATGTTCCGTATCAGTTCTGGGCGGCGTACGTGCCTTGTGACGCTCAACATCGAGACGCCGTGCAACTAACTTTCGAACAAATAGATCTTATTCAGAGACTCACCGACAAGTATCATCCACAGCTCACTTTATGTACCTCCGCTGAGGGTGAGTAATTAGCAACTCTCACACATATATTAATTAATTCTATGCTCTTCCTACATTTTTTGTCGCGAAAATATAATGTATTTGTAATCGTTTCAATCAATTGATATTTGACGAACGTTAAAATAAATGTAAAGGTTATAATATATTTCACAATAATAGTAAAAACAGTCATAAAGTATTAAAAATCAAAGATCTGTAGTTCTGTATGTAGGTGCTGTTTTTTGCAAATTTTGTGATAGATATGTATTATTAATTTGTTAACATTAAAAAGTTTTTCTTTGTCCGGATATCTGTATTTAACTCAAAAACTGCTTAATCTACTTTTATGAAATTTTATACACGGGAAGAACTACCGCTTTCCCGTTTCTTGATAATTGAGGAATATAAATTAAAATAAATATTTTTATAATTTATAAAGAAGAATAATAAATTAATTTTAGACAGGTTTTGCTCAAATATTGTACATGGTAAGCATGTGTCATTTAAAAAATTTAACAGTATAAACATTACCACTATTACTCTTACATTTTGTAGAAAAAGTACTTGCTATAAATTACCAATGTGTTTAATTCTCAATCAATTTTAATATAGAAAATTTTGGTAAAAAATTAAACTCTGGAAGTACAAGTAATTTTGAAAGTGATGGACATACTAATAATTACCTAATTCGAACCGATATTTAAATTTTTTACGCATTCATCATTCCTAGAAAGGCCATAAAAATTGTCAATAATACTTTTCAAATTGTAAAAAAAAAATCAATTCGAATTTCCTGAAATTTTGTGCCTGGGAAATCTCTCAAGGCATTTTGTACACGGAAAGTATTCAAAATTGATAGTTCATAAAAATCAGAAAAAAAATTTAGGGATAATTATACTGTCATTTGAAATTATATTGCTTAAAGAACGCATGCGGAACCGCAGGCAGATACTGGTTTGTGGCGACGTGCTTTTGTTTCGTTGTTACAGAAATTGAAATTTTAATGTACATACTTTATGTATAAGTTATATAAAATTAATGTGACACAAGTACAGGTATTACGAATTTGACTGCAAATATAATTATCCATATTATATATATTAAACACTGAAAAATATATCCGTTTCGTTTAATTGTTCGAAAAGGAGAATGCAAAATCTTTTAATTTATTACGAAATAATTTGCATAAAAAGTCCATTGTTACCGAATTCTACTTATCTTTTTAAATGAATTCCAAACTCGTTTCCGTTTAATTATTTATTTTTATTAGCAGCATGGACCTTTTTTACTTGTAACGTTGTTTTTTTTTAATTTCGTAAAAGATTTTATATAACTAATTTAACAGATATTGTGACGGCCCACGCTAACCATCGCCTCTGTTCACTGATTGGCGTCGAGGGTGGCCATGCTATAGGGGGATCTCTCGGGGTGTTGCGAACGCTATACCAAGTGGGTGTAAGATATCTAACACTGACATCAACATGCGATACACCGTGGGCCGAGTGCGCTACAACTGACCGAGTCGAATCTTCGCACCGTACTGGATTAACACCTTTTGGAAAGGTAAATAATTATTTAAATCAAGAAATATGTGTTATCATAATTAATTTTAGATATTTAGTGAAATTATTATACAATTCCTACCGTGACATGTATTATAAATTTATAATTTTGATAACTAGTCGTTCCGGTTTCACACGACGCGGCGTAGCGAGTGTCGAAATTAGACACATTTTTCTGACGCATTTTTACGTATGTAGACATTTACAGCCCATCAAAATTAAAAAAAAACTTCGTATGTGTCACCACACAACTTGTTTCTTTCTTGCTCGTTTTTTGCTTGCTCTTTCTTTGTGGTATCTTCCAAAATATGCAATGAAATAATAATGTATAAAACGCAAAATAATGCGTAAAAGAAAAAAAATGGTTATTGCGCGTTATCCTTAGGAGATACACAAATTATATATTTTATCATAATATAAAATACTTTTGCGGAAGGAATACTTTTCTGTGGACCTTATAAAGTAATTAAATTTCGTAGTATATTATTTTTGTTGAACCATATCATATTCAACCACGATTAGTAATGTAAGCACCCGATACATGTTTTTTACAACTTGACTACATATACCACCTTTTTACCTACTGTCTTTAAATGTAATATTCATGTATTACACATAAAAAACAGAAGACATTATCTGGGTCCCAGTGAAAACCGTATCAAAATCCATGGCGTACTTTAGAAATACTAGGTAATTGAACTAAAAGCACAGACGGATGTTGGTTGAAATAATGCAAAGAGAGAAATAGCTTCACTGAGAACCTTATAGCTTATAGTACACTATCCCTCTTTATAACTATAAGCTTGATGCGAAATTGCGAACATCAACCGCAATATTTTGCTTTGTATGATGAACTCTGACTATGTACATACGAAGGCAGATCCTTTGTCTACTTACAACGATACTTTTCGAAATGCCTTCTTTTGTTCTGCCTACTCTTAGCGTATAACGCAACCGCATAAAATATTATATTGCATGTACGTCACTCGAGTAGACACTACTGAGAAAACGGTCTAAATTATATATATTATCATGTAAACAAAATACGTATTCTGAAATTACTCGTGTTTGTAATGAATAGATTTTGTATTTTATATAGCAAAGTTAGATTTGAAAAACGAAATAAAAGACAGGTAGTACCTATATATTCTTTGAACATAGAAAGTGTAGTTGCGATTAATAATTATAATTTTATAACTTAAAAAAATAATATTTGAATTTGAACTGAAGCCCAACTACAACAGTAAATGGTAGACTACAATATAATTGTGGGTAAATGTTAACAACAGAAAACAGTATATAACTAATTGGAACAATTTGACGCTTTCAACAATTGTCCACCATTACTCTGAACCGCAACCCACGAACGGTCGGGATCGTGTTATTTAATTTAACAGGAACTTAAGTTGAAAGGCAATTCCAATATTAGCTTTTTTTATCATAAAGATTACCAAGGAATTTGATAATAAACGGAATACATTAAGGATGGTCGTACAAGTATAGTTGGTGTGCTTCGTTTGAATTTACAGAAAATAACCACTATAATTTTGAACAAAATAAAACATTTAATTTGCCATAAGTTTATATTATTTAGTTATTTATTACTACATATGCCTTAGTTTATTGTAGAAGAGCAAAATATTACAACTTATTTTGTTTACTTCTACTCTGCATATTCATCATTTGATCACGATGTTATATAACGATATATGGCCTAAATAAAATATGTATTCGAGTATAGGTATTCACGCTAATACTAAAGGAAAGGGCAGGCTCTCAATTACAGCTGCCGAAACTAGCCAATGATTTGATATCACTGTTACTTTTCATCTGTATGAATAAATCATATAAAAATCTACAAATTGGTCGTTTAGGTATGACTTCATATTTTATATGTAATTCCTTTTTTATTAGATAGAGATACACAAAATGTGCTAAACCAAGATACGTTTAGGACACGTATAATATTAAAATCAAATCAAGAATACTATATTCAATTTAGCCCCTGATAAGGTGTTTATGAATGTCAAAACTACCACCGATTCCGAAAACAACCCAGTAATTGTGAGGAACCGGCAAGAAATGTTATCTAGTTTATCTTTTCATTGTAGATATATTTTATAGAAATACATGATAGTTGCATTTATTTTGGACCTATAGACAAAGAGAGATGTTATTTTCAGATATCGCCATCGTACACTTATCGATCCTCCCTATAACATTTAAGCATCAAAACTTACTTCATATGATGCTTGAACTTATTATCCGGTAAATCAGTAATATGCTCTGGGACTTTGTCCTAAAACAAAACACTATTACCCAAAAAAATGTTACTTGTCTGACGGCCTGATGAGATGATCAATATATCACTGTTTCTAATATTTAAATCATGTCGGTCTTTTACTAAATCCAGCTTTCCCAAGTCCGGACATACATTAAATTATCAAGAGTGTATTGGGAGGGTAGAGTTAAGATACCGAATTCCTGAAACTTAACCTTTAATGACTCGTGCCGTCCCATAATATACATTGCTCGAACTGTCCGTTTTTGTAGAAAGCATATGGTATGTACTTTAGATGCTGTCTCCTATAGCAAAATACAATAAAATATTAAGCTATTATAAACGAAGCCAAGTAGACCAAACTAGCAGTGGCAATCTTATAAACTGCGAATACAGCAGAACTTAATCTTGCCGCCATTTTTTTAAATCTGAGCACGCCTTGCGTTTCAACCCAAAAACACAGTGTTCTCAACTAGTACCAAATTCCCATCAGTTTCGATTCTACTATTAAAAAAGTGGGACTTTAGGCAAGGTAAATCTTACACGTTTTGTTTTGTCCGCATTTAGCAATAAATTATTTCATGCAAACCTATCGGATATTTTATTTAAGTATCTAAATAATTTTAGATAGCTAATCTCTGAATTAATCCTATTTACTTTGAATATAAGTGAAGTGTCGTCTACAAAAAATGTAGCCCGTTTAATAAAATCACCTGTGAAATAGCAATGTTAAAATAAAAGACTGTACACTTAACTAAGCCATTGAGAAGTTATATTGCGTTGGCGTGAATATAGAAAAGAATATTTTTACACATTTTAACTGCTGTGAACGGAGTCAACAATAAAAGCTTGAATAAATAATATACACAAATTATATAAATAAAAAAATTTGATATAACATTTGAAAAGGCACTGGTATTCAAATTTTACGATAGATATAAGTATTAAAACTACCAAATATTAAACACTTTTTTTATTCATAGCACATCTTCGATAAATATTATTGTTTTAGCAGTGTTTCCTTGGTTCTTCTAAATTTTGATACGGTTTTCACAAACTTTAGGGAGTTGCCTTCGGAAAGTGTATATATATAACATGAATATTATATTTCTGAAAAGTATAGGAAAGCCGATGTATTCTAGTACTATACTCGTATAAGAACAACATTAATTAATAACACGCAACGGCAGTATGTGCGTATATCTATACATATAATAAAAATGAAATGTCTGTATGTAATATCAAAATAACATTTTTTTACTGATTGGGTGTGCAAGTATACACGCAAATAATAACAAAAATGGAATTTTTAAAATTTTTGTCGGTTTGTCTGTCTGTTTGTTCCGAGTAATCTCCGAAATGGCTCAGCCGATTTTGACGGGAATTTCACTGGCAGATAGAAAAAATTACGGCGGGCTACTTAAGCTACTTTAAATTATACTAGCTGTTAACCGCGGCTTCGTCCGCAATGCTATCTCCAAAACGGTTGGACCGATTTTCACGGGACTTTTACCAGCAGATACCGGACATCATAACAAGTAATTTAGTTTATTTTAATTTAGACTAGCTGTTAACCGTGGCTCTGCTCGCAGTACTATCTCCAAAACGGTTCGACCTATTTTCACGGGACTTTCACTGGCAGATAGCTGACCATGTAAAAAGTAATTTAGGTTATTCTATTTTAGATTAGCTGTTACCCGCGACTTCGTCCGCATGAAATTTAGCAAAAATATGTTGTTCAATGTAAACATGTGCGTAAGACGTGCGTTGTACTGGACTCCAAGAATAAATATAATTTAAATTCATATATCTGTGTGTATGTATGTATGTATTCTGAATTATGTTGTATTTTTGATAATTTTGGCAGTCATTTTATTTAATGTAAATTGTCTAATATTAAAAACTTCTTATGCCCGGTATCTGAGGTACTTCAATTGTATTTTATTTTTTCAAAAAGTTATCGTTTCGATAACAAAAAGTTAAAAATTGCGTTTCTGAACACACAATCGTACGATAAATGTCAGTAAAGCTCAACGGGCCATTTGACAGTTTATCTTATGGATAACTTTGTTAAGTCAATAACTACTGGTAGTTTAACCGAGTATTTAAGAAACCGGGCATTAGATAAATATAACGTTTTATATCTTGATTTATATCTATGCAAGATTTCAAGACGTCAGCTCATTCATTGTTTACAATTCAACATTATAATTATTAATAGTAATTTTAAAGTTAGAGGGGGTCTTTGTAATAAGATATTAAACCATAAACGTATTACTTATTGATAATATGGACATATTATATAATTATCTATCTTTAAGTCATTTTTTTCATTAGGTACTTATAAGTACAGTGTAAGTGAGCACTGAGGGGATATGGTGGGTTAAGGTTCCAAATATGTTGCTGATGATAAACCTCTTTTGCCACACTCTTAGTATTCATATATATAATGTATACATTACATTTTACTGTAAGGGACGTGCGCGTTGTACTTACAGTTGTTTTTAAAGAGCATTTCTATAATTGTAGATGGTCTCACAATTTTATATTACTTTAATACAAATTTAAAAAAAAACGCGTGTGGATCTGCGGGTATAGCTAGACTTTCATATAACAAGCGCGCTCGTACAATGACTCGCCATAAGAGTTAGGAAACAACTGTTGCTGTGATTATTTGGGAGAACAGGATCCGAACCGCGTTCCGCTAGAATAGCTTAGTTGCCTCTAACTTCATTGTGTATTTACATCGACACGTGCCACTCCTGTTATAAGGTAAAACTAAGTTCATGGTGTGTTACATTGGCGTACACTACTTCTGTTTCAATCCAAAAATACACTCTTAGCTATTTCTCATAACAAACCAAAAGAAGTATAACTTCAATAATTTCACTAGTATACCATTATAATTTATCAACTACAATAAATATAGTTTGGTGACCGTAATATCTATATTTAATAATATATTAATGTTTTGCTTTTAAATGCCAATTATTATATATATTTATTAATAGCTTTTGCCCGCGACTTCGGCCGCGTGGAATAGTTAGTTACTTTGGGCTAACGCAGTGGAAACTCTCAAAAGAAAAAAAATCCCCGATTTTGAAACATTCTTCATTGGTGCTCCGCTCCTATTGCTCTTAACGTGATGATATATAGCCTATAGCCTCCCTCGATAAATGAGCTATCCAACACTGAAAGATTTTTTTTCTGAAATTTCAAATCGAACTAGTAGTAAAGTATATATATAAAGTATATAGTAGTATAGTTCCTGAGTTTAGCACGTTCAACCAAACAAACAGACCCTCCAGCTTTATAATATTAGTATAGAAGTATAGATAATTATTATTACATTTTTTACAAAACAGATCGTGGTAAAGGAAATGAATCGATTGGGTATGTTGGTGGACCTATCACATGTATCGGAACGGACAATGCGTGACGCACTGGCTGTCTCACGAGCTCCTGTTCTCTTCTCACATTCTTCAGCACGCGCACTCTGCAACGTTACACGAAACGTTCCAGATAATGTGCTAAGACTGCTTGCTGCTAATAAAGGACTCATTATGGTCAATTTTTACACTTCGTTTCTCACTTGCAAGGAAACCGCAACGGTGCAAGATGCAATTGGTGAGCTTATTTACTAAAACTACAAGTGATGTAACTTTTTATATGCACACATATTTTCAAAAACTCGTTTTAATAATATTGTGTTACTTTTAGCGCATATAAACCATATTCGAAACATGGCCGGTGTCGACTACGTAGGACTTGGTGCTGGCTATGATGGAATAAATTTGTAAGTGCCCATTGCTTTGTTTTTTTTTTAACTTTATTTTTGGCAACCAATCTTTTAGATTATTACTGCCATTGTCGAGTAGGCAATAATATTACAAGTTCTTCTTCCATTCCATTTTTGGCAACCAGTCTTCTAGTAGACTATTACTGGCATTGTCAAGTGATTATCGATATTACAAAATTCTTGATATAATTTCAATGAACTAACAAGATGGTGGCCATCTTGTTAGAACTTTCCATGGAGTTTTGTGGCATCT
The DNA here is from genome assembly GCA_036509395.1 of Antheraea yamamai. NCBI lineage: Eukaryota > Metazoa > Arthropoda > Insecta > Lepidoptera > Saturniidae > Antheraea > Antheraea yamamai. The sequence goes on along the minus strand of AP028427.1, from coordinate 11,475,851 downwards.
CAGAATTCATGGTCCGTGGTATTATTTTCCATTCACTTCACTTATGCACAATAACCAAACTATATTACATAAAACACCACCAATTTTACACAATATAGAGTCAAGTGACACAAGATAATAAAAAATAAAATCCACTACATGACAGACCAAAATCCCGCCAAAAACTCTCGTCGCTTTGTTATTATTAATTCAACAACATAATGGACTTCCTCTATATTTAATGTTGTAACAAATTATAAGCAAGCATATATTACAATATTATTAATATTTCTGGAAAATGTTTAAAATAATATTTATCTAAACAGTACACCCCAAGGCCTGGAAGATGTCTCCTCTTATCCATTACTCTTCGCGGAACTAATGGAAGAGGGTTGGAGTATAGAAGATCTAAAAAAGTTGGCGGGACTGAACTTGCTTCGCGTGATGAGCGCGGCCGAGCGTGTGTCACGTGAATTCGCATCGGCCCATGTCACACCGTACGAAGAAATGCCACCTAGAATATATGATCCACACAATTGTTCAAGTCAAGATGTGTAATCGAGTATTAAAAATGTATAAGATCAATTACAAACACCGTTGTCAATAAGAAGATTAGTAGTGTGCAGATACTTAATCTTATCATATAAAGATAATAATAATTTGTATAGTTCCTTAAAACACGACTGTTATGGAAACATTTAAATTCAAGTAAAATCTCTTAAATTAATTATTATGAATGAAGTATTCCCTAAAAGACTGCTCGAATAACATTAAAAAATATACTTCTTATAATAGACTATCCATTAAACATCCTTTTTTCACTCTAGTGAAAAAATGAATCAGCATGAATAAAAATAATAAAATACATTGTAAGGTGTAAGAAAAATAAAAAAAACTAAACACACGAATAAAAATGAACAATAACTTGGTATGTTACTCAAATAAAAGTAAATAATTATGATTGTTTTTATACTACGGAAAATTTTATTCTGTGTAATGTCTTGTGAGGTCGAAAGTGACACAAGTAACCATAGATTATTTAACATCTCTATGACAACTGTTTTTGTAACCGATTTACACACTTCCAAGCTTTAATTAAAATACCTATTATATAATTAGACTCTACCTTTCCATTAATTAAATCTTTTTATACTTTTTAATACAATTTTATTTTAATTTGCTTGTTAAAGTTAACTAACAGTATTTTGGTATAAGGCAAAATATGATGTATGTTCGAGTATTATATACTAGACATTAAGTAATTTCCCCAGCAATATATTAAAAACAGAAAATAATGAAATTCAAAATATTACTTCATTTCGAAGTATTTCATTTCTTATTCAAGACATTCAGAAATTATCTCTAATCGGTTAACTCGATTGTCCGTAGCAATAATTTCTATGTATTCACTAAAGATTAATGAAACACATAACACTATTTCTAGAAGGTGTTAGAGTTTAAAAACCCCGACATGACACGGAGCTTATACAGACATCAACTAAATTATTGTAGTAAATTATACGCGTCGTAAATAAATTTGGTTTCTACTTTTACCTACATTTATGTGAAATACATTGTTAAAGGTCTAATATACATGCCACCTCATAGTAACAAAACGTAAATATATAAATACTATCGAGAGTTGGAACATGAATTAACGAAAATAATTTTGATTTTCTTCATTGCAGTTTGTCATAATTTCAATACATCGGTAAACGCTGTTATCGTGTACGTACATGCGATTATTTTTGGCGCCCACTTTTCATTAGGAGACAGATTTTCTGGTGAAACATAGAATTTATTGATTAGTGACGATAAAATATTTGATAATATCTACAAACGGTGACTAATCTTTTTATTTTATGCATTTTCAAAACTGCATAGTTTATATAAAACAGTTACTACTAAACTACGGAGGTGGTTTATGACTTTTTTATTTAATCATATAATATTATTTATACTGAATCCACCACTCCTTATTCTATGTAGATATAAATATAAGTTCATAGTAGGTACCTTTTTTTTGTTCTAAGCAAAAAAGTACCTACCTACTCTAAAATTTTTAATACTTCGTTATAAACAATATTACACAAAATTCACCGTTGGTGAGAATTATTGTAATAGAAAATAAATCCAACCTAACATTTAGACGCAACTTTGCATTAGACATAATTATATAAGACATAGTATAATTAGTATATGTAATCATACGTTAGAAAAATTTGTACCAGAAATTTTATGTAAATTCCCTAGTAGATAAGTAGAAAAGACAACACCTATCTGTTAACATCGTCAGTGTGAAATTGATCAGTTTATATGAAAAAACATATGACACAGTCGCATTGGCTATGACTTTCGTTAAGGTGCGGAAAACTTAACATTTGGGTGTTGCACCTTGTTAAATATACATTGCTGGTAATAATAGACGGATCTTAAGACTGAATGTGTTTCACGAGTTATTTAGTGTACTTTTGTTACAGCCGTAACTTAGACTAACCATAATAATCGTAAAATCTTAAGATGTGTTTATTATTTCTTTGAGGAATGATTTATTAGTTCCTCCATTTTTAAATGTTAACTAACTATATTTCTGTATCTTTCTCTTAAGCAGAGAGCGATCCCTTAATACATACATATCTAATATTTTAGACTAAAAAAATATTCTTTAATATTTTAGGTCTATACGGTTCATAAACAGTTGTTTTAAAATATTTACAGGTTTCTCTACAAAAGAAGCCAATAAAGATTGCTTTTAGAAGGTAGCAAATTAAATTGCTTGATTTTATTTGAAAGATACTATATTAATCCATAGATTTAATATAACCCATAGATCGGTAACAGATTGACGAAAGTGATACCAGAAACAAAATACACAAATGACCATGATATAGTTAGTATTGAGCCAAGTACTGACTCTTCTATAACATCGATATCGATGCATAATAGTGGCGGATTTGCAGTCTTGGCCGCCCTAGGCCCCAGGCCATATAGGAAGTAGCAGCCACCCATTTCTCAGAACCTATCATATTGAGTACATAATAAATTTAATTTTTTGCCAACTTTTATCGAAATCGATTCAGAAATTTAGTTAACTATAATATCTGCTAGTTTACTAGTTTTTTATTTATTCTTCCTAAATCATTTATATGTACGAAATAACTTATACATACATTTTATTTGAACGAAATAATTACTTCACATTATATTATCTATATTTTATTTATAAAAAATACAAAAGAGATTTAGGATATTATACGATGCGGTGCAATGCGGCCCACCATAATGTGTGCGAGCCTTTAGAATATTTACGTACTTTGAGTTATTTCTTGTTATCATCAGTGAAGTTTTTGCCACGATTGGCCGCCCCTAATATCTGGCTGCCCTAGGCCCGGGCCTCCTGGGCCTTAGAGCAAATCCGTCACTTATAGCACCTTTATCTTTCTGCCACCTAAGTCAACGTTTGTTTAATAAATAATGACAGAGAGTAAATTATTATATTAGAATATTAACAATCAAACATGTTATCGATATACGTCAACTTCTACAAAAATAAGATTAAATTTGCAAAAATTCACATGTCTATTTGATGTCATTTTAATTCGAATTCGAGTACATACGGTGTATCAATGTGATTACATTCGATTAATTTTTACATTATATGTATTCAACTTTTGCGAACACTCTAAAATAATGTAAGGAGCAAACCTTTCAATCTTACTTAAAGAGAAATGTATCATTTTCTCTTTTAAATAAGTTACATCAAAGTACCTACTACACATTTACCCATAATGAATTATGCGTATTAAATCTCAGACTACACTTTGAAACATTACATTTTACAAAAATAAGTGAGATATTTTTTGCTCACAATTGAGATTAGGCGATATAGAAAGTCGTCGAGGTGGTAGAGTAGTTCGACCGGTAGAATATCAAATGTGTCAAATTTTTCGGGATTCGCATGCATTTACTCATTTAAATTGGTAACACTATCGGCTGACGGTGAAGAAATACATCGTGAGGAAATCCGAACGTGACAAATGTTGTTATGACAAACCATATGTGGGAAAATATAGAAATATGGATTTCTCGAAGTGCGAAATCACGAATACGTTGTAGGTTGGCGTGATGATTATGCCCATACTTTCCTTCTTTCGCTTATGCCCTTACAGGCTGACGTATATATGAAAATGATTTCATCTACCTATTTCAGAGTAATATACTTATACTCTATCTCGTTACCGATCTATCCTGTGGTATATCTTAAATCCATGCTATAAACTTATAATTGAGAGAATGTACGTGTAGGTATTCTGTGTTAGTTCCATTGTTTAAATGCATATTATATTAAAACAATTTATAATTTAATGTGTATTAATAAAATACCAACAAAATCCTTCTATAAAATATATAAATATCAAGTCCCATATGTATTTTACGGATTTTATTAGTAAAAAAATACTTCAATAAATATAATATTATGAGGAATATCATATACGTATCTGGTTGATAATAATGTTTATTTTGATTATTTAGTACAAAACAATGTGATAATAGTCATTTAAGTATTACATAAGCACAAAAGGAACGGGGTTTTTGATTTTTTTATTTCTGTTGACATGAGGGATGAGGGAGTCTAGATGTGTAGGTCTGATATGTGAGGCACGCGACCTTGTCCACTGGGCTGCCAAATCTCTAGTAGCGATAAGATAATCCCTCTATAGACTATAAATTCTTTATTTGTAGAGTAGTTCCCCATGGATCGATAAGGAAACCAGAACAGATGAAAAAATATATAAATGTGTACGTAAGCATGGAAGGGGGTAAGAACATTGCTTACTTTTACTAACGAGAGGAAGGAAGCGGTCAGAAATTACAAAAAAAAAATGCTTACACAATACTTAAAAATCCGTTACTCACATACAACGGATTCTGCTTTTATTATTACCTATTTGTTAATTTTTGGTAGTGATTATCCGAGTGATATGCGAGCAAATGCATATAAACGCGTAGTCCAATTCAAATGAAGGCTTATCCAGTCAGATACATCGAAATGAAAGTTATCAATGTATCAAGCAAGGTGTAGGATATTACTTTTTGCAAGTGAAACATGTTAAAATAAAATACTATCGACAAAGCCATCAAATAAGATAGAGGCTATTAATCTCTGCCAAACAAAAATATCAAAATAACATTTATCAACTAAACAATCAAATATAAAACAAATATCCGCAAAACAAGGCCTTCGACAAATAAAATATCTGAAAACCATCACTGCAGAACATACCTAGATATAAAAATATAATTTTGCAATATGCATATAGAGATATGGAGCCATTGAAATAATCTTAAAAAAACGTAACGTTGGCAATTTAGTTCGAGGAGGAGGAGGAGGTCTGAATTGCAGAAGATGTGTTTGCCTCGTAATATTTCTGAACATGGTCAGGTATACCTTTAAGTATCTAGTGTATTCTTTTAATTGTAGCACGGCAAAATGACTGCACTGTGCCTGATGGTAAGCACAGTATAATCCAAAAACAATGGCGACCACCGAGAGACATATTATCCATCGCCGGTCATCGCTGTTATGCTGGAAAAGCGTCAATGCGTAAAGTATAAACGGAGTTAATTCCCTTATCACTTTCTCTGTGACACGCTATATAAACATTTTCATGGGCTTCAAGTGCGACTCAAAAATGTCATCACACAAGTCACACTTTACGTACTCAAATATATAAATAACTGATCTGATGCACTTTCAATAGTACAACGCCCTCCCTAGGAGTGGGCCAAAGAGTACTATCCGTAAAAAGGAAAGAGTGGGCTAGCCCAAAGAGGGCTAGCCGCAAATTTGTCTGACTCTGGACGCTAAAATTTAGCGGCGATATGTTAGTTGCCAGATCATAAAAAGTTTATAGGCCACGACTTGTCTTTAAATACAGACGCTTTTAATTAATTCTTCCAATGTTTTAATGCATAACTATGTGTGTTTCATGATTTTTTTAGATATATAAATTTTAATAACTAAGACTTAAATAAAGTAATTTTTAATTTATTGACAAAATACACTAATATCTAAAATATATATTAAGGGGTGGCAATTTGTCTCGTCGTACGTTTCTTCACTAAAACAACTTATGTTGATCAGTCCAGAGATAAAAGTCTAAATTAAAAGTCTATTTTTAATTAATGACGAACACAAAATTGTAACCAGTCTTAAAACATTAAGGCTAGGATGACATCATTGAATACACGTTCGATGTTCAATATAATCACGCAACAAAGAATAGAGAATATAATACTGCTAAATTTTATTCTATTTTTGGCAAGCATATTCTAGTAGATTATTATTATTATCATTTCATTGAACTAATAAAATGATGACCGTTTTGTTAAAACTTTCCACTGAGTTTATGTGGCAAGTCAGAACCCATGCTCCGTGATATTGTTTCTGATCCACTTAACTTGTACACAATAACGAAACTATATTATGTAAAACACCATCAGTATTACAAAATATAGTGCAAAATAATACATACTATGAATATAATAAAAATGAAGTGTCTGTATGTAATATCAAAATAATAACTTTTTACTGATCGGATATGAAAGTATACACGATACTGAAAACTAAAATGCAATTTTTAAATTTTTTGTCGGATTGTCTGTTTGTTCCAGATAATCTCCGAAACCGCTGAACCGATTTTAACGGGAATTTCATTGGAAGGAAGCTAAAGTCACAGCGAGTTACTTAGGCTACTCTAATTTAGACTAGCTGTTAACTGTGGCTTCGTCTGCAGTGCTATCTCCAAAACGGTTAAACCAATTTCCACAGGACTTTCATTGGCAGATAGCTGACTTCATAAAAAGTAATTTAGATAATTTTAATTTATACTAGCTGTTAACTGTGGCTTTGTCCGCAGTGCTATCTCCAAAACGGTTAGATTGATCTTCACAAAACTTTCACTGACAGATAACTGACCTTATAAAAAGTAATTTAGGTAATTTTAATTTATACTAGCTGTTAACTATGGGTTCGCCCGCAGTGCTATCTCCAAAACGGTTCAACCGATTATAACGGGACTTTCACCGGCAGATAGCGGACATTATAAAAAATAATTTAGTCTATTTTAATTTAGACTAGCTGTTCACCGTGGCTTCGCACGCAATGCTATCTCCAAAACGGTTCGAACGATTTTCAGAAGCATTTCACTGGCAGATAGTTGACCTTATAAGAAGTAATCTAGGTTATTCTATTTAAAATTAGGTGTTACTCGCGACTTCGTCCGCATTACTCGAGACTTCGTCCGCATGAAATTTAGCAAAAATATGTTGTTCACTGTAAACATGTTCGTAAGACGTGCGTTGTCTTGGACTCCAAGAATTAATAATATAATTGAAATTCATATATGTGTATCTATGTATGTATTCTGAATTATATTGTCCTTTTGATCATTTTGGCGGCCCTTTCGTTTTATTTATCGTGCTTTCGTTTACGTAACTCGGTAACCATAGTAACATATAAAAATATTGTATCGAGTTCAATAAGCACTATTTAAATTGTCAAATATTAAAAACTGCTTAGACATATATAAAGTTTTATATCTTGATTTATATTTATGCAAGATTTCAAGACGTCAGTTCATTCATTGTTTACAATTCAACATTATAATTATTAATAGTAATTTTGAAGATAGAAGGAGTACTTCTAATAAGATATTAGACCGTAAAGGTATTACTTATTGACAATATGTGCTTATTATATCATTATCTATCTTTAAGTTATTGTTTCATTAGTTCCTTATACAGTGTAAGTGAGCACTGAGGTAGTTATATGGTGGGTTAAAGTTCTAAATATGTTAGTATTTATATATCTAATGTATACGTTACATGTTACTGTAAGTAGCGTGCGTGTCGCGTACTTACAATTATTTTTAAAGAACGTTTATATTTTGTTTATGTTTTAATTGTACATGGTCTCACAATTTTATATTTCTTTAATACAATTTACTAGAGTTGGCGATTCTCCACGATTAGAATTCGATTGAATCGTAGTGTGAAATCTATTTAAATAAAAATCGCGGTTTATAGTTTGACCGCAACAACTGTACTACGCGTTAGGTATCGCGGGGAGGTGGGGAGTGTGACGGAATGAGCTTGAACTCACGTGAGATTCTTCAGAGAGCTTCAGACATATCTTACGATATCAAAGTATATCTTAGCTGTATATTTACGAGTATAATTAAATTCAATCCCTGTTTTTTTTCAATATCATTTTTAGACAAGTACAAATAAGGAACTAATAGAAAAGAAATGAATGAAAATTTTAAAAATATAAAATTTTTGTAGCCATTTGTTTTATTACATGAAACAGAAAAAATGACTGACTATTCTAACCAAAAAATTAAAAACTATTTGTTAGGTAAATAAATCACACTGACTATTCTGACATAGATTCTGTTTCAACTTCACTTTCCATTTCGCTATCGGAGCTTGGATCAGAGTCATCCTGCAGATTTATTATTATTCACTTTTATATTCAAAGCTTTCCTTGTCTGCTTTTTTTTCTTAGAATATTCGGCCACTTTGAAAATGGCAGTCTTGATATCTCACGACAACGCACGACTCATCTTTAGATATTTTATCTCATGTGTGTCTGACACAGACAGCCCATAACAAATAAGACTAGTCACCGTCGTAAGCGATGACGGCAGAATGACAAAATGGAGCAACTGTTTTTCGCCCCGTTTCGCCACTCGTATACATATGACGCGGTACAGCAGTTGCGGTCAGACTATTGAAGATCAATTATTTATTTATATTTGTACTAAACAATACAACATAGTAACTGTCTTTAATTCTAATAACGACATAAAAAGTTTATAAATTCATGTAATTTTGCAACACGAAACAAGGGTGAAGGGATATTTTAAATTTATTTTTGAAGTAAAACTTCTCTAAGCGTGACTAGGAGGTAACTGGACGACAATGCAACAGAAGTTCGTTACGGCAATATGGTGTCACGTTTCTGTACCATCCGGTTAGATAATAATTAAACATAACCAAAACTTCTATTAAATCATAATTAATTTAATTCGTTACTTATCATAGTAATCTGTTCGTACTTTTCTATATTTTATTTACTTTATAACAAAGAATTGCTAATAATATCTCCTATGTTATTTAAGTTCCGAATTAGCTGATACATGGCACTACACATAATGAAGCTTTGGTTTAATTTGTTATTTACTTACATTGAAACCAGAAGTCAGTACGGTCGCGCGCTCGTATATACATAATTAATTCTATTGTATGATTTTTATTATTATACAATTTAACATTTTTAATTAATTTCTTATTTTTTTTTATTGATTTGTTTATAAACTATTTATTGACAAAATCAAAAATATTTAAAAAGTTTTACTTCAATCGCGTGTGACGGTTACACGTACTTAGTTTTATAGATGTAGCGAATCTCGTTTTTTTAAATCTGAAACATCTATAGACGAGGGTAAGCCTGATTGGTGGCGTGATGACACGTAACGACGTGATGCCATTCGCAAGTGACTGTGCGCAATCTGTCTTGCCGCACTGAGCTCGCATACCTATAGTGTATACAATGTTGTTTACTACGTTACACATGTGTTTCACATCTGCCCGGCGTCCCGTGTCTGCTCAATTTTTTTGGTTAAAGATAGAGATACAAGAACTATGTAAATAAATTAAAATAATTATAAAATGTTTAACATTATGTTATGTAAACATCCGAAGTTCGAAATATTAATTAAAATATAAGGATATTTATAACAATATTGACTGGTCTAATATATCGGATAAGTTGAATATATTATCTAAGCTAAATATCGATATTTATTGGATATCGATACATATGGAACTCCCTAGACTGTGTTTATGGTTGTGTCAAAGAGGGTTGTGTTTACCACTGGTTCAACTTCAGAACGCTATTGAATTACAGTAATTTATATATTTCCAGATTTGATAAATAATTTACCCATCCGTTTTCTGTAATAAGGTGGTGCAAAGTTTATTTAAAATGAGTGAAAAATCTACTCCGCTTTTGGCAGTTTTACAATTGCTGCGAAAATACAATCTAAAGGTAGTAAAAACAGTTTTATCGGTCGTTGGAAACATAAAGAGTTCAGTATTTAATTATTATATTATTTAAGGGAACAGAAGAAATATTGCGTAAGGAAGCAAGCTTAGGTGATGTCGAATATGAAAATTTGAATTTACCTGAAGTCGAATTAGCTAGCATACTCACTGCTCATCACACTGAAAGTGATCCATACAGCTACGAATTTGCTTACGATAGCTTGAAAAAATTCATCGAAAATTCTTTGGACATATACAAGGTTAGTTCAGACTAGCTTAGTTTTTTCAAGTATATATTGACTATTATTATACTAAAAGTATAATAAAAGTGTGGCTTGCACTCTTCCCACTAGAAAATGAAGTTATATTAGCAACAATTATATGCAAGAAGTAGTAAAAGTTTACACAACAGAATCTATAGTATTATTATGTAGAAATAGTTTAGACAGAATGAAACCTCTTTTGTTTTATTTCAATAAAGAATATCTTGAAATTTTCATTTGTGTTAAAAATAAGACATTTTTGGCAAATATTTACACCTGTGTAATCAACACTGCAAGATCCAAAAATTCTGTATTTTTCTTTGATGATAAATAATATGATAAATGATTTTTAATTAATAAATCTCTACACAATACAAAAACTCTTTAGCTCTGTACAGAAGTGAAGATTGAATAAAAAATGTGTCTTCTACAAAATTAAATAATTATTAAGTGTATTTTTTCCACCTTTAGCATGAATTATCAACTCTGCTGTATCCTGTTTTTGTACATATGTACTTAATCCTAATCCTGTATGATCATAATGAACATGCCAATAACTTTTTTGAAAAGTTTAGTCCTGAACAAGAGGATTACTGTCAGGAAGATATGAAAAAGCTTTCTATTGTAAAACACAAGGATCAAATAAAAGGGAATGAATTAGCAGAAATATACAGGTATTACTTTTAATATATTAAAAACAAACATTTAAATTATATTAAACATTTTTTTTTATTGTACATATATTCCTATACACTGTATGTTAACCATCTAAATATATAATCCAATGTCATGATGTTTTCCACAATGAACTCTGAAACCGATCTTCATGAAAGTTGACATTTATGTATAATCTTAGAAATGTTAGAAAATTTATATTTGTTTTCAAAATGTTGAGAGCGTCCGCGGATTATGATACTTGAAAACAGTATACTACGCTCTAACCCAGTCAATTCTAAGTTATTGAAAATCAAATTGGGGTGGAACGGGAAAGTGCTTACTTCTACGACTAGAGAGAGCTCAAAGAGCTGTATTAAAAGTCAAGGCATACAAATCAGTATGATTTCCAACTAGTGAATTATATGGTTATAAAATATTTTCACAGTCATTTCTTCTACATGCTATCTTGCGTCAACACTCAAGCCTTATTTTTGATTCAATAACATATTCTGTAACTAGAACTACAAGTTTATCTTCAGAGTGCAGTTCTGTACAATAAGTTTAACAAACAACTTAACATTTTCCCTCTCACTTACAGAGAATGCAAAAAGCGTGTAAGAAATTGGCTCCTTAAACTTAATTACGAATAAGTAAGACACAGCAACATGTGTCTGGGTTAGCTTGTACAATCTTATATTTATATGGATTTTGTAAATGAAAATTTGAAGACCACAGGTTCACACAACCACTTATTTCCTAACTTGTATTATGATAACTAAATAGTGAATACATACTTTTACCTATGTAACTACATAGGTGTATTATATCTATATTGAACACCGAGGCACAAAACTAAGAGTTATGCTTATCACACAAAAGTCAGTCAGGTGTGAGTGCAACTTCAGGCCAGAGAGACGAACTTCTTAGCCTTCCATGGATTCACCGTGCGGGTGCCGGGTCCATCGTGTGGCAGAGGGAGAAACCCAGAGCAGTTCCCAGGACTTGCGACCCAGGTGTAGGTTTAAGGAGGCCCCCTTTGAGATGCGCATCAACGCTCACCTTCACTGCTCGAGTTTCCCGCCCTGCCTAGCCAAATTTGGTAGGAACCTGTTAGTGCAGCCTTTGATAATCGTTCTAAAATAGAACTTACTGCAGTTCTCGACAGGCCAAGGTCCTTCAGAAGGTTGTAGAGAGATTTTGCTGGTATACCTCTCGCTCCTACTTCTACCGCGTATAACCTAACCACATAGCCATTTTTACTTAGTTCATTTGTTAGTTCGTAATATTTATTTAATTTATTTAATGTTTTAATTACCTAAGTTCTAATTAATTTTACTCTAATATCACAGATTTATATAGTTAAGTTTATATAGGAATGCATTATCCTGTTATATCTTCTGATTTTATTTAAATAGGATCTAGTATAAAGACATGTTTTCCTTTTCCACGCCTATCAGATGTCATCTCAGTATTCACACCTTTTACACACATATCATTTTTCACACAATCCATCCATACCTTTTTCGGTCTTCGTCTACTCTTATATCCATCGACCGTCGTACTCAAAGCTTATCTAGTTACATGGTCTTCATCTCTCCTCATGACATGCCTATACTATGCTAACCTATTACTCCTTAACTTCTCTGTGTCTGGTGCTATTTTCAAACTTCCTCTGATATATTGATTCCTAATCTTATCCATTCTAGTTACACCACACATCCACCTTAACATTCGCGTCTCTGCCACATAATAATAATAATTAAATTAATTCAATTTTTCATATTCAAGAATGTGATTATGTTACTTTCAGTTCAAATAAGTTTGTAGTTCAACTATCGAGAGATGCCTCGTCACAGCTAAAACGTTTTTTACATGAGCAGAAGAGCACAACTGTTGTAATAAATATAATAAATAATCATATACAACTTGAGGTTCATGATGGTCCTGGGAGAAGTCAGGCTCAAGTGCGAGCTACAGCTGGTGGAGTTCTTGGCGAAGCAACTAGAAATGGTAAGTGTTAATTACATAAATTTATTATCAAAAACAATAATCTATTGTAATATTAAAATAGTTATATACACTCATCAAAAAAGTCTAAGCAACATGTACTAATTTAAATTTTAGGATGGTTCTTCACATTATAACGTTGTATTTTATTTTAAAAATAATATCTTTAGGGTTCTATAATGTAAAAATAACAACTGTTGTCTTTATAAGTTCTTTTAATAACAGAAATGAACAATATTAGAATATACTGTAGAAACTAAGATACATAAGAAACTAAACTTTTTTCTTACAAAATGAAATTTCTAAAGAAAATGTATTTATTGTGAAAGAATAGAACAATTTAATACAAAGTATGGGCTCCCCTGCTATTCAGAACTTGTCGGCAACGATTATTCATTGAATTAATGAGACTGTTTATGTCATCTTGCGGTATTCGCTCCCAATGGAATTGTAGCAAATCCTTCAGCTGTTGGGTTGTTGTCGCTCCGTCCAAGTCCTTCAAAACACGTCTCTGGAGCATGTCCCATGCGTGCTCGATGGGGTTGAGATCTGGCGATTGTGCAGGCCAGGGCAATACCCGGATTATCTCCATTGCAAAGTATTCACTGGTTCGCCGAGCTGTATGTGAACGCGCATTGTCATGCATTAACCTAAAATCGGAGCCAAAGGTTTGTGCAAATGGGTAGACATAAGGTCTGAGAATATCCTCAATGTAATTTTCAGCATTCATGTTTCCATTTACAAAAACGAGCTCAGTTCGCCTGTTCTTCATAATACCCGCCCATAACATAACTGTTGAGCCGCTGTATGGATGAACTTCCTGAACGCACCTGAGCCTTTCAGTATTTCTGGGCCGACGATACACTCGCACCCTTCTTGTATCAGGCTTAAACCCGAATCGCGACTCATCGGAAAATATAATTTTATCCCATTGTTCCTGCGTCCATGTTATGCGTTCTCTACACCATTCACATCGACGAGCGCGATTCCCGTGACGTATCGGTGGGCACCTGATTGGGCTTCGAGCTCGTAGGCCGTACTCATGCAGTCGATTTCGCACAGTTTGAGGACTTACATCAACACCACTTAAAATTTGTAGCCTCAAACTTATCTCTCGAGCGGTTGACATCGGCTGGCGTCTTGCAGTCAGTTGTATGTACCGGTCTTTGTGGTACCGGTGGTTGTACTCCTTTTACGGCCTGGATGCTGTTCCGCGGGTTCTCCTGTATTATTGTAGCAAATAACACTTCTATGAATGCCAAAATGTCGAGATACCTGAGATTGATTACTTCCCGCTTGCAACATCCCTACAGCTCTTTGCATTTCATCTGCCATCAAATGACGTCGCTTATGACGTAAAGAATATCCAACAATTCAATTTTGTCGCTAACTTTATTTAAATGGTTGGTAAAATTATAAAATCAAGACTAAACGTAGCAATTAAAACGCACTTAAATTCAAACAAATTCGCAGTCATTTGAATTTTATGAAAAAACAAAACATAATCAAATTTTTTTTTTACTACCAGCCAGTATGTCATCAATAACAAAACAGTTTACTTACCTACGCACTTTGTTTGAGTAAATACTTAGAAATTAATTAATATAAATGGTAAAATTTGTAATATCACGCATGTTGCTTAGACTTTTTTGATGTGTGTATATATATATATGAGACTGATAAATTCCAACACTTTTGACTGATCACCATATAAGTTGGTACTTTTATGCTGCCTATTATACTATACTATACTATAACTCGCTAAGAGGTGGTGCTAGGCTATAATTATTATTCAGTTTCATAATTTACAATATGATTATAGTTAATAATTATATCCTAGCAGACAAAGTGCCTAGCAGATGCAAATATAATTATGTTAATAAAATATTAATGTGTTTTATGTTATACTAGCAGACCCGGCGGACGTTATCCTGGCCTGATAATAAAATCTTGACAAATTATATACCTATACCTTCCTCATGAATCACTTTATCTACTGGTGAAAACAACATGAAAATCCGTTCAGTACTTTTTGAATTTATTGTGAACAGACAGACAGATAGATGTGACAGAGAACTTTGTTTTATAATATGTAGTTTCTTTTATTTATTTTTATTTCCTTCACATGTTTAGTGACTACCATTACTACTGCTAATGTCAGGGAAGATGCTTAACAATAACAGTAATACATAACTTTATATATCAAAATTAATGTTTATATTGTTTTCATGTTTGCTCATAATTTGTCGATTGATTTCAAAATTTGTATAGACCTTGGCATTTTTTGATTTTAAATTTTTAACACAGTACTGTCAGAGGTAGCATGTCATTTTAACAAATGAATTAATCTCATAGTTTTCCATTTAAAGTATTTTTTGGGGCTGAAATCAAGGAAAGGTCTAATAAGGCAAGATTTCCAATGGGAAACACTTATCTATATATCAATGCTTATTTGAATTGCTGAATAGTAATAAAAAAGTGTGTGTGTACTTATGTACACGCGTTAGAAGTTATACTTCTTTGGCGTAACAAGATAAAAATCTTTTCAAAAATTTTATCTTTCGCATTATTCTACGTTTGTAGAAAAAACGACACTAACAATAGACAAAAGGTATTTAATACATTGAAAGTTTTAATACAAAGAAACAAAATGTTGACTTTAGCTAACTTCAGGGTGTCGGTTTTTCGTGACGGTGTGCACGCGCATCGTACTAACTTCAGGGTGTCGGGTTTTCGTGACGGTTTGCGCGCGCATCGAAAAATTTACTCTCATCATTTTTCCCTAACGAGCCAAAAGAAGTATAACTTCAAAAACATTAAAATTAAATAGATTTTTAATACCACAGAAAATCGTGCAAAAGTATATTACGGGCTACTAAAAGAACCAGACATTCAGATTCTTCCTGCACCTGTAGAAGATGAAGAAGAAGTGGAAGAGACCCCTGATAAGCCTAAGAAGAAGAAAGCAAAAAAGGACAATATTTTTATGAAGAAACCAAAATCTGACCCAAATGCCCCACCCAATGATAGGATCCCTTTACCAGAACTGTAAGTAACTGTTTCCAAAATATTAATTAATCATATTAATTTGTTAAATAATTTATCAATCAATATCTTTTTCAGTAGAAACAGATAATTCATATTAATTACAGAACTTTGTTGTTTTTTTATTTATGTATAGAATTAGCCTCTGCCCGCGAATTCGTCCGCGAGGAATAGTTGCTTTAGGCTAACGCTAATTTTAACTCGCGATTTCGTTTATGTAAAAAGTTAAAATATTTTTAAGTAATACGTTTAGATAGTACGTTTACACCGACTTTGAAACATTCTTCATTGATGCTCGTCTCTTATTAGTCGTAATAATATATAGCCGATAAATGAGCTATATAACACTGAAACAATTTTTCGAATCGGACCAGTAGTTCCTAAGATTACCCCTTACAACGTCACAAACATTACCTCTGTATAATATTAGTATAGAAGTATAGATATGTTATCCTTAATAAGAAAACACAAAATACAAGAAATTTACACAAGAACTACTGGACGGATTTTCTCGAAATTTCATATGGTACTAGTTTATACACCGATATAACATACAGGACGTTTTACATATATATCACATTCTTATATATATATCTTATTTATAAGAAAACACAAAATAGAAGACATTTACGCAAGACCTACTCGATGGATTTTTACGAAAGTTCGCAAAATTCGCCAACTTACAGATATTGCCACTACTAGGTTGGTCTATTTCACTTACTTCCATAGCTCAATGTCAGCTTTTGTTTTGGGGGACAGCAGCTGATGTAGACTATAGTCCTATTACAAAAACGAGCAATTCGCGCAATTTATAACATAAGGCCTCACGAATCATTTACTAGATTTCAGAAATTGGGTGTACTAACTTTGCTCTCGCGATACATTCGTGATAATTTAATGTATATCCGCAAAAACTTTAAACAGCTGAATTTAATAAAGAACCGAAATAACTTAAATACTAGAAAGAAATTGTTGTGCAAAATTGGTCATCTCATGTTTTAGGCTCAGATAGTTAAAAAAATAAAATGTTAGGTTTTACAACAAAGCCGCCAAAAAATATTATCGATTTGCCGCATAGTAAGTTGAAGCAGCGTCTCAGGCTGCTTTTGATGTCTAAACGTTTATTATAGGGTGGATGAACATGTGACCGATTTTGATGTCTGTAACTAACACCTTTCTCCATGCATACGTCAAGAATGAACGTAGCTATAATGTTTTTCAAATATATAACTAGATGCTGTAGTGCCACGTTGCGTCTCAGAGAACAAAATCGTTCACAAAGGGTGAGGTCAATTAAATAGTCGATGTCGAGTTTTAATACATTATACAATCCTATGATTTTATTAATAACTCTGTTTATAATTGAAATTAACACAGCTAGTATATATATAAAAGAATAACTGATTGACTGACGGAAATATTACGGACTTTCATACAAACTTTCATCCTCTTGTTCACCTCCTTGAATTTCCCAAAAACCTTCCTCATTGTTCATATATTGTGTATAAGGAACCAGCATAACATTTATCACGGCTCTAACCCCTATAGTTTGGGTTGTGTGTTGATACTTCAGTCAGTTACTTTTTTTAAAATATTTACAATAAATCTACTTCATAATCAATACACAATTTGTTTTTAGTAAAGAGACAGATAAAGTAGAGAAGGGAAAGGCTCTTCGAGAAGCGTCAAAACGTGTTCAGCTTGGACCTGACAGTCTGCCATCCATATGCTTTTACACACTATTAAATAGCGGGCATAATGCAATTTGCGCAGATATTTGTGATGATTCCACTTTGCTAGCTGTTGGACTGAGTAACTCTGCAATAAAGGTAGAATATGAATGTTCTTATCATTACATAGTATAAAACAAAGTCCCCTACCGCTTCTGTCTGTCTGTTCGCGATAAACTCAAAAACTACTGAACGCATTTTCAAACAGTTTTCAACAGCGGATAAAGTAATTCATGAGGAACGTTTTGGTATATAATTTATCAAGGATTTTTTTATAATCAGGGCGGGACAACGTCTGCCGGGCCCGCTAGTACACTATAAAACTTATATCAATACTATAATGGCCATAGCGAAAGAAATAATTATAAAGCAGCCTGTAACTTATCTATAAAGAACCACAAACAGGATTTGAGTCTACTGACATAAATTGCTTTTTCATGAGAGTTTTCTGATGTTAATACCTTGCACGTTATTGCAACACAACAGTGTATCTAATGCTAATTTACACAATCCCAAAATATTCTATCACTTTTTGAAGTATAAATATTATATACTCTTATGTTAAGGTATGGACATTAACACCTGCAAAACTGCGTGGAATGAAGTCTTCTGAAAAACTACAAGATATAGACAGAGAAGCAGGTAAGTGTTAAAAAAAACGCAACTACTTCCGACCATAAAAATGCAGATGTGTATGTCTATTTCTATATTATGTATGTAGGCATATATGTGATACACGATTTGCGTAATCTTTTTTGGAAAGAAGTTCCTTAACCAGCTTGCGGTAGATAGTTGACTAGTAGAAATCGTCACGTAAGAAAAAAGCTTAATGCCGCCTCCATACCGAACTCTCTCATTCTATTGTATACGAGTGAATGATTCCGTGTGAGTATCGAGATTGGACCAGGCGAGTGTCGTGCATTGCCGGTTGTATAACCTTAATACTGAACGCATGGGAATTTAATGAAAACTTTTTTACCTTTTTGTTCTGTGGTTATCTGTACGGTTCATTTTTTCAGGTGATGTTCTTGTTAGAATGATGGAAGAAAAGGATAGAGATACGTGCCGCACATTATATGGTCACTCTGGGCCAGTGTATAAAGTTTCTTTTGACCCATTCAAGATATTACTACTATCCTGCTCTGAAGATTCTACAAGTACGTATGTTTGGTAAATGTTAGTTGAGGACGAATGAGTCCCGCACTTATATAGCTTAAGTACTTGTAATTTTCATATGTTTTATAATTTCTATAAGTCGCTTTCTATATCCTTTGAATTACTGTAATTTATAGTGTAAAAGTAATTATTATTATTATTGTATAACATGTCCGTAATTATTATTATTACGCGACCTACGGGTTTGAAAATTTGCAATATTCTTGGTCAAACATGTGCCGTGGATAAGAAGCGCGCCACGTACTAGTTCCAAGTACAAAAATGTATAAGAATCGTGGCAAATTGTATTTTGAAGGTCCGGCTCGTAAGAAACAATTTTGTAAGGTGTCACTCTGCAGGAATACAGTCCTGAAGTGGGAAAATGCTGGTTCATTTCTTCATCATCTCCAGAAGCTTGAAACGACATAAACTGTTGTAATTTCCTCGAAGCTACAGTATGGCATTCTTCAAGGGGAAAGTAAATAGTATATTGAAGGGTGGGCAACGCGTATGTTACACCTCTGATGTTGCAAGCGTCCACAGGCTGCGGTGACTGCTTAACATCAGGCGGCCCGCATGCTTGTTTGCCACCATCGTAGTATAAAAAAAAGTTACTTTTGTGGTAATCAAAATTTATGGGCACGCCTATCTTTAATATAATTTCAGTACGCTTATGGTCGCTGCAGTGTTGGACCTGTCTTGTGGTTTACCGTGGCCATGTTTGGCCGGTATGGGACGTACGTTGGTCCCCTCATGGTCATTACTTCGCATCTAGTGGCCACGATCGCACGGCCCGCCTTTGGGCTACGGAACATCAACATCCGCTGCGAATTTTTTCAGGACACCTTTCAGATGTTGATGTAAGTCTAACGCACTGCCATCGTTTCAGTTATAGCCACATAAAAAAACTACACTATAATGATAATTTTATAATATAATTATATCTCTGTAAACTATTTTTGTATATGATATATTCATTTATATATATATATATATTGTGTAATATTGGTGTTATTTTACGTAATATACTTCGGTTATAGTGCACAACTGAAGTGAATGGAAAATAATACCAGGGAGCATGAAATCTGAGATGTCATAAAAACTCCTTGGAAAGTTCTAACAAGGGGGCCAGCATCTTCTTAGAACATTGAAATAATCACAAGAGACTTGTAATAATATTACTTATTCGACAACAGCAATAATAATCTAGAAGATTGATTGCCAAAAATCAAACAACAACAAAATACTGTTACTGATTAAGGCGTGAAAATCTGTAAAATGAATAAAATAAAACTTTACAATTCACTTTAATGTCTACATAATTTATTTATGTTATAAAACTTTTTACGAAATGTATTATTTACAGTGTGTCCAGTTTCATCCGAACTCCAATTATATCGCATCGGGTTCTAGCGACAGAACAGTCAGATTATGGGATTGTTTGACAGGAACGCAAGTTCGTATCATGACGGGACATAAGGTACTTAACATAAAACCATTTTTCACAATTCGTAGATAAATATTATAAACTTATATTTTTTTTACGATTTCAGTCTACAATATACGCCCTAGCGTTTTCCGTTTGTGGACGATGGCTTGCCTCAGCTGGTAGTGGTGGTGAAATTATGGTATGGGATTTATCTACAGGTTCTCCAGTTTCTCTAACACCACTTCAACATGCAGCGCCAGTGCATTGTTTAGCATTCAGTCGGGATGGAACAATCCTATCAACAGGTAAATACCTAAGCTATATTAAAATTAAACCTCGTACAAACCGAAAACATTTCTGATGTGGGTTATACCTATATTTATATTAATAATGTGTTTTGTTTCCAGGGTCATTAGATTGTACCATTAAATTGTGGGATTTTACTGCTATAACAGATGAAGCAACTGGAGAAGAAGGAGCAAATAATGCAGCACAAAAAGAAGATAAATTTTTATTGCAATTATTTCCCACAAAAAATTCTCCAATCAAAGGTTTACATTTCACACGACGTAATTTATTGTTAGCTATAGGTACCTATGAAGGTAGTGCATAGCAAATAAATCTGTAAATGTTTATTTCCTGTTAACAACTGTAAGATTGTGTTTTTAAAATAATGTAATAAGTTTTCGTTTTAATAGTAGTTAAAGAAAATTGAATTCTTACTGAAAATCTAATATGTGCAGATGTATTAAGTAACAGAGATTTAACGAGTTGCGGGCATGTATGCAGCATTAAATATTCACAGTTTGGATAATGCCATTTTAGTTCCATAATAAAAAAAATGGTCATAGGTAACAAGACAATTTTTTTTATTTCAAATATTGAATTACATGCAGAATTCATAATGACAATAAGTCCTTGCAGTCCGGTGAAGCTGTTTAGGCCTTGGTAGGCCAATAGCGTAGTCAGTTCGAGAAAAAAAAAACAATAAGTTCTTGTCATGTCAATATCAAGAAGAAAAGTTGCCTCTGTTTCATTTGATTTATGTGATGAAAATACAAAAAATGTTTTGAAGAATCACTGCTAATATATGAAAACTGTCAAGTTTTTTTAAATTACATACATAATGTTTACATAAGTTCATTGACTTGCATTTGTTTTTATAATAAAGTTGTTTTTATATTCCCTTCTTTATTTATTTATGAATAGGAATATCAAAATTTAAATCAATTTAAAAAATTGCAGACTTTTATATATCACATTTACTAATATCGAATTTCTATTGACAACTTTAACAAGTTTTATATATCACATTTACTAATATCGAATTTCTATTGACAACTTTAACAAGTTTTATATATCACATTTACTAATATCGAATTTCTATTGACAACTTTAACAAGAAAACAAAACGGAAAGGTAAATCAAAAATATACGATATTACATATTTGAGGCCAAATAAATTCCCATTAGTACCTACCTGGGTTTTGATTTGACATGTTGGGGTTAGAAGGAAATGGTTAGTTTCGATTTTGAATCCATCTTTTGCAGTTATTACATTGTGCGATAGAGATAATGTTTAACGAAACTGACACTGACATACCAAATCAAATCCTGAAACACATTAATTGATATTTTTTTAAACTAAAAAGATACATTATAGGTATGATATACACGCATACTTGCGAGCATATAATATGATTGGTTTATGATAACTGTTCTATATTTTATTTACTTTATAACAAAGAGTTGCTAATAATATTTCCTGTGTAATTTAAGTTTCCAATTAGCTGATAGATTGCACTACAGACAATCAGGCTATGATTTAATTTGTTACTTACATTGAAACCAGATGGCAGCATGGTCGCGCGTCCATATATACGTCATTAATTCTATTGTATTATTTTTATTATTATTCAGTTTAATATTTTAGAAGTAACACTTCTTTAAATGCGACTAGGAGGTAACGGGACGGCAATGCAACGGAAGTCCGTTACAGCAATATGGCGTCACGTTTTTGTACCATACAGTTTTTAAATATTTTTGATTTCATCAATAAATCTTTTATAAACAAATCAATCAAAAATTTTGGAAAACAATAGTAATAAACAAATGAGTGCGTGTAACCGTCACACGCGGTTGAAATAAAGCATTTTAAATATTTTTAATTATGTCAATAAATAGATTATAGCAAAAAATATCAAAAATTACCTTCTAGTCGCGCCTAAAGTTTTACTTCAAAAATATATCATTTTTCAAATATATTTTAATTTTTTAAATCTTTTATTTTAAAATTCATATTTTCAAAATGTATATGTATAATTTCACAATTACTATTAAAATTATTATTGAAAAAAAAACTACTATTTTTAAGTAATTTACACTTTATTAATATCAATGAAGCTCAGTATTAATGAAACAAAGATTGGAACTTGATAAATAAACTCAATTTTGCTCAAAAATAAATCCAGTTAATCTTAAGATCACAACGCAATATACATCTTAAGTCCAATACAACAAAAACAGAAAATTAGGTCTGCTTGTAATTTGAAAACTACTATCCTCTTTGGCTGAATCTAATTTAATCATAATATTAATACATTTTATTGTGTTTCTTATCTTTCACATTTTTACCTTCTATTGTCACTTATCGACACCTTACTCTACCACCTTTGATTTTATATAACCCATTATAATCTTAAGCAATTTGACTCATTTACTTATAAATAACTCAACATAATATAATGCATCCTTAGTTATGTCTGAACAATTATTTCGGCAATTGAGTTAATACATAATGTCCTCTTAAATATCTGTACAATTGAACTAACTCGGATCAGCATTGTGAATATTCTAAGTATTTTATTTATCAAATACAAGTATTCAAGATTTTGTCCTTCAATAATTCATATAGAGAAATATTACTGCTAATGCATTGAATTTTACCCCCTAAATCTGAAGTAAGTATGCTCTTTCTGATGTAATAAATTGTATGATTAGATTAAGTATAGATTCATTACATCTAGCTACTTGTGCTTTCATGGCTTGCTTAAAATCTTCCTTAACTCCTTTATCAGCACCACGAGTTCCTATCCTTCTCTGACCCACATGTTGCTGAGAATTAGGCAATATGTCCAATGCAATACGGGTACCTTGTTCATTCCAGACGAAAGTTATTTCTTCTAGTATATCTATATGAATTATATATGCAGAAAATAAATGATAATGAAATACACCTTTCTGACGTATCACATCTAGTATGTGTATAAATAAGGCTTCTTCTTGTGGCCAACCAAGTTGCATTAACACTAGCATATGACCATAATTTAAGTCTGAATTATTACCAGTGCTAAGTAAAATTCTTATGAGTAAGGTACAAAAATAATGCATAATTGCAACTTTTGTGAGTGGCAGGAAGTGCAAATGCCTATGTTTGCCTCCAACAATTAATTCTGTCTCTTGCACTCCTTCAACATTAGGCAATTGTGGTAAAGCTGCCAAAACGTTTTCAACACAAACTGAATATTTTTTCTGACAGTAATTGATGCACACTCTTTTTATGCATGCTGAGAGGTTATTTATAGTAGCAGGAGGCACCGCATCTTCATATCTACCTTTGTATAAAGCTAATTCATCAGAAAAAGCCTCAGTCCATGGCTTTGCTTGTAACTGATTAGCTAACTTAGAAAACTCTCTTGATATAAGTTCATTATTATGTAGCAGCTCCCAACAGTTTGCTGCAGCCTGGAATTGATGTGCAGATATACCTGTCACCTCGACATCACCTTTTTTCCGTTTTGATTGAGGTATTTCAGGATCAGATAATGCCTCTACTAAAATATGATTACCTTTTAAAGATCTTTGTTCATAAAGGGACCTTAAGAAAAATGCAGTGCCACAATATAGCAACTGGCGACAATCCTCAATGTTTCTTAAGGATGTTAGTTTTTGAATATATGATTCTTTGTTCAAACTATTACTATAGTTTACAAGATATGGGTCCCAACTTAACTGCCTACCTAACAGATCAAGAATACTATAGAGCCTTTGCCAAGGATCTGTTATATCATGTTCAGATTCATCATAAACATAGGAATTATAAAAATCAATTGCTTTAACTAATAGACGCTGTAACAACCTTGGGGATTCTAAAGAACTTAATAGAGGTAATGTTTCAACTACTAATAATTTTGCGTACCGATTATCGTAGAAAAACTTTTCTGCGTTAATTAAAGTTTTGACTAAGCTGTCTACTCCCAATTGCGGGAATTTTTTGAGCAATAGAACTAAGAGTCGACAATGCTCAATTGTATCATCACTGTTTTCGACGCTGGTTTTCAATATAGTTAATTGTATGTCGGGGCAGATGGCATCAAACATTTGACTTAAAAAACTACCCTCAGGTGATCTAAGGGCATTTGCAATAGCAGATATTTCAGGCAAAAGCGCCGGTAAATTTTGACGTGAAAGTACTAACGAACTAAAACATTCAGCGGCTTCTATGACATTGCCCGACTGCTTTTCCATTACATAAGCCTCGAACTGTATTTTAAAGTTCGTAGGAAATAAAGTTTTGGCTGTCAACATCCAAGCTTTCGCTGAATAAATATTGTATCTTTGAGCATCTTTAGCTTTTGCAATAATATAGTCTTCATCAGATAACGTGGGATCTACTCCTGGCATCGTGTAATTGTTTCGTGTATTACAAACACGCCTTCATAAAAGAACAAAACAGTATTTCAATATGATTTCCACCACAGACGGTTGATACAGAAAAGGAATAAAACTATAAAACAGTAGGTAGTGTTTTTACAGCCTCAGACTTTTTTTTTTTTCTTCCTTTTTTTTTTTTTTCTTTTTTTTTTTTTTTTTTTTTTTTTTTTTTTTTTTTTTTTTTTTTTTTTTTTTTTTTTTTTTTTTTTTTTTTCCTCTTTTTTTTTTTTTTTTTTTTTTTTATTCTTTTTTTCCCTCCCCATAGACTACAGAGTACAGAGCACAATAATAATCATAGAATAATATGACTCCTAGCGGAGCTAGGGATGCGACCTGAAATCAATCATATGCAAAATCGATTTTTAGACTGAAATTGACAATTTTATAAATCTTAAACATCAGATCGATCTCTGATACTGTAACAGCGTTATACGATTTTATCTATGTAAATAAAAATAAAACCTGATACAATAAATTATAATTTAAAAAATATCTAAAAAAACCTCATCAAAGAAGGACAAAATTAAGAGAATGATTTTTGGATAATCAATTCTCTAGTCCTTTATTTTTTCATGAATTGAGTACAAACACGATAATTCGAATTGATTTATATATCATTTTATTTTAGAAGAATCGCCATTCTTAAGCGAAGCTACAAGATTACTAATTCTACAAAGTATTTTACCCTGAAATAAAGCCAAGATCCCCTAAAATAGTAATAATTACTTGTAAACTAAAAATCAATCATTTTACATCTAATACATGTCAAACGTCTAGAAATGTGTAGTTATTTTTTTAATATATTATTACTACTAAAATAGCTTAAACAGTACATTTATTACTTATTTTTAAATACTGTAATCATGATAATTTATTCATTAAAATGATTCCAAAATATTGTTTAGATCGAATTATGCCATGTTATATGCTTGCAAATAAAAAACTCCTTACAATATTTCTAAGTATACAAATTCCTCTAAAACCCCATCTCGCTTATTAATCCCATAAATTTGTGGGAACCCCTAAGTTTACAACTCTGTCTTATTTTGTGACCGTTAATAGTCTTACTTAAATAGTTCGATAACTTTGGTATCAAATATTTTCTTTCAACACCGATATTTTTTCTCGATAATGGTACACATTTGAGTACTTTTTAGTAAGAATCGGTAGGTATCGTAACATCTCATACAAAAAAAAGGATTATGTGGTTTTATGAAACCACGGTAAAAGTGAACCTTTTTTTCACACTATAGACATTTACTAATAATAGTCTATACACTACACGGTTATTTTTAAATACCGGCTGCTGCGAACTATAGGCGCCGCCATATTGGCCCTGGCTGCTCTGACGAGCGCCTTTTATTTTATCCCTACTCCGCGGCCGACCATCACGCGACATGCAACACACAGACGAAAAAGTTTGAGGCGATGTAATAAAAGTTTCACTTAGTTTAGGAAAACCTTTAATAATTATACACACAAAATATAAATTACCAAAGACATATTCGTAGCTCATGACAATGCAAAAACCGAAGTCGTTCCATTTGACATTTTCTAATATATTTTATAACGCGCAGTGAGAGTTGCAGTAAAAAGGTTACTAGCACGTAAACATGAGAATGGAGTTCCTACATCACTCCCCCCCAAGTGCAGGACAAGAATAATGTGAATCTGCGAAGCGAACACGTCTATTACAGCGTGTCCGACCTTGAGTTTGAGTTTTGTCACCCCGCACTGATGATGTTTTAGTTAATGATGGTGTATAGTTATCTAATTTTGTTTCTTGTGTCAGTATGTAGGCCGGCTTCAATCTGTCAATAGATACTGATACAATTTTATTTTTGATATTTATTTTATATACCTTCGGTCCTCTCTGAAGCACCCTGTAAGGGCCTGTGTAAGCTGGTTGAAGGGAGCCACGTACTGTATCATCCCGGATAAAAACGTAGTCGCATGTTTTTAAATTTTTGAATACAAATACTTTTTCTTTAATGTGACGTGACGCAGGAATGGATTTCAAATGTTCTGCAAAATGACGCATACGGGCGGAAAAGTCAGCCATATCAGTTGTTCCGCTTGACGTACGTTCAAAAAATTCTCCAGGTAATCTTAGAGGTTCGCCATATACGATTTCGGCGGGTGATGTTTGCAGGTCAACTTTATAGGCGCTTCTTATGCCCAGTAGAACAAAAGGTAAGCATTCTGTCCAGTGATTCGATGCGTGGCACATAATTGATGCTTTTAATTGACGATGAAATCTTTCCACCATACCATTGCATTTTGGGTGATATGCAGTTGTTCGTTTGTGATTAAATGCGCATATTTTTGATAATTGCTGAAACAAGGCAGATTTGTAACTTTAATTTTGGGGCGTGTTCAATACAAGATAAATAAAAGATATTACATATATAAAAGATATAAATTAAACACTGATTTTGCAATCGAGACTTTTAATTATGGACTTGTATATTGAGGAAAAATATATATCCATCTGTCACATCGAATATGTCGTTCGCTTTTCAAAAAGGCCACAGACAATATAAATGGCCAGCACGCTACACCACGCCCCTACGGAGAAAAGAAAACATTTACATAGAAAAACATACACATATCACGTTAAATATAAAAAGGTATACAGAATAAAGACTTAGAGCTAAAACAATTTGATAATATAAACAGTATGTTACAAAAAATCTCAAAAAAAAAACTATAATACAATTAAATTAGTTATAATACAATAATACAATTATATACATTATCATATAATATACACAAAAGTTCCTTACAGGTCTAGCATCGGTTTAAATTTAACACTACGCCCAGATCGAGTAACGTAGGGTGAGGGCAATGGATTGGTTGTAGGGGGCTTGAGGATAGGAGGAACGGATGTGACTGGTGAAGATAGTGGAAATAAGGGTTGAGGAGTATCTTCCGAAAAGAAAGCAGGTTTTACGCGGTCGATAGTGACTACCACTTTCTTACCATTGA